>CM039469.1:9673456-9695173 GCA_022433065.1 Begonia loranthoides
ACCATGTGAGTCTCTTTCTGTATGATCTCAAATTCATACTTCGAAGGTGCCCAAAATACCCTAGTCGTGTTGTAAATTTGGGGTGAAACCTCGTCATTCCTGATTGAAACAGATTCAGTAGCAGACGACCGCAGCGCGCCGGAGATGGAAGTGTCAGAAATGAAGTCTCGACTGTTGAGGGTAGCGTCGACGACAGACCAATAGATGTAAGTGCAGGACTACTGGAGAGGGGAGTGAACGTCGATTGAAGACCTAGCGAAGAAGATAAAGTGACGAAGAACCAGAGGCAGAGGCACGAATGACCAAACATGGAACTCCAAAAAATGCCCTAAAAACTTATTTATACGGTTCAATTTCGGTTTTTCAGTTTTGAGAAACTAAAACCGATAACCGAACCAAAACACTCGGTTCTCACAAAAAGAATCGAACCTCGATTTTTTAGTATGCAAAACCGAACCAAACCATCGATTTCGATTCAGTTCTTCGATTTCGGTTCGGTTTGTACACCCCTACATGAAAGTAGACGAAGAGACAGCGGAGAAAGAGATACAGTTCTGCTAGCACATAGGCCGAGTAGTAAATTTACTGCTCAAATTCTCAAGGCCAGTTTTAAACTAATGGTCTTTCAAAATTTGGTCCATTTTTTGCGTTCAATTTTAAGGGTGTGGGCTCTTGTCGGCCCAAATAAAGCTGCTGATTAATTTATTTGCATTATAAAATTTAATTTTTAAGCATATATATATATATATATAGTTGTGCTACAATTTATCATATATGTGTATATTTGGAAGAATTTAAGTTTTTAAAAGCAAATTTATCATACATAGTGGTATTCTTATTTATACAATAATGTGTTTTACATGTTTAGATAATCTTTAAACATTTAGTTACTATTTACTAATTTGTGACTAGGGTGGTCAAAACTAATGAGAACCCTGTAATGCTCATTTATGTAAATCTTAATATATTTTATAAATCTTATAATATATATATATTTAAATCACAGTGATGACATTTGTCATAAAATACTATTTAAAGTAAACCATACGTTAAATCAAGGGCCTGCTTCTTCATTACCATCCAAGAGAAAACCATAATTCTAAAATAACATTTTCAAGCCAAGTCTAGAAAAGTACATGTAGTTAAAGCAGATGACTTCCCAGACCAAAACCTCATTTTATACAAACCCAATATTTAAAGCTCTTTACAAGTCATATAAAACCCATCATTAAAATGAGCATTTCATACTTTTAACAGAATCTCTCACAAAAAGGAATCCCGCATAAGAAAAGGGGATTAAGTCTCAAGCCAACAATCTATGGATATCTACAACTTCCAACTTTTCAAAATAATTTCTTCTAGATATAATACTGTTATAAAAAGTAAAGTAGTAATATCATTGTAGGATCGATATACGCTTATAGAAGAGAGAGAGAGAGAGAGAGAGAGAGTTGAATATAGCGTATTAACTTTTTCGTGCGATATTTAAATTCTCTAAAATCTTAAGTGATTTATCGAATACGATTAAATATGCAATCACATTAAATGCGTAAATTAAAGAGTAAGAGATAGAGACAGTGCACATAATATTTGTTTACGCGGTTCGGCAAACTCGCTTACGTCCGCACTCCAAGTTCCACTTGGAGATACACTAAGCAATTGGCTTACGGGTGCCAATAAAACCGTTTACAAATTGACTCTTAATCGAGGCGTCACCTTTGACTAATTCTAAGGTCGTCAACCTTTGACTCTTATGGGGCGTCACCCTAAATTTGACTATTGTGGGCGTCACCCAATGATTGAACTTACGGGCATTCAATTGAGCCTACGAATATTTCAAGTGTTTCGGGTTGTGACCCTAGTGTGATGAATTCTTAGGGAATCACCCTTTACAATCAAGTACAACAATAATGGAGTATGGAAATTAACGCGCAATCTAACTAATCCGCATTCTCCCAAAATAACTCGCAAGTTTAAGAGTAGGGAGAATTGGATTTACAATGCTCACATTGATTTGGAATCGAGTCTTGAATTTGGCAGGGCTTCGCCTCGATTCTCCGTTCGTTGTAGAGAGCTTGGAGTGATCTCATATTTATAAACACTGCTCAAAAGGTCGACCTTATACCCTAAACGGTCGACCCTTTTACTAGCCGTTGGAGTTCTGCCTGTTGAGATTTGACTGTTGGAAGTAAACTGCCTTATGTACGGTCGACCTTTTCCTTCATGCAGAAACTCTAGAGCAATCTGTCCATTTTGCGATCGACCGTGCGGTCGACCCTTTCCTTCGTTGATGGACCTCCAGTGGAATTTTAAAGACGGGTGAGAAAGAGTAGTTTTCAAATGATGCGGTCGACCTTTTCGGCAAAGCGGTCGACCGTTTCCTTCATTACAGAAATTTTTGGCAAGCTGTTTTTTTCTGCTTCACAGCACGGTTGACCTTTTCCTTCATAGATGCACAATGAGGTCGACCTTTTGCTTCTTTTTCCCCTTCTAGATTTTCCTAAGTCTCGAAATGATATGTATTCACTACATGGACTTAGAAAGACATGTTAGCACACTTTAATACCCTTAATATGAGTATTTTTGATAAATTTGAGTATAAATATAATGAATAAACCATTGAATACATTATCAATAAAAAAAAACAATTAACCAACTTATTATTTTCATTAAATTAAACCATTTGGTCATCATCAAAATAAAACTAAGCCTAACAAAAAGGCTAACAATCTCCCCCTTTTTGATGATGACAAAATCCAATAAGTTGTCTACCCTAAAACTAAGCATTTGCATATAAATATTACATATTAGATTTTTCTAATTTAGTTATGCAATTTATCAACCCATTACTTCATGCAACATGCTATTAAACTCTTTCTCCCCCTAAAATATACTTACAACTTAAACACATTTCTCCCCTTAACATATATCACAACTTACGTCTTTCTCCCCCTTTTTGTCATAATCAAAAAGAAATCCGAGGGGAGGGGAGTCCTAATACAATCAAGAAATGTTATCAAAATAAGTCTATCAAAAGATTTATTTAAGAAATTCTCCCACTTGAACATTAACAACATGAGGAAATGTAGGATCTCAAAGACAATCTCAAGAATAGTTTCACCAATTAATTCTACCAAAAACAAATTTCTCCCCCTTAATCAAAGAGTCTATCCAAGAAATCAACCAAAGGAGGGAATCAAGCATAAATAATTCAAGATATAATTTAATTACTCCTAGAGCAATTATCAACAAGTTAAAACTATCTTTCTCCCTTTAACATTAGCAACATGAGTATAATGAGGGAATTAGCATTATAATCTAATATGTGGTCTAAGATACAATACTAAATTCATAAAACCACATCCAAGGCAAAATTCTAACAAGATATTCAAAAATATTCTTTAAAACAAAATCTCCCTGTTTTTCAAGTAATCTATCCACAAATCAAACAATAGAGGGAAGTTAGCACTAATATTCAAATCCAAATTGTGGTTATAAGGAGATACCAAACGAAGCAACCACAATTAAGAAGAATTCAATAAAACATTTCATGTGGTTAAAAATAAGATACCAAATTGTAAAGAACCACAAGCACAAAGATTTCTAACAAAACATTTTCTCCCATTTTTTCAATTTATCATACAAGATTCATTGGAGAGATTAGGCATTCAAATTCAATTTGTGGTATAAAATATGATACTAATTTGAAAACAATCACAGTCACAATTCAACCAAAAATATAATTCCTCTTTGCCATTAAGCATACGAAGTCATTTGAGAAGAAAAAAAAAAGCTTGGTTCAAATCATAGAAACCAAAAAGGAATGGGATTCAAAGAATAGATACAAAGTGTAGGAACTAGAATCCATTTAAGTTCAAGAATTGTAAACACATGTTCAAATTCTAACAAGTGATACCAATTTAAGAATTAAGAAATTAAGAAATGATACCAATTGATAATTCAAAATTAAGACATAAACAAGTTTTTCAAAGATTATATCAATTGTAAATCCAAATTTAAAATCAAGACAATTTTAAAAATGATACCAATTGTAAGTTCAAAAATGAAATTTTGAAGAGAGACAGAGATACCAATGTTTAAAAGCAATCAAGTTATCTCTCCCCCTATGTTAAACACAAAAACAACCACTTGGGGATATTCCACACATTCAAATATTTGCTCTCCCCCTTAGAGCAACAATAAAACATATTTAAACTTTTCTCTCCCCCTATATAGTTATCACCAAGCAAATAGGAGAGAATCCAAAAGCTCAAGAGAACCATCCAAGAAAAAATATATATACCAAATGAAAAATAAAGCCATGGATTAATTCAACTTTTGGAAATAAATTTTCTCCCCCTATCATTATGCACAAAGCCACATAGTTGGGGAATCGAAATATGATATCAAATGAAAATCCAAAAAATAAATTATACCAATTGGAGATAAAAATGATTTCATTGATACCAAAACAAAAATAATTTCATACATGATACCAATTAAAAAATAAGTCAAATGATTTCAATTGTTGAAATTCAATCATACAAACAAAGATTTATACCTATTTAAAATTTCAAAGCATAGAGAAATTGATGATACCAATTGAAGAAATGAAATCCAATTTTAAAAATACTAATTGATATAATCTATCTTTCAAAGATATTCAAGTTAAGAATCATTTCTCTCCCCCTAAATCATTGCATACAATCAAAACATTGGAGATGGAAATTTAAGATAGATTCCCCTAGTAGAAGTTTAAAACAAAAAAATTATTGATACCAATTTAGAGAGTTCAAACCAATGGTCATTATTGATATCAAATGAAAATCAACTACAAAAGTTATTTCCCCTTTTTAAATCAAGAAATCAAAAACATTTGGGGAATAAAGGAAACCACATTAAAATCTTTAGAATATAATAGCGATTAAAAAAAATTCATTTAAGGATTTTAAATCAAAGAAATGATTATGGAAACCAAATTGAAAATTAATTACAATTTTTTCTTCCATTTGATGATAGACAAATTTGAGTCATAGCGAAAGCACAATCATCAAAGTCAAAATAATTGTATTTTTAGTTTTCTTCCCTTGAGTCAATGATCAATATAAAATCAATAGGAAAATATCAAAGTTTAGGTCAAAACGGAAGCAAATTTATCAAAATTAAGACATTTGAATTTTTCTCCCCCCAAGTCACTTAACACTATTCAACCTATTGGGAAATCCATAATTCAAAACAAATCAATTTTCTTTAAAACATTTATCTCCCACTTCATCAATTTAAAAGCAAGGAAGAATTATCAAAGTTAGAAGCCTAAGTGGAAGCAAATTTACAAAACTAAAGTTGAAATCGACAATAAAAAAATATCTCAAATAATTCTCAAACAATTCCATTTTTTCCTCTTTTGACCATATACAAATTTAATCCAAAGGAGAAACCCATAACAAATTTTCGAAAAGGTATGATAATTTAGTCTAAAGCAATAATCTCTCCCTTTATAAAAAAAACAAAATCAAATCAAGGGAGTGTCCTAAAATTTCAGAATGAAACATTTGTCTAAACAATTTATGTCTCCCCCTTTTTATCTATAGCAAAATCAATTCATAGGGGAAACCAATTTTTCACAAGAAAAACATTTGTCAAATCAATTTATGATTCCCCTTTTTTGTCTACAGCAAAATCAATCCAAAAGGGTAACCAACAAATCAAAATTAATATCCAACAATTCAATATATAAGACTAGAAAGCCAATTGTTGGGAAGCCAAATCTCAAGCAATAAAAATAATCCAAGACAAGAATTATGCAAAATTTAACTTAGAGATATCAATTGCAAAATACAAATTTCAACCTATAAGTACACTATCAATATCTTCCTTTCCAAACTTAAAAATATTGAAAATAAGTTCAAAGCTATGTATTGAAGAATTTGAGTCAATTCAATTTCAATCAAAAATAGAAAGTCAAATTAAGTCAATTTTAATAAAATTAACATTTGAAAACAAATTAATAGTTTCTATACAAAATTACTTTTCTCCCCTTTATTATTAATCAATTTAAAAGCAAGGGAGAAACATCAAAGTGTGGCTTAACGGAAGCAAAATCTATCTAAGACTATAATTGAAATCAACATTTCAAAACAATTCAATGATTTCAATACAATTCTATTTTCTCCTCCTATTTCGTTATTCATATTCAATTCAAGGGAGAAATCAACAAAACATCATTATTAACAAATCTTTTACTCTTCTCCCCTTATATCAAGCTAATTTCAATTCATGGGAGAAGTACATTCTCAAAAAGATAAAGCAATTTCTTTCAAACAATCATCCAACTTAGCATCCAACAATCTAATGTTTGCATTAGCATGTTCAATTTAGAGACTAAGTTGTTGGAATACACACCATCAAAATATAGATTGAAGGGATAAAGACATCTCAATTCCTAGATATCAAATGAAGAAATAACCAAATTTACAACCTATGATATCTATCCATTCACTCCAAAAACAAAATCAATTTATCTCAATACAATCCTAAATCAAAAAAATTAAATATCCAACACTCTTTCAAAGATATGTAATTTAGAATCCAATTGTTGGAACCATTCATCAAAATACTAATTGAATGAATAAAGCATATTTCAACATATATATACAAAAAAGATTAAGCTAACAATTAATCCAACAAAATGTTCCACTAATCAAAGTTAAATCAACTCAAGAATCAAATAGCAAATTTAAGCCAATTCAAGTAAGATTATAGACAATTCAAAGCATAGATACCAATTGAGGAAATATCCAAATTCATGATCTATGATATCTACCAATTCAATCCAAAATCAAAATCAAAAATCAAATTGAATCGATTAAAAAGGAAATGTGTACCTCCACATAGTTTAATTTCCATTTATAAAGCATTGGAGACATTCTTGAAGCTTCTCCCCTTTTTATTTTTGGATGCTCAACCATCCAAGTCATTTAGCTCCATGGGAGAACCTCCAACCTACAAAACAAATTAAGTCGATTTCTTTGGTACCCAAACCATTTTGGGTCCATTGGTTAAGGGTTTGGTTCCTTTAGGAACCCACACAAATTTAGAATTCAAAGTAGATTTAGAATTTAGATTTGAGTTAAATTTAGAATTCAAGTTCAATGGATAAGCAAATTTAGAAATAACATTTGCATTCAATTTTAATGGACAACAAAAGAGTTGTGTCCTACACAATTGCAAGAATTACAAATAGATAAACTAACAAATAGGTTCGTGTAATTCTTTTTCTTTGCAAAGGGTTCATATCTAATACTGGCTTTATCAAAAGTAACCATTTGCGAATTTAAGAGCATATTTAAATTTTTGCTCCCATTTGTGAATTTAAGAACGATAGAGTTCAAATAATTATTCTTTGTTTTCAATTCACAAATATCAATCTCAAGATATTCAATTTTAGCATTAGCATCAAGAGTAGATTTAGATTCAGTATTTCAAAGAAAGAATATCATTTTCACGTGATTTGATATAAGTATTCAATTTATCATTTCTATTTTTCAAATCACTAATGTCATGTTCATGACATTTAATAGTAGTAATTAAATCACAATTCTTAACATTCAATGAGTCAATTTCATTTTCATGTGATTTGATAGTAGATTTCAATCTATCGTTCAACAAATTCAAATTACTACTATCATGCTCAAGAGATTTAAAGGAAGCTTTAGATTCATCAATCATACTCTTCAACTCAACAATTTGATCATCAAGAGATTTATTCAAAATAACATGTTTTTTGATCAAATCGTTTTTCTCATTTTTCAACACTTTATATTTATCTTTGAGCTCAATAAAACTATCTAGCAATTCATTGAATAAATCACCATCATCATCATTATTAGAATCCGAATTGCTATAATAGTCGTTTACCTCAATATCATTGGCCATGAAGCATATGTTGGCCACTTTCTCTTCTTTTTCGGAGGATGAGCTTTCTCCACTTTCAATCTTTTGATTTGTGACTACATGTGTTAGCTCAATCGATTTCCATATATCATAAGCACTAACACACGATTGAACTCTATCAAATTCATTTTTACTCAAAGCACTAGATAGGATATTCATAGCTTTAGCATATAAGTTCCAATTCCGTTTATCTAAATCATTGAATTCAAAAATTGGTCTAGGAAGAGTTATTCCCTTGTCAATGATTTTCCATAAAAAGTAATCAATAGATTGTATAAATATTTTCATTCTACACTTCTAATAAAGATAGTTACTCCCATCAAAATGTGGAGGTGTAGATGTGCATTGACTTTCAACAATCATATTGAAATCCATAATATGCGCAAATGAATTTCAACAAGAAATACAATCAAGTTTATACAAATAAATTTCTACAATCAAATTTGCAATATGCATAAAAATATCACACAAAAATTTCAATACCTGCTCTGATACCAATTGTAGGATCGATATACGCCTATAGAGGGGGTGGGGTGGGGGGGGGTGAATATAGCGTATTAACTTTTTCGTGTGATATTTAAATTCTCTAAAACCCTAAGTGATTTGTCGAATACGATTAAATATGCAATCACATTAAATGCATAAATTAAAGAGTAAGAGATAGAGAGAGTGCACACAATATTTGTTTACGTGGTTCGGCAAACTCACCTACGTCCGCGCTCCAAGTTCCACTTGGAGATACACTAAGCAATTGGCTTACGAGTGCCAATAAAACCTTTACAAATTGACTCTTAATTGGGGCATCACCCTTGACTAATTCTAAGGTTGTCAACCTTTGACTCTTATGGGGCGTCACCCTAAATTTGACTATTGCGGGGCGTCACCCAATGATTGAACTTACGGGCATTCAATTCACCCTACGAATATTTCAAGTGTTTTGAGTTGTCACCCTAGTGTGATGAATTCTTAAGGAATCACCCTTCACAATCAAGCACAACAATAATGGAGTATGGAAATTAGCGCGCAATCTAACTAATCCGTATTTTTCCAAAATAACTTGCAAGTTTAACAGTAGGGAGAATTGGATTTATAATGCTCACAATGATTTGGAATCGAGTCTTGAATTTGGCAGGGCTTCGCCTCGATTCTCCGTTCGTTGTAGAGAGCTTGAAGTGATCTCATATTTATAAACACTGCTCAAAAGGTCGACCTTATGTCCTAAACGGTCGACCCTTTTACTAGCCGTTGGAGTTCTACCCGTTGAGATTTGACCGTTGGAAGCAAACTGACTTATGTGCGGTCGACCTTTTCCTTCATGCAAAAACTCCAGAGTAATCTGTCTATTTTGCGGTCGACCATGCGGTCGACCCTTTCCTTCATTGATGGACCTCCAGTGGAATTTTGAAGACGGGTGAGAAAGAGCAATTTTCAAATGATGCGGTCGACCTTTTAGGTAAAGCAGTCGACCGTTTCCTTCATTGTAGAAATTTTCGACAAGCTGTTTTTTTCTGCTTCACAGTTACGTCGACCATGAGGTCGACCCTTTCCTTCATAGATGCACGTTGAGGTCGACTTTTTGTGTTGTTTCGTCGACCTTTTGCTCCTTTTTCCCCTTCTTGATTTTCCTAAGTCTCGAAATGATATGTATTCACTACATGGACTTAGATTGACATGTTAGCACTCTTTAATACCCTCAATATGAGTATTTTTGATAAATTTGAGTATAAATATAATGAATAAACCATTGAATACATTATCAATAAAAAACACAATTAACCAACTTATTACTTTCATCAAATTAAACTATTTGGTCATCATCAAAATAAAACTAAGTCTAACAAAAAGACTAACAATCATAAGCCCCAACTCAGGGTCAATAGCCCAAATAACCCAAGTCTTCATTATGGGCAAGCTTCCATGACTTTTATATCATCTGTGGCCAATTCCTCCAAAATTTCCTTACCTACAATGCGAGATTCATCTATAAGTCTAAGACTCAGTAAGTAATGCATGTGACTGTGTACATAACATATCATGACATAAATTCATTCTTCTTCTTTCTTCCTTATCTTTCTTTCTCTTTTCTGCTATAAGTAGGCTCGGTAGTGGGGTACACACCACATTCCTCCACCATTTTGGGAGATAGACTCCACCCTTTTTGGGAGTGCTCCGTTAGCTGCCATGCAATTTAATGCATAACGACCTAGGAACCCCTTGCTCCAGCCAGTCTCAACCTATTCGAAAGCAAGTGAACGGGCTAATGCCCCCCCAGTCCATCCTTTTAAGATAACCTGTCCTTCATACCATTTACATACATTTCATCACTTTTTATCTTTCTTATATGTAGACTTATGCATGATCATAATGCAAAAATGCAGCGAAAACATATACTAAGAATTGATCACCAAAATAGCAAACATGGTATAGTAATTAACAGAACATATCCTCAAAGACACTTGTCACAGTACACAGAACCATCGTCAATATTTAACTATAAACCGAACCTCATTATCATATTACTATAAATTGCAATTTAACATCATTTAACGTAGCTAACCAAATAGAGCATCAATCACGACTCAAAGGTGGGCCTAATAGAATCGTTGGGTCAAACGACCCGATCCTCAAAGAAAACTCGATCGCTTAACCCAAGGTTAGGATGAAGTGAAAGTCTTAACATGAAATTAAGCCCAAAACCCAAATCACATGGGTTGGGATCTACAGAGTGATCAACAAGAGTCAAAGATAGTATAAGATAAACCAAAAAAACGTATTGTGCAGGAATCAAACCAAACAATACCAAATAGCAAATCCCAAACATACAAGAGATGAAGGGATTTGGTAGGTAAACCTCCACTCATCTAAGGGGAAGTCGAAAGCACCCACCAGAGGGGACATCGGCAACTCCCCACAACGACCTGTATTGAACTAATACATCAAACTTGAGAAAAATAAAGTGTGGGTGAGTGACAAACTCAGTAGAGAAATCTATACTAAATGTAATGCATGCGAAAATAATTTTTCTCATCCTTTAGAAAATCAATGTCATACTTCTCATTTACCATACATGGATATTAAATCATTTGAAATCTCTTTATCATTTTATTAAACCGACACATGGCCATCGATGCAATCTTATCAAAATCTGTTGTATACATAGACAACTATATCGTAAAAATATGCCAACATTGTTTTCCATGCAAAAATGTCATCAGTGAAAAGGGAGGGTCACACAAGGACTCATCCGACACAAACCATAGAAAGGTGGCCATCTTGTAACATCCCATTTCCGTTTCTGAATTTTTTGTACAATTTTGAACATTTTAAAATCCCATTTAAAATATACTTTATCGAAAGACATCAGAGTACGTTACGCGGAATAAAATATTAAATTGTCTTACTAGAATAACATAAATAAAATACTTAAAATCCATGAAAATATCTTATTAAAAACAACTTTTATTCATTAGAGCCATAACCCCCGAGGTCATTTCACGGATGGTAACACAAGCTCGCATCATGTCACACTCCTTCAACGTTCACTTCAACCAGCTCACCATCCATATCTACATCACAGGAGAAATAATAAGCCTATTACCCCGTAAGGAATATAAAATGAAATGTAACCTTAACCTCTATGACATCTCTACATGATTAAGCCTGATATATCTATAAACTTGGTGAGAGCAACCTCTTCAGTTTCTGAACTCACCACTTAGATCGTTTTTATGTGAGAGCAACCTCTTCAGTTTCCAAACTCATTAAAAACGATCCTACTTACATTACATTCATTTACTCTTGGGTGAGAGCAACCTACGCAGTTTTCGAACTCACCCCCCATTGAGTAAGAGCAACCTCTTAAGTTTCCAAACTTACTCAAACGAGTTGTTTTTTTACGTGTGAGCAACCTTTTCATTTTTCAAACCCACGTAGAAAACACCGTTTATTATCTTCATTATTAACCCATGAAATGCATGACATACAATCCCACTAACATATCTACATAAATGTCACACACAACAGTTCATATATCACAGACAAAACTACAAACAGCTAACAAACAATAACTATGTTTTAACTATAACTTTAATTTTAAACACGTTCCTATTTTAATATCATAGATCTATTTTACTATCCTTGACACATTATTTCTATCCTAATTTTTAACAGCAAAGGTACTATCCTATATCCATAATTACTTTAACAAAATTCCTTCTTACTGTTCATTTATTACATTTAACAAAACCGTGAGCAAAGGAATTATTAGTAAAACATCACTGAGAGGAAAATCCTAGAATTTATATAGTAATAATACTAACAGTAACTAATCTGTCATAATTGTTGGTAAACTAATGTAAGGAAACTAACCCATCAAACATCCAAAACCTATTATTTTTCTTACTACTGATCATTAATCTAAGAAACCAGTAAATTAATGTCAAAATCAATCTAACAGAGAACTATCACGAAGGCAGAAAACCTAAATAGAGAGTCATTACCAAAAACTTGTATATAACAGGGATTCACTCATCATAATAAGCAGAGGCTATATTGAACAAAAACCCTACCATAAAAGCAGTTTTTATCAGAGAGTAAACTACAATTAACATAGCAACTACGCAACGATTCCTACTCCTGTGATGTAGGTCCATACGGACAAACCACAAGCATTATTTCTTACCACACGCGTTTCTCCTCTTCACTTTCCTCAGCTCTGATTCCTCACTGTGGTAGTAATCCTTCATTGTAGTTCTCTCTCTCTCTCTCTCTCTCTCTCTCTCTCATTCTCTTTCTTCCTAGTTTTTCTAGGAAAAACCTCACATCACGTTCTATTTATACACACTTTAAACGACTCTCCATTAACTCCTTGAATACAAAGTGTCGGGGAGAAGTTGGAAGACACTGGAACGCCAAAGGCCCGTACGTTCAGTGTTTCAGGTGATTGAATATCGCCTCTAGATGTTGAAAATTTATGGCGGATGATCGATTCAGCTGAAGGATGATCGACCACCCTTTCATTGAACATCCACCAAAATTAACTCCCAGCAACACCGGCTGATTGTGCTGGTCGATCGCCCAAGATGCGATCGACCGCCCTCTCCTTCTTTAATTTTTATCTGATTCTCTACAATTTCTTTAAATCTTCAATATATATATATATATATTCCAATACTCTATAAAATGCCAATAACTTATATTTCCACCTAATTCAATAAATACATGAATTTAAGTACTCGGGACATTACACATCTGCCGAAAGCAACACCTCATAAGACAGAGGAATCAAAGTGATGGCGATCTGGAGATCCAGCACGTCACCCAAGTTACCGATGAGCCAAGCTCAGTGCCGACACTGTAGGCTCAGTTTTTTATTTACCTTTAAAATCGCGTGAAATTTAAAACTTTTCTTTTCTTTTGTAAAGCAGCGAAAGACTTTTTTTTATAAAACCCGATCATGAAACTCCTTTACCCTCTACAATTCGCAGTGAAAAGTTTTTATAAATAAAATCAATCATTTTAAGAATATAATAAATAAACCTTTTACAACTCTTTTACAATCATTTTCCTTTAAATCCCTTTAGCCTAACAACCACAAGATCCGCGGGTGCAAATCCTTCATAAATTGCTCGTTAACCTGTTCTCCTGTTCATGTACCTACATTGCAAGACTTAACTTGTAACAACCCGATAATGTTTTCCCCGTATACGCGATGTCATCAATTTTGGGATAATTAATATATTACATTACGTATTGATACATGTTAAATTATGACGTGTATTTATGGGGTAAATATTATGAGATAAAAATTAAGCGTGAAAGTGTGATGAAAAAACTGTAATTTACGAATTCGGATGCAGGTGGACAACATAAGGACGAGGAACCTTGTTTGAAAACGGATAACACACCATCCCCGAGTTTTGGGACAGTGTAGGACAATGTGCATTGTCCAAATTCATCCCCTGTCTTCGAACTCAACTTTTCGGGCGGGACTGAATGAATGTGGACGAGGGCGGACGACTAAGCTTTGAATCTGTCCAATTTCTGGACAATTTTGGACGATGGCGGATGACAGGGGATGATAGCGGTGAGATTTTGAATTTGTCCAATTTTTGGAAAAATTCAGACAAACGCAAACATAGGAGAGGATGCAGTTCTTTGTCTGAAATCGCAATTCTGTCAGTAACAGTGAGGATTTTGGATGCATGCAGACGAGGCCAGGACGACTCTCCTTGTCCGAAATGTTCTAGATCTGCAAAAATTAGGGTTTTAAATAATGGAAAATTGTCATTTTTTCCATTAACACCCACCCAGGAGACCGAGGAGACGACTCCCCATGCCTAGGCACGATCCTCTCCATGTCGACGCAGGCCTCCTCCATTTTGTTTAGTGTACGATGGTCTCCCTCCAAGTAAGGCTTTTGATTTAAGCCATCTCTCTCTGAATTTCAATCCAGTTTTCCTCCTGTGTGTGAGTTTCCTGAGTGAGTGAAAATCTTCTGGAGTTTTGTGGAAGTCCTCTGTGAGCTCATGAGTGTTCAGGTGATAATTGTGAGTTAGTGTGTGACTTCTTCACTGTGTTACGAGGGTGATTCTGAAGCTCTATAAGCTGAGATTATTGCTGTCCGTGATTGATTTCTTCACCAAGGGTAAGGATTGGGTAGAGTCTTCGCCTGTGGAGGCCCTACCCGCAAGTAGTGTGCGTGAGTGGTGTTAATTTTGTTGCTATTAATTGCTTGTAAATTCCCTTATTGCAATGAAATGCTTTACGTTGATAGAAAAGTGATGAATGTTTACTGCTTGAATGAAAATCCCTAACATTAAGCCTTGTAGTGTAGAACAATGAACTGAAGATTTCACTATGGTATGATAAGCATGAACGAGCTATGAATTTCATTGATGATGATTCCCTTCTGTTAATACATGTTATTGTTTTACTTGTTGTAACAATAGGTTAATACTGTCCTACTATTAATAGTGTTGAAATCTCTGGATAATTAAGTCATTACTCCTTTAATTTGAGCATGTTTAACCAACTAGGTTAATAACAAACTAGGTTAATAACGATAGTCATTACACCCTTAATTTGAGCATTGTCTAATCAACTAAGTTAATAACGATAACAAAGTTAACTAGGATAATATTTGTAACGATTGAGCATGTTAAATAGGTCAATAATGGTAACAATGAACTAAGTTATTAACTTAGTTAAAGTTATGCCATTAAACCATATTTTACTCTGAACGAATACTATCCCTAATGCTTAGAATTTATTTATGCCATAAATGTGTAGCAAGTTATCGAGTATGTTTCCGCTTAATTGTTACATCAATGTTTATCTAACATTAAAAGCATGCTAGTCCATTGTTTCGTTTGTCGCTTAACTCGTTATTTAAAAACATGATATTTCACTATTATGTTTGCTGTATATTTCCCTTTGAGAAGCATGCTAAATTTTCGCTTTCTGCTACTGCTATATTCTGAAAATTTAAGCATGGTATTTTATGTTCACTGTTTCAACTCGCTGCTATAATTATTCGTTTTAATTTCTATTATTCATTATTTTGCTATATTTAAATATCGTTATTTTAGAATGTATCAACATGCATCATGATAATAAAACAAGTAGGAAGTGCCATCTTGTGGTGGTACTCATATGCATTACGTGAGGAAAAGAATGAATGAAATGAATGAAAGAAAAAGATGATGGGAAGTTGGGGGGCAGATGGGTAGTTTGGATCTAGTCTGGTCGCTAGGCTACACCCCTACCTTGTCGAGAATGAGACTAGCTACACACAAGAGGTTAGAAGCCAATCAAACTATACCATCACACATGGGTTCCTCCAATCTCTCGCTCGAAGTACGAGTAATGAATGAACGAACGAATGTAATGAAAAGATGGGTTTGGGGTGGTACCCATTCCAAAACAACTAAAGAGAGGCATAGCATACTGCATAACCCCAATTCCTTTCTGGGCCTTTAGACTCACATCTTACTTGTGGTGTAGGAAATGAGATGATAATGTCAGGAGCAAAGGAGGATGCCTTTCCCGTGGAACCTATGGAGTATCCGTACGAATTGCAACCCGAGTAGACGTATGGCTTCAGAGAAGAAGAAAGGAATTCACTATTTTGAAAGGATTTGATAACTGACACGTTTTGTAAAATATTAACTCTTACTCTAACCCTAAAACCATGTTTTGAATATTAATTATGTTTATGCTTTTAACCCTGTTATTTAATGCATTTAATAATGTTTCTGCTTTACTCTGATTTATTTATGCTCTTGAGATTTCTATGCTAAAACCTAAGTTTTTACCCTTACCCATTTTAAGTAAATAAAAAGAAAAATTTTCACACAGCATTTTAAAAAGGAAAAGTAAAGTAAGAAGGTACGGTTCTGGAGCAGGGCGACTAATGTGCTTAAGACTTAGTAAGTGATATAAAAGAAAACTATAAACATGTTATGCATCTTTTAAAAGCATGTGTTGTTATTCATTTTTGTTTTCTTTTATCCTATACGTGTTAATCTCTTTTCTTTTGTTTCTGTGCCGAGCATTACTTACTGGTCTACAAAAACTGTTTAATTTGTGCTTTGGTTGCTGGGCATTACTTATCGATCCAACCTCTTTAATTACGTGCTTTGGTTGCCGGGCATTACTTACCGATCCAACCTCTTTAATTACGTGCTTTGGTTGCCAAGTATTACTTACCGGCCCAACCTCTTTAATTACATGCTTTGGTTACTGGGCATTACTTACCGGTCCAACCTCTTTAATTACATGCTTTGGTTGTCGGGCATTACTTATTGGTTCAACCTCTTTAATTTCGTGCTTTGGTTGCCGGGCATTACTTACCAGTCCAACCTCTTTAATTACATGCTTTGGTTATCGGGTATTACTTACCGGTCTAACCTCTTTAATTACGTGCTTTGGTTGCCTGGCATGACTTACCAGTCCAACCTCTTTAATTACGTGCTTTTGTTGTCGGGCGTTACGTACCAGTCCAACCTCTTTAATTATGTGCTTTGGTTGCCAGGCATTACTTATCGATCCAACCTCATTAATTATGTGCTTTGGTTGCCGGACATTACTTACTAGTCCAACCTCTTTAATTACGTGCTTTTATTTGTATTTGATTCCATTTTTCATTTTTTATTTTGTTTTCAAAACTATGCATGAAAACTATTTTCATATCTTTTGAAAACTATGATGCATGATGCTCGTGAATGCATACATTCTCTATCATATGATTAGCGGAATCTAATAAAACAACCAACATACAATTCACAGATCATACTTATAAAACTGTAGACATGCTATTAAAACTATAGACATGCTCAATATCTAATAAAGCAGTAAACAACGAAATGTGCATAGTCTATTCTTGTGATATAAGGCCTGAAGACCAAAGCACACATGTATCACTTACATCGTTTCCTTTAAGCGCTTAATACTTAAACGTTATCCTTTCTTTCTTTTTAGCACCTTCATAGAACCTTCACAATTAATAACATTTAATTATTAATCTAATGAATTAATCATGCAACTATCATCAAAACGTATTTTATTAGTTCAACTAGATGAACCCTATTCTCCACCGTTTCTCTTCACTTCACTGATCGAAATGCAAAACCAATAAACAATCCACTTCTACAAGTATATATCTCCATTGATAAGAACTAATAACTAGAAGAATATAACTATCACAACAATGATTCATTCTCACATCCAATAAAGCGTGCAACGGTCATAATACTTTCATCTCCTACTATTATTGTAATGATCCGATTTTTATTTACTTTAAAATCGCATAAAATTTAAAACTATTCTTTTTATAAAAACGTCAGAAGATTTTTTCTTTATAAGACTCAATTGTTAAAACTCTTTACTTAAAACATTTATGTCAATTGCAGCATAAATAAATAAAACATTTTTCATTTACAATTAAATACTTTTTATTATTAAAGCGATAATTATATTCTTTCCTAAAAACCTTTTAGAAAATGCAGCAGAAGACTTATTAATAAAACAAAACATTTAAGAATATAATTTATTTATTTACAAACCCTTTACAAATTGTTTCCGTTTAAATCGTTTTAAGCCCAGCCAGCCACAAGACTCGCACTTACAAATTCTTCATCAACTTCTCCAAATATGTTCTTGTACATATACCTACATCAACAAGACTTAAGCTAATGAGTTTAACACTCAGTAAGTGCTATAGAATAAAAGTAAACTTGCTATGCATTTTTGAAATCCTTTTTCGTTTTCGTTTCCGTTTCTTTTCCTTTTCTTTATCTTTTCTTTTTCCGTTTTCATTTTACATTTCTTTTCCTTTTCTTTTTCAGTCTCTGTGTACATCAATACACCCGGTTCCGACATCAAACGGAAAACTGTCATAATTGTGCACATCAAAGCACTCGGTTCTGACATCAATCGGCGAACCGCTATGTGATAAGGGCTTGACATCAATTGACCCGCATGTCACCTGCTGTGTACATCAATACATAGCAACTCCATGCACCGGGTATAACAACTCTGGCATCAACCGTAAGCTCTGCTAGTGGTTGTATGCATCAACGCACAACAATCGTCTCCGACATCAATCGTAGCGCATTAGCAGCTATGCGCATCAATGCTTAAACGGCTTCATGTACACTGTTGTATTGGCCAACTTCAACGTGAATCGAAGACCAACTAACAGCTCACATCTCATATCATCATTACAACTTGGAGAAGCCAGGTCACACAGGCGACTCCGACCCACAAGCCCCTTTTTCCATTTATTCTATTTATTAATTACTTTTATCTTTCTCATTTTATACATTTTCATTTCCTTTTCAAAACCATGCATGAAAACCATTTTCGTATCGTTTAAAAACCGTGATGCTTGATGCTCGTGAATACATACATTTCTATCATATCATTACTATAATCTCTAAGCATGCTCATCTATAAAACACATCATTAAAAGAACCTAATTCTAATAAACAGTCAGCAAGCAGCAGTACAATTTGCGAAACATGCTTAATATCTGCTTATTTTATCAAAGCGGTAGACATGCTCAATATTTGAAAAAAGCGGTAAACTATCAGCATACAATTCCTAACTCCTATGATGTAGGGTTTGAAGACCAAAGCACAGTAAGTATCAACTTACATGGTGTCTTTAGAGCATTTCAGAATTTAACGTTATCCTCATTTCTTCAAATACCTTCAAAATCAATGATATTTAATTATTAATAACCATTCATCGAATTCTATAAGCCTTAACACTTAACAATTTCAATATTCACAACTTAGCAACCAACAGTAGAGCATTAACTCCCCACAGCACATTCATATTCTCCAACGTCCAGTAATACTATCCTTAATTGCCTAATAACCAACCAACACTAGAGCCTCCCCAAGCTTAACCAAACAAAGCATAACTGAATCCAAAGCATGAACCCAAACATAGCAGATTACATGCTTTAATAGAGGTCACAGTTTAACCATGGATAACAATTACAGGGAGCATATTAGTCCAACAAAGACTAAATATCATTAACCATTTCACAATCCTGTAACCTCACAGGGCATCGACATATCATCCTCCATAACAACAATAAACAATTAGAGGCAATAATCAATCCGCTTTTATCTAGTAGTTTAATATGTAATTAAATTGCAGAACAATATCCAATAGAACTATATCCAAGTCATAATCAAACCATCGAGCATTAATCACATCACAAAACCAACAAAATAATCCCAACCCAATTTGTACCCTTTACTCATTTATCTTCAACTAATTATTTCCATAAATCCCATAAGCAGAATATACCCCCAACGGTATTTCTCAACAAAGCATAACAGTGACCATAAACCCAGGGAAGAAATCGTTACCTAAAGAAGTCACAAAGGATCCGAGAGCACCTCCAGAGACCTTCCTTCACTGCTTCTTCTTCTTTTACTCTCTCTTCTAATTCTTTTCTTTTGGTACTCACAGTTTCTCTCTATCCTCTTTCTTTTCGTAAGACACAGCTCCTCAGAGAGCACTTCACGCTCTGCTCCACAATTTCCCTTCTGTAAATACAACAACAATTCACAGTTGCCCTTGCTTTATAGATAGGGAAGGAGCTCACGGGGAGCAACTAGGGATGGTGGTCCTCACTTCTGAGGGAGAAGGGTATAGTTGTCGTTTGACGGGAATGCATAACATTTTTTTTTGCAGAACATGTGGCTCTGTTATTCCATCTCTAACTTCTGTCAATTTCTTCGCTGCAAGGGACGTCCATTCTTCAACAAAGAGCATCCATTGTGTTTGTCGTTTAGACGTCCGTCAACCTCTTCGCTGCAAGGGATGTCTGTTCTTTAGCAGGGGTGTCTGTTGCCTTCGTTATTGAAATGTCCAGCATTCCAAAGAAATGTTTGTCAGCATCTTCGCCAATGATGGACGTCCGTTCCTCGATGAGGGATGTCCGTTTCCATCATATTTTAGACGTCCATCAACCTCTGTCAACTTCTTTGCCATAAGGGACTCCGTTCCTTAATAGGGGACATCTGTTCCTCCTTAAGAGCCTTTCCCATTCTCTCCAAACGACGCCGTATTCTCCTATTTTGGACGTCCAGGTTCCATTAGGGACGTCCCTTCCTTCCTAAAACGATGACGTATCCTACTTAAACGACGTCACCCATCTTCCATTTTCTAAAACAGGAGTCCTTTATTCCCTTGAGAGACGTCCATCGCAATCCAACGACACTGTTTACCAAAGTTCAACACCATCTCTCACGTCCGATAACTCTAAGGACGTCCATCCTGCTATAAAGGACATCATAACTCCCACTTTCTTCACTTTTATTTATTCTTTCACTTCTCCAAAATGCAGTGTTTCCTCTCCCTTCCTTTTTCTTTCCAATTTCTCTTTTATTTTAACTCCATTTCCTTCTTTACTTATTTAACGACTCACTTATCCAAATAATCCCTTATACACCCAATTAATTTTCTAATTTTCTTTACTTAATTTCACTACAGAAAAATTGAAATATTTCGTTCTATGAGAAAATCAACCCAAAATCTCCAAAATTTACAAATATATTATTTTTAATCTCGATAAATTTCCTGGATATTACAATTATCATACTCATAAAAATCTATAAAAATTCGTTACAGACAAGCAAAAGTTCACCAATATAAATATCCAAACATATAGAACCCAACTCCCATGAACATGACATATTTATCAAGCTATCATTAAGCAGGGAACATGTATTTGTAGCATTCTTTACAAACCAACGACAATATCCATATCCTTCATCCATCATATCTTTCACTATATTATTCCACTAAAATTCATAGAAGAAGAGAAGAGGGCTCACCTACCAGTAAATCGCCCGAGGAGAACACCTGAGAGCAATCCAAGAGCTTCACCTCCTCCTCCTGCTTCATCTTCTTCATTCACTCGGCCAAGCAGATCAGAACACTTGACATTTCCCAGTTTCTTCCCGAGTCTCTCCCTCGCACTCTGTCTTTCTCAGCTTCCCTTTTCCTTCCTCTCGGTTCCTCTCTTCTTCTTTTCTTTTCGGGTTTTAGTTCTCAATTTCCAGAGAGCACTTCGCTCACTACCTCAAACCCTTTTCTCCCTCTTTGTAAATCAGTTCTTCTCCTCACTTCTCCTTTTTCTACAGAGAGGCACGCCATTCCCTACCACGAACACCCATGCACGTACGAAGCCATACCCTTCCTCTTCTCCATTTCTCCTTATCAAGACAATTTTGCTAAGGA
>CM039469.1:9695659-9762923 GCA_022433065.1 Begonia loranthoides
ATAGGGAGACATGTGGTATACTTTGAAGCTCCAAGGTAAAAAACAATATGATTTAAAAGTTATTCTCCGTTTTGATTGTCATGCTTAACACATTGTGTGGCGTGTTGTCAATTTTCAAGGTAAAGAAGTTTGTTCAATAGCAACTCTCCTCATTCCAAAGGAATCGGGAGCTTCACAATGGGTAAGAATGATTAACCAATGTACAAGATGTTGTTATTAAAACTAAATAAATAAATATATCACGTTTTTAACATGTAGTGCATGACATTGAATGAGGAGGAGATATTGGAGGTTCAAACGAATGAGGGACTGCTGACTCTTGGTTGGATCCATGTAAGACACTTGTATTCATTCATGCTATATTTGTTCCTCATATAATATATAGATTTTATTTCAGATACACTCGAAGTAATCATGTTTCATGTCATCTATTGACGTTCACACACAGTATGGGTACCAATTGATGATATCGGAGTCAATTGCAATTGTCTTGACACCTACAGATAAAAAATGGTATATTTTCTCACCTTGCACTTTGAAAGAAGTGACAAACTAATTTTGCTTCCTAATTGCAGCCTACATGGCATATTTCAAGTCTCGCACTTATGGGAGTCAGTGATTGCTAAGTGTCTGCATCAAGGCTTCCATCTTCACAACTCGCACATACCGGAGGACCTTTACTAGCAAACCACTCATGTCGAGATGAGCCTCGACTTGCAGTTCAAGGTCATCGATATCCAGGCAACCAGGCAACAACTGCAAAAGCAACAACAACTACAACAACTGTAACATATGCAAGAACTGCAAGTGCAAGATATACAAGAATTGCACGAACTGCAAGAACTAAAAAAACTTTAAAAAAGTGGCTCAATTGAGATTTTTTATCTATATTTATTGGTTTTGGTTTTGGATGTTGCATCTCTGGTTGTTGGTTGTTAGTTGTTGTATTTCTGTTTTTTGGTTTTGTTTGTTGCAATTTGAATGTTGTTTTTTTGGGTGAGGGATGTCCCCTATAAGACGAGGGCCATCCATTTGTTGGCGAGGGACGTCCTTTGTAGGGATAGGGACGTCCGTTATACCGAGGGCTCATCAATCGCTGAAGGAAAATAAGATAGATTTGAATGTCCGACATAAGAGGGACATCCGTCCCTTGAGAGAACTTGAGTAATGAAGCATCTGTTAAAGCATATGTTATGAGGGGCATCCGTTATGTTATGAGGGACGTCCGATATGACGGTTTTTCACCGAGCGACCGCTATTTTTCCTTAGTTTGAATCTATAAAGAAGCTAATCGGCATATCACAATAATATTCAGAATTTACACCACATATCACAATTCCAACACATTCCACTCACTAAGCATTGAAATTATAAAATCTTAATCTTATACTCATGATGATAAAATTCGGGATATTACATATGTACAATTAGGATACTAACAACATAAACAAATAAAATAGCACTCATAGAAGCCCCATGGTTAAGGATGCAGGTGTGGGGCGACGGACTCCTGCAAAATACAAAAGCAATACTATGTCATACAAAGTGCACATAGTTAGAACAACGTATGAAAGCGTAACAATCTAATCATCTATGTATCGGCAACAATGGTAAAACCCATGAAAGTGTCTTGTGAGCGTTCTGTTCTGCCTCTGCCACCTACTCCACCTTGACAAGAGTGGACATTGTGGCCCACACCATAACAACAACTGCATGTCATGGGGACATGTCTCCTGCTGAGTACCGTGTGGCTACAGGACTCGTCCGCCTCCCGCACTCTTCATTTTTTAGGCAACTTGGGAGTCTCTTAACTAGCGGCGGCAGAATTGGAGCCTGGTTCGTCTCAGGCCACATGTGGTGGCCACTGATAGATCAGGCAAAGTGGGAGTACATCCTCATAAATGTGTCACGATGATACCATACATGCACATAATCCTCAACAAAAGTCCTCATAAAATTGATGCACGGAATGACATGCACGCATGAGATTCCAGTCAGCTCCCATCGGTAACAGTTACAGGTGCGCATGTCCAAATTGACTACGTAACATTCATTACCGTCACCGACCTCAAACCGATTGCATCCTTCAGGCGTTGGACACCAATTCCGAGCCGCATGTTATAGATTGGCAAGCTTCTTTGTGGTCTAAGGACACAATAGATCCGTCGACTCAGCCATCTTGTCATGTTTCTTAAGGATCCTAGACATGATGCTCGTTCTAATCATCTCGAACATAGTGATGATCGATTTGTCCTGGGCTAGCAAGATGCAGCCATTGTAGCACTCGCTCAAATTATTGAGGCCCATGTCGTACTTTGGGATGGAATTGAAAGCATGTTTTGACCAACACCTTGGGTTAATTTTCTGCAAATATGCATGTGTTGTCTGGTCGAGTGCAAGTAGTTTATTCATCTCTTTCTGAAATTGCGATGATGTTGTGGCCTTAGCTGTCTTTCACATGATATCTTTGTACAAATTGCCTTAAAATTGTTTTTTGAAATTGACATACAAGTGTCTGAGGTAGAAATGATGCTCAGCTGCTGGTGCATATTGTTCGATAGTAGGCACCAACCCCTTTTGTCGATCGGAAATAAATGTCTATCCCCTACTTATGTCACAGTCTATGTCCACAAGCAAGCAACACAAAAACCATGTCTAGAAATCTCTATATTCTGATTCAACAAGTGTCACAGCAACTGGATAAATTCTATCATTGGCGTCAGTGCTGACGGCTGTGAGAAACTGGCCTGGGCACGACCTCTTCAAGTGATAGTCATCCAGGAAAATGAAGGGTCTACCAAACTCTCTCAAACCTCTCTTGCACGCATCCAAACACATGTACATCCTTTTAAATATTGAACTTGGACGAGGCGTAAGCTCAGACATACCTACCACCACCACTAATGTACTGCCGGGATTAGATCTTCGAATCTCTTTTGTGTACAACCACAGTAGCTTGTATTTTTCATCACCATCCTCTTCATTCAGGTTCAGGGCTAAATTTCTGGCCCTTCTGGCAAGACTCGGGGTGATGTTGACATTAAAGTTCTTCCTAACAATCTCGATAGTGGAAGGAAGGTCCCACGTGGGCTAACTTTTGGTCCTATCCAAATATTGGTTTGCCACCCATTTGTAAGAAGTGTGTCAGCTTTCCATTTGCTGTACACATGTGTGCGCCTCATTATAGGTCTTAATTTGAAAGGTAAGTTCACCTTTTATTTTTGAAGCGTGAAGCCACCAACTGCATCCATCCTTGCACACGACAGTCAAACGATGATGTTTGCTTTTGATGAACTTTATCCCGTGCCCATTCTTCAAAACATAATCAACCACTTGTTCTCTAATTTCGTTCAACGAACTATACTTCTTCCCTAGATAAAGCTCCAAGGAAGAACATTCTAGTTGAGGATGCATACTCTCTATCCAATCATCATCATCTGAGTCACGTATTGAATGAGGCTTCGAGTCCAGAGATACCGAGATTGAATACACCTCTATACAAGGTTTATGATAGAATAAACGATGCTCATTAGTCTCGACTGCCGACATAGGATCCACCTCCACTCTGCAGTCAATGGATTCTTCAACAATAGATGGTGCAACACTCCTCAACTCCATGTGATGTGCAACACTCAAAAAAATTTGTTATTCGTTCGATTGTGTTCAGGGATTGATCGGGGGAAGACAAAATTTCTTTCTGCAATATCTAGGGCACAGGACGTCCTTCGCGATTATAAGGCAAATTTGCGTCGTCCATCGAGAGGAGAAACGTTGTCGTTTAGTTTGCAGAGAATGACATTCGATATGAAATGGACGTCCCTCGCATTAAGACGGACGTCCGGTATGGCCTAAACGATGCCATCTTAAAACGAGAGACATCCATTGAAGGCAGAATGATGTAGTCTTGGTCGAGGGATGTCCGCTATGGAAGAGGGACATCCGTCTAAATTGAGGGAATTTGCGCATTTTAAAAATGCGTGTGCCTTGCACGTGACCCTTCAACTGAAATAATTTGGAGTCCATCATGACCGTCCATTCCAATCCAGGGACGTCCTTTGCTCAATCTAACGGCCATGGATGTCGTCCGCCATCACCTTTGGAAAATGGCAGATTCCATCCTGGCCGTCGATCCAGATAAGGGACATCCCTCGCCCAATCCAATGGCCATGGAATGTCGTCCGCCATCGCCTTTAGAAAATGCCAGATTCAATCCTGGCCATCAATCCCTATAAGGGACGTCCCTCCCTCGATCCAACGGCCTTGGACGATTGTCCACCATCGCCTTTAGGAATTGACAGATTAAATCCTGGTCGTCAATTCTGAGCGAGGGACGTCCTTTAGTGATCCAACGGCCAAGAGGGACATCTGCCATCGCCTGATAATCGTCTTTCGTCTTCCAACGGGTAGTAGGGACGTTCCTCGGCCCCAATAATTGACGTCCTTCGTCTCCGTTCAACAGTTCTTGGCAGAGATGAAACCGAGGCGTTAAAGTCGATGGATTTGAACCGGAAACGTGACTGCGAGGTCACCAACAAGAATTTTTTATAGTTTAGGGTTTTAATTGTTAGTAAAATTTCTTCAATGTTTGACTCGTCATTGATTACAAACTATAAGATCTGCGGTGTTAATTTTCCTTTACTTTTTGAAATCGAGTGCAATACCGAGTGTGTAAGAAAATAAGCGAGTTAAAATAATCCGGTTAAGTGAAGTTGATTTTTACAAGTGAAAAAATAAAAACATTTGATAAATTTTATTGTAATAGATGTTATTTTTATTAATGATTCAAAATGTAAAGATAATTTTTTTTAAAGTATTATTCAAGATATCAGGTTTCCGTTGCGTTGAGCAAATACAATACATCGCACTTTTACCCTGCATGTGATAAATGGAGGATCATTTTGAACCTAAAAGAAAAGAATGAGAAGAGGGAGAGGTGATGGGATGGTACAAAGATGTTGTCTTGTACCCCTTCACTCTTTGTTTATTGAAAGAATAACTGCGCTTCTTCTCTCCATTCAACCTGGCACTGCCCACACCTCTATCTCTTTAAATTATTAGCACCATCGTCGTTCAATAGAAGCACCTCTTCTTTCATTTTTAATGTACACTCCATCAAAATTCGTCTAATATATATTTGTCGGTTCACAAAATTCAACCATGAACGCTGCCAAGATCTCGACTTATCACTTCTTAAATTGACAATTTGTCGAAGTCGTGTAATATGGCCAGTAAAAATCTTACATATTCTCGTAATTCATGTTGTTTTGAGGACGTAAATGTCCGAGTCGAGTGAGCAAATTAACGATTACGAATCTAGCGTGCTTGCCAGCATTTATGTGTATGGTTGGTTTATGAGATGGTATTGAAATTTGTGGTAGGTTATGAAAATATTCATCAAATGGAAATAATCAAAAGGGTATCCTTTGTTTAGTAGCTGTCTTGATATTCAATGAGAGCTCTAAAAATCTTGACCAAACCTTTTTTTGAAGAGGCGAACATGATGTCCACCATTTATGAACTGTTCTTTTTCTTGTTTGACCAAAAGCCCCCCTTTCTAATCAACTAGGGCCCCGCATTCAGGTGAAATCATTCAAGGGTATTAGAGTCATTACCATTTTTTTTGTATGCATTGAGTCAGATCTACACATGGGAAGAGATTAATCTCATGTGCCCACATGCAGGGTAGTCAAAGCCTATAGAATCTTATGTTTAATTTGACTAATCTTACTTACTTCTAATTAAATAATTAACTCGCTAATCTCAAAGACAACCTTTTTTAATTTCTCTTCATTATTAACCTTTCCCTAATTCCCTCTCATCCGCCCATTCTTAACTATATGGGTGGGCATGGTCTGATTTTGGAGTCTAATGGAACCCAACACTAATTTCACAGATTTTAAGTTTTGGATTTGGAACAAGAATTGTAAATATTAGAAATGAATATAACCAAACCATGAGTTCCTGTTCGATTCTAATTTTGTTATGCATAAAAATAAAAATTAATTTTATTAAAATATATAAACTTGTGGTCAAATTGGAGTAGCTTCTGCCAAATTTACATCAAGTTTGGGCAGGATCACGAGTTAGTTTTAGATTTGGGTCAGGTTTGAATTAAGTTTGAGATAAATTTTGTCATCAACAGTTAAGTGCGATTCTAATTGTGTTATACATTCAAAATCGTGGTAGAAGGTTCATCTATAGTAACAATCGGTCACAGTTCATACAAAGGTAGGAACCAGATTAATTTAAGACCAAACTTACGATTTGGATTCAAACTGCAAGTACGGTCCAATTTCATTCACCACCCTTATCTAACTATCCTAATTGTTTGAGCGAGCTTCCAATTTCACTCATGATGTCGTATCTCGACTAATCACATGTGATCTAAACATCCCGCCTTTATAAATCATCATACTCTAATCAAAATAAGAAAATCTTGAACTTTACCCTTAAAAAAGAATTAGCATTTATTTTAAAAAATTCAGAATATAATATTATATGGAGAAATTAACAAAACAAACTCTAGACTTTAGAATTAGCAATACGTCAATCTTTAAAGAAATTTTGCAGATAACTAAAACCTCAAACTATGAAAAAAGAACAATGCAAACCTCGTGGTCATGTTTTTCGTCAAAAAACGTCGAGGCAAACGCCTATGGACCTCCTTGTTGGTCGAGGGACATCATTGTTGTCTGCTGGATGAAGAGACAGACGTTCTTTAACGAGGATGGACATCTAGGATGGGAGAGGCACTGCGGACGAATTGGATCGAGGCACGAACCTCCCTCAATGAGGATGAATTTCCTCCACTTACGACGAATGTCTCTCATCCCACAATGGACGTCCCTCGACTTAAAACTAACACCCCTCACCCCACAACGAACATCCATCGACTTAAGATGAACGTCTCTCCACTTACAACATTGTTTAGCATTGAGGAACGTCCGTGGATGATAAGAGATGTTCATTGATGTTAAGAGACGACCTTGTTTAATATTGAGAGACATCTATATATGACGCAAAATGTGACTGCGAGGTTTGCGTAATTCTTTTTTCATAGTTCGAGATTTTAATTGTCCGTGAAATTTCTTCAAGATTTGACGTGTTGTTAATTCCAAAGTCTAAAGTTTGTTTTGTTAATTTTCCTATTATTTACTTTGTGTGTAGAGTGGGAGGACTTTGTTTTTAGACATTTTCCTATAAGGTTATATACTAGTCTCATGCTTAAAAATGACCACTTTTCATCTTTCTCAAATGATGATAATTAGACTATAGACAACTTTAGGTGCATCTCGAGCCACTTTCTCTCACATCTTTCCCATTTTTCATTTGTAGGGTTTTTTTTGTCACTTAGTCAAGAAGATGCTCATGTGCTTCTCCTTTATAATTTTATTCTTAGACTCTTAGTACATCTAGCTTTGATTGTTCCAACTTCGCTAGGCAGCCTTGCTTTAAATAATCTCACCGTCCTACCACATTTACTTGCATTTCTAGTGAAGCTACATTATTAATCCCCACTTTCATTTTAAACATTAATATTGTCATAATGTTACATAATATTGTTATCATATGGGCAACTGCATGGTAGCATTGTTTTAATTAAATAAGTGCTTAGATTAGTTAACAAAATTCAATTGAGAAATTATACAATTATTATTTTTTAATTAAATATCCGTCATTAATTGAGAATCAATTTAAATATGTGGATTTATTTAAATTATTTTATATATATAATGAATTACTCATGCATAGTTTCATATTACCCACGGAAACAAGCTCCCCCCACATCTCCTTTTCTTTCTCTGCGTTCAACCACAAACCCAGATCAAAGACAGCAATGACGTCTGCTTTAGAGAGTACAAAGCCAATATCTACGGAGGTTGATCAGAATTCGAGCCCTCGGATTTCGTTTTCGGCGGAATTTCTCGACGACAAGAACTTCATTTCAATCACGCCGAGCTCTCCGGCGCCGGCGAGGGAAGGGGGGAGAGAGAGGCATAGAGAGGCTGAATTCGAGTTTTTATCTAACAAAGCGAGCAGCCATTCGATGTTGAGTGCAGATGAGCTTTTTTTCGAAGGAAAGCTTCTTCCCTTTTGGGGAATGGAGCATGCAGAAAAGCTCAACAAAATCAACCTGAACGGAAAAGGTGGCGACGGTGAAGAAGAAGCAGAAATGGGAAAAGACCAAACGAGAGGGAACTGGTTCATTGACGACGACCCATCTCCACGCCCGCCAAAATGCACCGTTTTGTGGAAGGAATTGCTCAGATTGAAGAAGCAACGAGCTTCTTCACTGTCACCTTCTTCATCAACTTCTTCTTCTTCTTCTTCTTCAAGCTCTGTTTCTGATACTAGTACGCCAGTTTATGTCAAGGAACGGGCAAAAAACAAAGAGAAACAAGTGAAGAGGATAAAAAAGGGTTTGGAAAGAACGAGATCGGCGAGTATAAGAATAAGACCGATGGTTAACGTCCCAATCTGTACGCAGGTGAAGAGCAGCGGCTTACCTCCTCTGTTTTCTCTCAAGAAAGTCAGAACAGATAGATCGGAAAACGGCAGCTGATGTCACCTCCGGTTTCTTCGTTCCGCGGCTTTGTTCATTTGGTTTAAAGTTGTAGCTGTTTTTAAGCTTTGATGAATGTGGATTTGATGAAGGAGTTGGTATTGTGAATGCTGACTTTTAGTTTGGGAAATGGGTGTTGAAGTATTTGTGACTAGATCGATGGAAAGGTCATTGTGGGATGGATCAGCCGACCAGACCTCTTCTGTTGCTGTGAGCAATCATCAATGGAAGAAGTACTGTCACCTTCATTTATTCGGAAGTTTTTGGATTTATTATCACTTCTTTTAATACTGGACGGGAAGAACACATCATCATCATCTGTGTCAATATCTGGAGGTAAAATTATAGAAAAGCGATTGAATTTCGTAATAGCTATACATATGAATGAACTGGGTTTCTCTGTGGATAGAAATAAACGAGATATAAGAAGAAATCAAACCACTCTGTACTATATTATTAATAACACATCAAAAGTTATGAACACTGTATCACAAATCATAACGAATAAGGAATTATGCTATTTCATCAATCAATTAAATACAACTCTTGGGCTCCAAATCTCCCTTCAGAGCCTCGAATCTGTCGAACCAAAGGTTAAGCCGAGACACTTTCAACCTCTGCAGCTGAAAAAACATGTACACGTGAGAAGTTTCCGTCTATTGGATATGGAGAAAAGAAGACGGGGAATCATGTGGAGTTTCCTGTCATCTTTTTGGGGGGCAGTTGCTAGGATTGTGGTGGGGGCGGCGGCGGTAGAGACAGATGATTCCCCGGAGAAATCCTGATGATATAAACTGGAACCATTAGATTGAATTCCAGCTCATAAGTCGATAAATATAAATTGTAATAGGAACAATTACACTACCTTAGATCCAATCCTGGTTTTCCAAGGAGACTACTAGGAACTTGACCTGTCAAATTGTTGTTTTGCAAGAAACTGGAGGAAATAGACAGGAAAAAAGTGAGAACATCGAAGAATCATCCTAGAGTTGATTAACATGGTTTACAGGCGTGAGATTGTAGAAAAGAATAACTTCATATCAAGTTGTTTGGAAAACAAAATGCTGGGAAATTGATAAACAAGTTGTTTTGTCGCCTAAAGCTCCTCCATTTGGGAGAGTAAAACTGTGTCAAACGAAGACATCAACGAAGAAACAAGTGAATTAGGGGTCGAGACTTACAGTTCTCGTAAACTAGGAGAAGCACCAAGTGATAAAGGAATCTCTCCACTAAACAGGTTGTCTTCCAAATGACTGAAAAAAATTTCATGCCAATTCATCCACCATGAAATAGAAATCCAAGACAGTAATGAAAAAAGCAATAAAATTGAACTTACAGCAGCTCAAGTCTCTGCAATGAACTAAGATTTGGAATAGATCCAGACAAATTATTATTCCCAAGCAATCTATACGTGAAAGAATCGTTAATCAAACAATTATCCTATAATTTGTACCAGCTCAAAATCGCTTGTTTAAGAACTTACATGGCTGACAAGGCAGTCATATTTGCAATGTAAGGCGATAAAGATCCAGAAAGGCCCATACTTGTCAGGTTTCTGACAATAGGTAGGACAGTAAAAGTTAGTTTTCAATCAGGAGTTTAAACATAAATGTATCTGCTAACATTCATCCCATAAAATTGAATTCACTCACAATGAGACCACTCTAATCCTGGGTCCTTCAGTACACATAATGCCAGTCCATGAATACTGGCGAGGCAAACAAGGATCCCCAAGCCAATCCACCGGAAAGTTCTTGATGGTTCTCTTGAGTCTTTCCAAAGCAATTACTGTGATAAGAATAAAAAATTAGTTCAGAAAAGACACTACTGATATTGGTAAATTTGAAAGCAGGTTGATTAATGATAAGAACAACACTGCCTGGAATAGTTTGGCCAGAAAGTAGCTCAATAGCACAATATTTACAAGAAAACTGGAAATTAGTTCAACAAAAACAACTGATTTAAATGCATTTGATCATACCATCTCGTGTGAGAGTCCTTCCTCCAAAGGCTATAATGTCAAAGATCTCTCCTCCATTAATCAAAGGGCCAAGGTTGGAGCCAGAAGCAGGAGTTAGAGTTATCTTTGTGGGACCGTCAAGAAGCCACGATGTTGCAAAGACAACAAGACCTTCCATAATCACGTTCAAATTTTGGTAATATGTTATGCCATTTAAACTGATGTCGACAACCCTGGAGCTGTTTAAAGAAGGATAGTGATCATTGGCAAAGTATAAGGCGATGTAGTATGTGGAGTTTGGAAGAGGCGCAGGAGGCCAATTCAACTCTAAGGGTTCTAATGAGCCAGAGGTCAGGTGGGTTTCAAAGATTTTTGTAGGTGGCAAATTCCAAAAACCAGAAACAGAGACTGTCGTATTGATATCCATGGCTAGATCAGATTCAAATGGCTGCCAAAATCGATTAAATTGATCATCAGGATACCTGAAAAGCAGAAAAAATCCGAATTGAATTCAAAATATTATCTTTGACTCAATCAAATTCTCGTAGATCTAAAGCAAAATACGTTAAAGCATATGAAAGTAAAGCAGAAACATTCATTCCATGGAAATCAAATTAGAAGCATATTAGGGGAGAGCAAAAAAAGTAAAACAATTGTAGGAGACTCTACAGGTAATTGATGCCTTTAGGCATGAAAGATTTCAGACTGTTGAACAAAATTGCAAGTATTGCTTAATTGCCAATTTAGAAAAAAAAAAAACTCAAACATAGTTCTGGATATGTTTTTCAATGATTGGATTATTGATAGTCAGGATTCCCAAAGCAGGAAAACCAGGGTTGACGACAAAATTCTAATGCTTAACTCAACAAAGTAGTTTTAAATATGAAGGAACAAACTTTTAACCATTCAAAACCAAGAAAACTACATCCATTTAGCCGATATTGAATTAGAAGCATTTTACTCTTTTGAAACGTGGCATAATTTTAGGAGACTCTTCAGTAATTACTGGCTTAAATGGTCTAAAAGTGTTGATCAAGCATGAAAAGATTGCTTGGTTTCCAGTTCAGAAAAAAAGTTAAAAGACCTATCACCGTCTATTGATAGATAAGTGCCAAATGACAGTTGTTAGCACGAAATGGAAAAGGAGACTCCAAAGTCAAAGAAAAAAAAAACAGAGAAATACCGTATGAGCGATCCGTTGTACCCAAAACTATGCCTCGCTACCAAGCTCAATCCGGACAGTCCAAAATCTGTCGTGTTGTAAAGCGATTTAGCCAAAAGCACAACCTCTAAGGCCGATATAAATGGGTCCGAAGACGTATAATTATTAGACCCTACACAGATGCTCATGGTCTTCCCATTGGCCTCGAAAATCCCCTCGTAATACGAAGCGATTCCATTTGCGTAGTCCTCCGTCGTATTCACTACGCTCCAGAAAGTTCCGTCCACAATCTGATCGAACACCGGAGGAGAATTTTGGCCGTTGATCTCTCCGTAGAAGTAAGTGGTTCTGACCATGTAATTGTTTCTGGGAGTCGTAGGAACGACGTAGCAGAATTTGTGACCAAGACTATTTGGAAACGATCGAACAGTGGATAGGATAGAAGAAACTACAGCGACGGAGAGGTTCTTAGGGTCTCCAGAAAAGACAAATTCAGCATCTGGCAACCATTCTTGACCATCAATTTGGGATTTCACGGTGGCTCCACAGTCAATTGAGTAACCTGAACCATTCACAAAAAAGAAAAGCCAAAAAAAAGTTAACACACAAAAAAGTTAATTCCAGGAAAATCAAATTAGACGTTAAAGTGGCGGAATCGAAATGGCGCACCTCTGAGCTGGGGATGTTGAGAAACAGAGAAGGAGATGATGGAAAAGAAGGATAGGAGGATGATGATCGGATTCATGGCTAAGAGAATCGAAGAATAGACATGAAATAGAGAGAAAGGGGTTTCGCCGATGGGCGTTATTCAGGTGGAGAGTGGTTGAAATGGTCTGTTGCAGGTCTAGCAAGGAAGGAATAGGGGGGGGAGAGAGGAAGCGGTAGAGTTGCGGGAGAGGAAGGAACGAGACAAGGAGTAGGTGACGCGGGAAAATTAAGACTAGGTCAACGTTGGCGACGACTTTTTAGTTTCTCCAAATAAAGTTAATTAGCTAATGGAACTAACTATGGTTAATGCTGATTAACCAAACTTTTGGTTAGTTTCCTCCGTCATTGTTCAATAATAAATAATGTAAGGGTTATATTATATAAATATTTATTTTAGTTAATTTTAAAAAATAAGACAAATTAAACAGAATGTAAGAGAAAAAGTAATTCATTTAATTTACCCTTAGTTCAAGTGTAATTGTTTTGAGTTAAATTCTGCATTTAATTTTAAACTACGGAATAAATCTAACAAAAGCAGATTATTTAGTTTTTAATCTCTCACACCGTCCCTCATAGGATTCTCTGTTTTCGTAAATTAGACATTAACCACCATGTTGCTTGGACCCCACTCTCACCTCACCTCACCTCCACACGTATTGTGGGGACCACCATTCTCCACACCCCTTTTTTAATATTAGATTGCAAATTCAACTTTATCGGTCTCCTCATCCTGTTAAGAGGGAATACATCTATTCCTTACTAAATTATTTTTACTAATAACTTAATTATTTAACTATAAAAAATAAATATTACCACTTCGTTATCATGTTTACTATTAAATAATTTAATTTTATTTTGATGCAAAACATTATAATTTTTACCATAAAACGTTATATTTCAAAATAAAATTATTATAGTTTGTTATTCTGCAGCAAAACATTACAATTTCCACTAAGAAAAATTTATTATTTTCTCGTTCCTTTCTTCTTTTCTCTAGATTTTTCTTCGGAGAAAATAAGGAAACTAAAAGAAGAAATGAAAATTTCCTTCTTTTCTCCCTGAGAAAAAGAAGGAAATTTTCATTTTCTTCTTTTCTCCAAAGGAAATCTAGAGAAAAGAAGGATGTGAAAAGAATTAAAATTTTCTTCTTTCCCAAAAGAAGAAACAAAAGAAAGAAATTTTCCTGTAAAGAAATAAGAAAATTTTCCTATTTCTTATATGGTGTTCCGCCACTGAAAGATATCTTTCCCTTGGAGAAAATGTGACATTCCTCCGCGAAACAATAAACTATAATAATTTTATTTTGAAATATAACGTTTCGTAGCGGAAAGTGTAGCGTTCCGCCACGGAATAAAATTTAATTGTTTAACGGCAAACGTAACACCGATGTTTGCAACGTTTATTTCCCTTAGTTCAATGATTAAGTTGTTAGTGAAAATATTTTAGTTGTTTACTTGTTATTGATTACAAAGTACGATGGTTGATTTGTTAATTTCTTTTTTTTTTACAAAATCAACCTCAACCTATCCAATTGGCATTTTAACAATTAAAAATAAAATTTTTTGTTACCTCTTCATCTCCTTCTCTTTCTTGAACATACCCTCCTTCAGCAAATTATTTGTTTCTCTTTTTATCTTAATAACAGTATACAAAAATTAATTTTCAGTTAATCTGCCTCCACAAACAAGCTGGTTTGAAGAAAACTGACTCGTTTACTTCATTCTTAAATGGGGAAGATGAAGTTCAATCAAGCTATTTGCATCTCAAAATGTAACATCCCAATTTTTATTTTTTTTGAAAATCATGAGAAATTTAAAACTTTTCTTTTATAAAATCAGAGTAAGATTTTTCTTTTAAAAACTGAGTGTTAAATTCATTAATTAAAACTTTTTTTCCCACTTATTGCATTTAAGAAATAATAATTATATAAACCATTTTAGCAGTGAAATAACTTTAAAGTTAAAATGCATTTATTAAGCGTAAACTGTTTATTTTATTATTTACAAAACCATTTACTCTTTTAGCCTAGCCAACCACAAAATCCGCTACCTGTAAATCCTTCATCAACTGCTCTGTTTATTGCTCATTGTTTTCAGGCGTATGCCTACATCGCAAGACAGTAAGTTATAAGCCTAATGTCCAATAAGTGATAAGAATAAAACGGTACAATGCTCATGCTATGCTCTTTTCAAAACCATATGTGTTTCCATTTTCTGTCTTTCATTTATCTTTAACCATTTCATTTACAGTCCCCGACACTTTTTGGTATAGCAACTCCGGCTCCAACCGAAAGTTAAACTAGCGGCTCGGACTCCATCCTCCACCTACTAGCAGCCGTGCCACAAAGGCTTAAACGACCTCACTAACCATCAGGTGGTCCGTCCCGGTCTTTGTCTAGAGACGTATATATGATAAAGGATTCAGCTCCAACTGAATCGTCTGTTAGCTATTGTGCTCGCACAATGACTACCCTCAGGAATAAGCAGCTCCGGCTACAACCGAAAGTTTTACTAGCTACTATGCCCAGTATGAAGCTCGGGCTCCATCCTCCGCTTACTAGTGACTGTGCCATTAAGGCTTAAACAGTCTTATATATTCTTTGGCTAGCCAGTCTAAAGACCAACTAACAAACTCACAGTTCATTTTATTTCTTTTATATTTATCTCTTTTCATTCTCTTTCGGTTTCCTTTTCAAAATCATGCATGTAAACCATTTTCATATCATTTAGAAAACCATGATTCATGATGTTAGTGAATACATACAATATAAAATCTCTAAGCATGCTCGTCTATTAAATATATCATTAAAAAAACCTAATTCTAATAAATATCCAGCAACCAATAGCACAATACATGGAACATACTTAATTTCTGGTAAAGCAGTAAACAACCTAAATATTCTATGAAAGCAGAAAACAGTCAACATACAACTCCTAACTCTTGCAATGTAGGGTCCGAATATCAAAACACATGCAATCACTTACTTGTGCTCCTTAGCGTGTTTAGCTCCTTATTCGTTTCTCGTTATTGCCTTCAAAATAGTTATAATTTATCTATTAATATATTTATCAATTAAACCCTAACTTACCGTATTTTTTATTAATTACTCATTACTGTTTATATTTAAATATTAATTACTAATTACTGTATTTATTGTTATTACTACTTAACGTATTTCTTGTTTAGTATTAATTACTACTTATCGTATTTTCCTTATTTATTAATTACTAATTTCTATTTATTTATCTTTCTAACAACATAGTCCTAATTTATACATGTTTCCTTTTTTATTTAATTACCTAATTTATACGTTTTCGATAATATAATTTTTTTTAATCACGTTTAGTAATTCTATCCCTTAATGATTATAACCTAAGCATATTAGTTAAATCCATAACTATTATCACAAATTGATAATTATCTAATTTATCATTTTTCCATTATTTATTAAACGTGGATAATACCGATCAAAAATATTCTCATGAAAGAATGCTCTTAGCAATTCTTCTTAGACAGAATATCATTTCCAAGTAAGTTCCCAAGAAAGACTAGGCGGTCACAACAGTCCTTATTAAATACTAGTCTCCTTAGAAAAAACTTACTTGCACATTACAATTACATTTATTCATTAATGCGATAATAATAGTAGGGCGATAATGACAATAATAATAATGGACCTAATAATAGTGTGATAATAATAATAATGAAACTAATATTTATTCACTAATTATCAACGAATTATCGACTAATTTAAGGATAGAAATATCACCAAAATAATCCAAGAGCTACCGGGTAATTTCTCTCGTTGAAATTCTTGCTTTAACGATTTCACCCCTAAACTTCATAACCCAAAACTCTCACAATCACTCCTATTTCTCTCCTCTCCCTTCCTTCTCTCATGCTTCTCTCCTTCTCTCTCACTTTGGTGTGATTTCTTCCTTCAGCCAATGCCTCTATTTATAGGCATTTGCACGTCCATGGGAAGCTCTTGTAGAATTTTCCTACGGTAGAATTTCCCAAAGCGTAACTTCTCCCTATTCCCAAGTAACTGTAACGACCCGGTTTTTCCTTTCCTTTAAAAATGCGATAAATTTAAAACTTTTATAATAATAACTTAAATTGCTATTAAATGAAATCAGAGTTTTCTTCTAAAAACCGAACCGTCAAATTCTCTCTTATAATCGTTACTTAAACCATGAATATATATGAGTATAAATCATTTTCCTTGAAAACGTAGCGGAAGCTTAAATAAACCATTTTAGAAATAACTAAATTACATTTATAATTACAAAACAAATTGCTCTTTAGTCTTTTGCTATTTACCATTAAGTCTTTAACCTTTAGCTTTGAACTTTGCCAACCACGTTGCTCGACCGTGTAAATTCCTCATCAACCGCTTCTCTTTTAAATAAAGCATATTATCACGAACACCTACATCACAAGTAGGCACTGTAAGCCTAAAAGGCTTAGTAAGGAATTGGAAAACAAACAAAACACAACAAATGCCTCTAACTGGTTATGTCGGAAAGGAATCCATCCAACCATTCTTTACTCATTATTATATCTTATAACTCGTGGATCGAGTTGGGAGATTAGAGAACCCTAGCCGGCAATGGGGGGAAACTCGGCATCTAACACCCTAGAGTAGACAAGCTTTTCAATCCCATGGGCGGGAAGTTCTTACATTTGGTTTACCGAGTCTACCGATTAGATCCGAACCATTAACCCGGTCGCTAATTCCCTTACGTACTTTATTAATCATTTTCTTCTCACATCATGAATACCAACTCGGCCGTGGTATTTCCTAAGGGTTTCTAAGACCATGAACCCTTAACTTAGTGACTCTAGCAAGCAATCTGTGCAAATAAACATCCAAGATGCCATAGGATTCATCTATACAAACAATCACGAAATCAATCTCTACAAGTCATCGTTGAACTACAATCCAATTTATCAAGAAATGAACTATGGCAACCATCACGGAAATACAATCACGCTTCAACAACTAAATTAACGAACATCGAATTATGTGGAAGCTAATGGAAGAATAACAACATTCTATTAAATCAAACTATGGAACAGCAGTGAAGTAATAGCAAATATTAAGCAATTAAAACGTGTTGAACATGCTTCTAAATTGATAGAAATCGAACACGAAACTGCAGCTAATTCAACAACAATTTAAGCGCTTAAAACATGCTTATCATGCTCCGGAATTGACGAAAAAGAACAACAAAAACAGTAGCAATTATCAGCGAGTTTAAACAATTAAAACGTGCTGAATATGCTTTGGAATTTATAGGAAACAAACTATGGAATAGCAGCAAATTAAACATTAATTCATACATCTAAAATGTGCTAAGCATGCTTCTAAATTGACGGAAATAAAATACAGAACAGCAGCTACTTCTACAGCGAATTCAACAATTAAAACGTGTTAAACATGCTTCGGAGTTGGCGAAAACGAACTATGAAACAGCAGCGATTTAATAGCGATTTAAGCAGTGAATAATTCATACAATTATGCTTAGAAATTGACGGAATTTAAATGCAGCAGCAAACAGGGAATTTATACCACTAAACGTGCTAAACATGCTTACAATTAAATACAAAACTAACAACTATTTCATGCTTCAACTTAATCATGCAATCTAGGGAAATTAATACATGTGAACATGAAGATTTAAGGCAAAATAACTTATAAGCACAACACTACGAAGATTTAAGCAATACCTTATAATTGAACAACCAAAATAACAATCATAGAATCAATATCTAATCCTAACCAGTCCCAAACTGCAAACGGAGTTGCATGCAATAAAAACGAATCACAAATTGGAGCTAAGAAGTTAACAGTATAACATACAAGAAGTTAAGAGAAGACAATTCTATAAAGCACTTATCATTCAATCAAAGTAAGATTTCTATCTAACAAAACAAACAAGAGTACTTGTGGGTAGGGCTTTTGGAATGCCAACACCCAATTCCTCACCACTGTCGAAGACATGCAACCAGAGATAGCTCTCCAGCAGCTTCACGAATGGCAACTCACGGTTCAGCTCCTCCAGCACAGGCAAGGACAGCTCCGACACAGCCAGCCTTCAACAAAACCAGAGGAGAAGTTCTCGGCAGCTTCTCCAACTCCTGGGCAGAGAGCTCCAGCGTTCCAGCTCTCCAGAGAGCTCTCTGTCATTTTATCATTCATTCACCCGACAATTTCATAATTCCTCCTCAAAGAGAACTCAAGAAGAAAATCTCTCTCTAAGCAAAATGCTCTCAAATTTCAAGTTGTAAGTTATGATTTATATTGAAGGTTTGCCCATCTATTTATAGGCAACTCTAGGAGACATAGAAACATTATAAAATTATATAAAATATACAAAAGAATGCAAAAATTCAATGTTATGTGAGAATTGTCGCAGGTGGCACATGGGAGGAGGCGTTGGGCGTGGTGGTCGGCAGCTGGCGTGGTAGTCAACATTGGTGGGTGCGCTGTTAAGGCAGGCGGGCCCGCTGACGGCTTGTAGGTGTGCTGTCGGACGAGCGGTGTGGTCTGGCGGGCGGTTGTCTGGGCAACGCGCTCGTTGACTTTTGGGCGGCGCATGTAGTGGGCCTAAGCCGTGGGCTGCTTCGGTCCATCTTCAATTTTATCCATTTTCTATTCAATCCATTCCTCCTTTGGGCCTCCATTGGACCCTCCTCAATTCCTAATACCACCATGAGCCATGACTTGCTATTCAATGAATCTTTATCTTGGACTTCATGTCGTTACGTGAAATCGGGGTATTATATTCAATGAGAATGAGAAAAATCATTATAAAATTTCCAAAATTCATAGATAATGAGATTTTAATTCCATTAATATCCGGGATATTACACAAAATGATCTACTGGAAAAAAAGAAAAAATCAAGGCTTCCTCTTCCTAAATCGAAGGAAAAGCTATTGACAAGGAAGATGTAAAATCCATAATTTTTGGATTTTATATTTTTATGAGTAAAATTTTTGTTTGCTTCATTCGAGGTAAATTTGTTTTCGTTGACCAGGTTATTGTCGTGTTTCGTGGGTCTTCGACCACGTGTGAGGATCAACTAGTGATTTCAAGTCTCTGTGTGATCTAGTTCTGCGAGAGAGTGCTCGTTAAGTCTAAGTTTTCCTCAGTTTTGTTTGGGTCTATGTTTAAGATTTATTTCGAATTATAATTTTTAATTAATATATATAAAACATAATTTATTATATTACATATATAAAAAGAAAATAATAAATTTTTTTTATTTAATTGTAAGAATGAAGGAAGGAGAGAGGGGGATAGGGGGAGATGGAACTGAGTTGCATGCAGAGGGTTTTTGACAGTGGAATCGTAATTTTCAGCGCTTCGATCTCCAAGTTTTGTTGCGGTTTCAATGTTATTTGTGTCGATCTAGAGCCCTTGTTGAAAGTTTAGCCGATTGATTAGCAAAATTAGAAAATAAGGACACTTTTCCTCTCACACTTGATATAATACCTGGGGTATTTAGTTATGTGTAAATCTTGGATTAAGTAAAATGTAATACTTTGGTCAGTGTCTAACTATCACACTTTATTGTGATATTTTTATAGAAGATAATGTTTTAACATTCCTTTGGAATTATAGTGATGCAATTGGTTATTATTATTATTAAGAAAAATAAGAATTTATATTTGCTGAGTTTGGTGGACGATCAATGCAACGTCTATTTTTCATAGTTCAGTATTTAAGTTGTTAACAAAAACTATTTAATGGTTGTCTTGTCATTGATCATATAGTATAGTGGTTGTTTTGTTAATTTCCCAATATATTTTTAATTTTTATAATTTAAAAGTGGTTTTAATTTGCTCACTTTTGTTTTAATTTTCCTTTAAAATTTCTATAGTTTCATTTTCATTTTTAAATGGTCAATCAATTTACATCATTAAATTCAAGACAAAATCGATGTGATATTTAATATGTGATATTTCATATATAATTTCTATAGTCGTTGAGACCATAGCCATATATAATATTAAATCTGATTAATATTTATTTAGTTATTTTAAATTGAATTAAAATTTTCTTTAAAATTAATGTGAATCAATAGTTGGTTTATTGCAATTAAGGACTCTAATATCGCGTGATATTATCCCGATGACGTTCATAAAAGAATTATCACGTGATTTCTATTAAATTAATGACAAAAAAATAAAATAAAATTACATTAATTAAATTAAAGCGAATCCTAAATTTCAAAAAGCAATTACATATTTCAACCAAATAATTTTCATATAATTTATGTACTACTACGAAAGACTTTAAAAAATTCAGTTTAAAATTGAAAATAATAATGAATGAATAGTTCTAGGCTTACTGTAACCCTAGTTCTTCTAGTACAATATTTTTCGTTGTGAACCAAAACTTGCACGATATTGTTCTTAGAGTTAGCCAAAAATGCGTTGTACTAGGTAGAGAGAAGAACCATATTTATAAACCATACATTTTCCACTATCACAAGCGATGTGAGATTGTATACCCCACTGATATGAACCAGATCCTCGCATGGGTCATTCTGGTTTTCATAAGGCAGACTACCACAATCTTCTCCTCTTGGGCACTCGATATCTTCATTGGCTACACTGCTGATCGAGCTTTGGTTCTGATACCATTTATAATGTCTCTCATTCCTCCTAGTACAATATTGTTCGCTTTGAGCTGATACACGCACTGTTTTGTTATTGGTGTTAGCCTAAAACACGTTGTACTAGGAAGAGAAGAGAACATTACTTATAAATCATGCATTTTCCACTCTATCAAGCGATGTGGGATTGTGCACCCCCACTGATATGGGTTAGACATTCACATGGGTCATCATGGCCTTCATAGGGCAGGCTGCCACACTTACACTCTAGTCTTTCACTATAATGTGGTGTTTACGTATCATTCACTAATTGTTAGAACTATCATAATATGATATAAATATTTAAATTAATATATTACAAGAATAAATAAATGAATAACATATAAGTATCACGTAAAAGTATGAAATTAAAGTGTAAAATTAGAATGTAAATGTAATATTACTTGTAGTAATTACAAATGTAGTTTAAAATTGAAAATAACAATAAATAGAAAAAGTTAAAGAATGAAAATAAATAAATGAGGAAAGTAGATAATAATTTTTCTTCCAAGAAAGTTTGTATTTGATAAATTGCATATTACTTCTTAAACTTAGTGGTAAAATCATAGTAATTTTTTAATCCAAATAACCTCATGAACTTATGGTGCTGGCAATTAAGTCACCGTCATTAAGTTGTTGTTTAAGAAATCACGTTTTTATCGCATGATCTTTTGTATTGAACAATTTTTAGAGAGAATGCTTTCGCTTGAATGGTTTTTTGCAATTTTAGCGAGTTGGAAAGCTCAATGTAAAATGCAATTTTGTGATGATGTATAGCTCTAGAAGTCGATTTATTGAACAACTTGTTGACTCTCTTTATAAATTGTCTAGTTGAGAAGATTACGTATCAAAAACATATTTTCTTTGATGAAAATTTTAACGACGAACACTTAATTGCTAATCTTCTTCAAGAAGTTATTTGCTTGAAAGAAAAAGTACAAGGGACAACGTGCTCTTTACTTTTAAGTTTAAAGGTTAATATGCATTTTACCATTTTCTATTTCTCAAAAAAAAAAAAAAATTAAAGCGAATTAAGTTGAAAATATAAAATAGAAAGAAAATACATCATGAGAGAAGATTTAAAAAAAAAAAACAAGAATAATTACAAGAACAAAAAAAAAGGTAAATTAAATAGTCATAAATTACGATGGTTTAAGGAAATTTACGTTTGGTGTGAAAAATAGAAAACTAATCAATGAGAAGAAAATAATCATAGTATCACATACTATGTATGTAATATTCAAAATATCTATATATGTATAATGTAAAAAATTATGTGTTTTGTCAAAGGAAATGTGTTTGCTAATAGTAAATTGTACATTTGATCTGTTTGAAAATTTTAACATATGAATTTGGATAAGTGAAATTTTCATTAAATAATGAGTTTGATGTTACAGTTATGGAATAATGATAAATTGAGTGGCTTGTACGGTAATTGTTGAAAGAATGGTAGATCAAGTGGAAGGATTGATCGACCAAGAGTGTTCAATATAAAGAACAGAGAAATGTCTATTGATGGTGGTAGTTCAAAATGAAGTGTGGTCATTCACCTTTATGACAAATTCAAAAGATTCATAATTTAAGAATTTTGGGCGGTCGATCGTTGAGTGACCAATATCTATGCAAAATTAAGTTGAGTGGTTGATCGGCTGAAGAGTGGGTGGTCGACCATGGTCAATACAAATTGCTACAAATTGAAAAGTTTAAAACGTGCGGCCGATTGGTGATCAATCAGTTTTCAGAAGAAGATTGTTTTCGGGCTGAATAGCGGTCGATCGACTGGAAATTGAGGTCGATCTTGGTCATGGCAGATTGTAATATTGAGAGTTGCGGTCGATCACAAGAAAGAAGGTGTCGACCGACTTATAGAAGAAAATATAAAATATAGCTTCATGATTGTTTTGCGGTCGATCACACGAAGGGTAGTGATTGGCCGGAATACCAAGAGTCTCCTAAAAATTTTGCTTAATGCCACGATTTAACTGGAGTAATGTGAGTTGATAACCAAGTGGATGCCCTGCTAAGCGCCACCTCCCGTGTAGTGCCTATAAACATAGAAGATTGGAGTTTAAGTAGAGCACTGAAGCTTTATGTGAAAGGAGGAAGTGTTCTCTCAAGAAAACTTCAGAGCTATTTTCTCTTTTTCCTTCCGTGAAGCTAAGGTACTGCCGTGCAAGAGGCAACTCCAAGTGGGGGAAAACTACTAAGGAAGAAGGTAAGAGATATGTTTGTCTTAACAAAGGTGGTCTACATCACAAGATTTAGGATATATATATTGTTGTGCTTGTGGATTTAAGTTTTGTCATGAAATTCTTTTACTGATTTGATGAACCTGTAAGGGTGGTGCTCTGTTGTTTGGTTTGAAATTGTTCATTGCTTGTTATAGTGTTGATAAAAATTGGTTGAAGATAATGTTGAAAGGGTTGGAATTTCTCTCTGTTGTTTACTGCTTTGATAAACTGTTGAGTTGAAGAAAATGTTGAAATGATTGAATTTTGCTCTCTGTTGTTTACTGCTTTGATAAACTATTGAGTTGAAGAAAATGTTGAAATGTTTGAATTTTGCTCTCTGTTGAAAATGTTGAAATGGTTAACTTTTGCTCTTTGTTGTTTACTATTTTGATAAACTGTTGAGTAGAAGAAAATATTGAAGTGATTAGAATTGCTCTCTGTTGGTTACTCTTTGTTTTCTCAATGTTTTGGTATAAATTGTTGAGGCTAGGGTTGTATTGATTGAGGTGCATTCATGACATGCATTGCATTATAAATGAAATAAATGGAATAAAACGTAAATAGACGTTGGGGATTAGGCAGATTAGTGATGGTCCTAGTTAGTAACATCCTTGATGGATACAACTCATCCCATGTGTGGGATTGAGTTACGGTTAAGCCCAACATGGACTATAGGATGTATCTTTTTTCCTGTACTAGTAATCTCCAACGTTTTGGACTGACAAGTGAAACTTAAACTGAATGACAAAAAAGAATAGTTTTTTTTCTGAGACGGATTGCATAAGCATAAATTGATCATTTCATTTCATTCTATCTAAACTTGTAGTTTATCTTGTGATGTAGGTGAAGGCTATGATCTCAATGAAGTGCATATAGAGTAATGGAAGAAAACTGCAGTGGAAGGAGTATAGCCACAATGAGCGCTTTCGTTACTCGACGTATTTTGACCTTGAGGTTATGGCTTACTAAATATTGTGTATGGTAAAATTATGTAAAAGGTGTTTCAAATACTTAAAACAATTTTAAAGTGGTGACTGTGTGTTTTAAATCACGAATGACTTCTGCTTTTGCTCACTCTATTTTCCATTTACATGTTTTTACAAATAAAATAAAATAAAAAAATTTATATGGCTAACGGAAAGATAAATATAAAACGGGACGTGACAATGTATGGAGCCATAATGGTTTGCTTTGGATATGAATTAAGTTAAACAAATATTTGCTCTAACAAAACTCAAACCAAAGTGGGTAATGCGTCTTGATTTCTAGCTTATTTTTCGGGTAAATGACAAATCAACCATCGTGGTTTGTGGTCAATGACAAGTCAACCACTATGATATTTTTTCTAACAATTTAACCACTGACGTATGGGAAAATGACAAAACTAACATCGCGGTGTCTTTTCTGCTTCCTCTTTGCGTTCTTCTCCATTTCTGAACCCATCGTGCTGTAGCGCAGCAGAAAATTTCTAATAGCTCAATCTCTACCATTTTAGTGTTTGGAGACTCTATTGTCGATTATGGAAATAATAACTACGTACCCACCATTTTCAAGGGCAATTTTTCTCCTTATGGTCGAGACTTTTTGGATCAAACTCCAACCGGAAGATTCTGTAATGGCCGTCTAAACACTGATTATATTGGTAATCGTTAATTCTTTCTACCCAACAAAAATTTATGTTCACATTTTGGGTTCTTAAAAGAATGTTTTTTTATCAGCTTCCTATCTGGGTATCAAAGATTACGTGCCGCCATTTTTAAACCCAACTCTTGATCTCAAGGAGCTCATCTCTGGTGTGAAGACACTGCGATTTTTCGTGGTGTCTTCATGTGAGACACCGTGAAAAGACACCGCGATGTTGGTTTTGTCATTTTTCCATACGTCAGTGGTTAAATTGTTAGAAAAAATACCATAGTAGTTGACTTGTCATTGATCATAAACCACGATGGTTGATTTGTCACTTACCCTTATTTTTCCCAAAAAAATGAATGTTATATGATGGTTGTAATACTTAAAAGTGGTACAAAGTTCGACCCGGCCCGGTTGAGGAAGTCCGAATCTGTCTTTTGCTTGCCAGCACGATGGCACAATGCTGCAAAGGTAGACAGCAAAAGATGGGCCCACACTCCTCAAATCTATGCGGCTGCGTGAATCTGTGGGCTCCCAGCAATTTTGTGGGCCCACTTCTTCCTATCCTTTCATCCAGCGCACGTTAGCCTATGTCATAGCTTTCCCGTCTACACAGACAGAGGGAGCGCAGGTTGGCTCCTAATTAAATCAACTTAAAATATACTAACTCAAACAAAGGAATATAGAATTCCAAATAAAATTAAAACTACAAAAAATAATTTACAGATTTTATTATTAATGATGTCATAATAATTAATACTAGGTCCATTGGATGTACAGTAAAAAATTTGGGAGCAGAACCGGGAAGGAGAGAAGAAGAGGAGGGAAAAAGGATTTACTTTTTGTATATTCCCAAAGTGCCCCCGATCTGCCTCTCTCTATCTCCTTCCCATTCAAATAGCCAATTTCATTTCGGATCAGCCCCTCTCCGTCCCTCGCTTCCTCTCGTCCTTGATGGAGTTTCAGAAGCGCCAAAATCCCAGCCTTCCTGAGAGGAAGGGGCAGAAGAGAAAGCTCGAGGAGGAAATTGAAGAGGAGCAGGAGATCTCTGTGCCATCTGCTGACGCCAGGCAAGCTTTACTGTGTGAGGTGAGTAGTCAGGTCGATGTTCTCAACTCCATCTTTTCTTGGAATGAACCCGATCGAGTTTCTGCTAAGCGTGCCACTCATGTCCTCGCCGAGCTTGCCAAAAATGGTATTTCATCAACCGCAACCTCCGTCGCCTTCGATCTCGTTCTAATTTCTTTTATTTGTTTTTCTTTTTCTTTTTTAGTGTTCGTTAAGATATTTTTTTTGTTCTTTGGAGTATGATGTCTTTATTTTAAGCTGTATATGCGTTTTTTTTTCTTTTCTATTTGGCGCAGAGGAGGTGGTGAACGTTATTGTAGAAGGTGGCGCTGTTCCAGCTTTGGTTAAGCATCTGCAAGCCCCGCCGTTCTCTGATGGCGATCGCAGTTCAAAGCCACTGGAGCACGAGGTTGAAAAGGGGAGCGCGTTTGCACTCGGGCTTCTCGCTGTAAAGGTCACTTCGATGTGTTTAAAATTTTTTCTTATTATCGCTATTACTAATTTCTGAATTTCGTAATAATGTTTGCCTCTAGTGACTGGGCATAAAATTTTAATTTAATGACTGTAGCGACATGACTTCACTGGAAGAATTAAACCGAAGTGTCTTTCTGTGCATATTGTTTCTTTTTAGGCGGTGCATGTAAAAAATAACCTAAGGAATTCAATAATTTTTTTCTACAAAAGTATCAGTGACTCTGATTTTTCTCGTGTACTAATTATATCTTTTTTGTCCAACATTTGATAAACGTCTATTTTCTGTATGAGCACTCTGATAACTGTTAAGCACTAAGCTTACATGTTGAAACACTAATTCAACAATAGACAAAAGATCAGTGGAAACTGATGAAATTTTGTAATCCATGGCTGACTTCATGTGAATTGGAACTTCAATGGATTTCAAGTTCTTAAGTTATTGCTGGAATTATGGACACATGATGAAATTTTGACCCTGTTTTTTTTTATCCTCAACAGCCAGAACATCAGCAACTGATAGTTAAAACTGGTGCATTGCCACATCTTGTTAATCTATTAAAGAGGCACAAGGATGGTTCTAGTTCTCGAGCTATTAATAGTGTCATTCGTAGAGCTGCAGATGCCATTACTAACCTTGCTCATGAGAATAGCTCCATTAAATCTCGTGTCAGGTTTGCCTGTTCTGTTTGCTATATTTTGTGCTGAGATTGCGCTAAATTTTCAACTAGTTGCTCTGTTGGTTGAATATATAGGATGGAAGGTGGAATTCCTCCGCTTGTTGAGTTGCTTCAATTTACTGATACAAAGGTGCAAAGAGCTGCAGCTGGGGCATTGAGAACCTTGGCGTTTAAGAATGACGAAAATAAGAATCAGGTACATGTCTTCTTTTTGTAATTAGATTTTTAGGATTGCTCCATTTTCTTTCTTTTTTTTCTAAAATGGTGTATCTCACCAAAGGTCATGATGTGCAGATTGTTGAATGCAATGCTCTTCCTACTCTAATTCTAATGCTTTGGTCTGAGGATGCCGCCATACATTATGAAGCGGTAAAATCTTTCAGATTAAGAATGGATGTGATTTTAAAACTTGTGCAATCTTTAATTCAGCATATTTCCATAAGCTAAATCTTGATTGTTTTTCCTGAATAATAGGTTGGCGTGATTGGAAATCTGGTTCATTCATCACCAAATATTAAGAAAGAAGTCCTTGTTGCGGGAGCTCTACAGCCAGTTATTGGACTACTTAGGTGTGTGAAAGTTCAATTTTTTTTACACTGCTATAACATAAGCTGCAGACATTTCCTTATTGTTGTTGTCGATGATGTTATTCTTAGCACATTATACTGTCAATACAAAAAATTGTTGTTTATTTTTTATCACGTAACAGTTCATGCTGCTCTGAAAGCCAAAGGGAAGCAGCCTTGTTACTTGGGCAATTCGCTGCAACTGATTCAGATTGCAAGGTAGATAGGTTTTCTCATTTGTTCTTATCTATTTCTCCATGGTCATAATCTTGGAAAAGAAGCGAAGGAAGAAAACCTTTTTCTTTTTGTTTTACTTCTTGGATTATGGATGATATAGTCCTTCAAAGTTTTGAGTATGGTTGATGCAAAGATATAGTTGTTGCTTTCTTTTTTTTTTTTGTTTGTTTTGGGTGTTCTTTTTAGAGTAATAACCAAATTGCAACTCCTAATTGACTAGATGTGGATGCAACTTGTAATATCTTAGTGTCCTATTGACCTTTGTTCGATTTTCTTTTTCCCTGTTTATCTTTTTTTTTTTTTTTTCTTGATATAAGGATCTTTGCAGATTCACATTGTTCAGAGGGGTGCTGTACGACCTTTGATTGAGATGCTTCAATCACCTGATGTACAGTTGAGAGAAATGTCAGCTTTTGCACTAGGGAGGCTGGCACAGGTCATCTTTTTAGCTTCACCTTCTAAATCAACCACTGAAATTGTCAATTTATAACTCAAAGAAACTTAGAAATATATGGTTACAGAAATTCTGATATCAAAATATAGAAATGATTGTGGATGTGTTAGTATTTAATGGAGATTACAATATCAGGATGCGCACAATCAAGCGGGTATTGCTCATAATGGAGGTTTGGTGCCACTACTGAAGCTCCTTGATTCTAAAAATGGGTCTCTGCAGCATAATGCAGCATTTGCTCTTTATGGCCTTGCAGATAATGAGGTATGACATTGCTTCTTGATTAGAGCATGATGATCATGTCTTCTCACGGTTCTACAAGTTATTATTGACACCATATTTAAAGATGTGTTTATTCTTTACCTTTTGTAGGATAACGTATCCGATTTTATTAGGGTGGGTGGTGTTCAGAAGCTTCAGGATGGTGAATTTATTGTTCAAGTATGCAGTTTGCATTCGCTTGTCTGTATATAGGCATGCTTAGTTCTCTCAACATAACCTTTGTGCAGCTTAGGAGTTTGCACCTCCCACTCCATCCTCTATTCACTATTAAGTTACATGTGTTTTTAGGCAACGAAAGATTGTGTAGCCAAGACATTGAAAAGATTGGAGGAAAAGACACATGGTCGAGTAAGCCAATTTAGTGCTTCTTTTCTCCGCCATTATTTTTTCTACGGCTCATAGAACTAAATGATGTCTTTCTTGTTTGCATTAATGTTTTGCATTTTATTTAGTTTCGTAATTAGACCTATTCAAATTCACATTTTCTTTGGTTCTAAAATGTACTTGTTTGAGATAGTAATTGCATAAATTTCCTGTGTAGGTTTTAAATCATCTATTATATCTGATGCGTGTAGCAGAGAAGGCTGTCCAAAGACGAGTTGCTTTGGCTCTTGCCCACCTTTGTTCACCAGACGATCAGAGAACTATATTCATTGATAATAATGGCATGTTGTTTTCTCCACGTTATGTCTTTTAATTGCATCCTTTTCATCATGCCAGAAATTAAGAAATTTCTTTGGTGGTTGTAAATTGACCTTGAATTATCTAATCATAACTTATTATTTCAGGGATGGAGTTACTTCTCGGGCTTCTTGGTTCTACAAGCCTTAAGCAGGAACTTGATGGTGCTGTGGCTCTTTACAAGCTTGCAAACAAAGCGATGACTCTTTCTCCAGTGGATGCTGCTCCCCCATCTCCGACACCACAGGTTGGATTTTGTATGAATTGGTCATAATATCTTATGCTTCTTGTATTTCATGTTAGGCTCAGTCATAATGTGGTCTTAATTTCTTGACGGGGAGCTGAAGGATTATTATTGATTTTATTCTTTGTGGTATTTTTTTCTTGGATCATAAGGTGAAAGAAAACTGCCTTGCAGGTTTACTTGGGGGAACAGTACGTAAATAACCCTACACTGTCTGATGTGACATTTCTCGTTGAAGGTAATAAAACCTGAATCCCCCTTTAGTCAACAAATAAATTTTAATTGAATGCTTTTAAAAGGAACTGACCATTTCTGTATCCTATATTTAATAGTCTATTCTATTCTGCAGGCAAACGGTTCTATGCCCACAGAATTTGTCTGCTTGCTTCTTCAGATGCATTTCGTGCAATGTTTGATGGTGGCTACCGGGTAAGGTCTATGTTGTGTTTGGTGGCGGGTTTCACCCTAGTCCTTCCTGTTTTTATTTCATATTGATAACTGGTTTACCATGATTGCTGATCTGTCTCTGTTTATACTAGTAGGTATGAAAATGCTTAAATGTGAGTTAACTTTTTCTTTGCAATTACTAAGGTATATATTTTATCTATTCATAATGCAATGGTTTCTTTGACATATGTTTTACAGGAAAAGGATGCAAGGGACATAGAAATCCCAAATATTAGGTGGGAGGTTTTTGAATTGATGATGAGGTATGTGGTAATTTGCTGTTGTTTTGAGAGAACCATTTTGTGAGAGGGGAGTTAATGTAAAGTATTTTCTCTTCTACAGATTCATATATACCGGATCTGTGGGCGTTTCGATATATATTGCGCAAGATCTACTCCGAGCGGCTGATCAGTATCTCTTGGAGGGATTAAAAAGACTTTGTGAGTATACCATTGCACAGGTGAGTCTAGAACACCAAGTTCATTAATTTATTTAATGTCTTGATCGAAAGCCGCAGCTTATTCGTTCTAATTTATATCAGGATATATCATTGGAAAATGTTGCAAGCATGTATGAACTTTCAGAAGCATTCCATGCTATATCGTTGAGGCACACATGCATCCTCTATATTTTGGAACAGTTTGAGAAACTGAGTGCTAAGCCAGGGTATGAGCTCCTTCCTTTCATTTAGTGATATCTTTTTCTGACAAAGTTTATAAGTTATCAAGAAAGTTTTTTCTATAGCTTTAATGAGGGTAGATATGATACAAACTTGCTGTGACAATTGCGGTTTTTTCATTCCCACTTCATTACTAGGAGTTGCCAAAAAAAAAAAATTATTCTATCTGGAACATGAATCACGTAGTCATCATTTTACTTGACATCTATGATTATGGACCTTTTTCTCTTCGTATCTCTTAATAAACTGTGCGTTCTGAACCATTATTATTATAGGGGTGGATCTTGACGAAGTCACCTGAATCCATAGTTGAGTAAAATTAATCATGTCGGAAAAGTTCGTTCTATTGGATTTAGTGCTGATTATACTTTTGTTTTTCACAAGCCTCAGTCCTATTTATATGATTGTATTTTTTCATATATATATATATATATATGCCTGTTTGACATAGGAAAAGCAATATTTTCACCCCCGATTTTCTCCTTATTACGATGTTTTTTCCAAAATAATGGATATCTTATCCTCAAACTTGCATTTTTTTTAAAGCTCCCCACAACCATTTGGTTCAAACTTATTGAAAACTTCCAATCTATGGTGGGATTTTGCAGGCACGCACATTTGATCCAGCGCATACTACCAGAGATCCGCAACTATTTTGCCAAAGCACTTACCAAACATAGCCCTCGTAACTTCCGGCTGTAGGTTGATGCCCTTGTATTCTTCGTCTCTAACCAATTTCAATGTACAGATATGTGGTAGCTTGTTCTTGCGCCGAACGACTGAGGAAGGTTCAAGTTTGATGATTGTTTCTTAGCCCTTAATTTCTAATGCCAAAATCACTACTACGAGTATTATGTGCACACACCGTGACGTGTTTAGCGCTACTATTCCTTATCCCTCTACCTTTTTAAAGTTTCCTATCACAAATTAGAGTAATGATAATGTTGACTTTTGAATTTTACCTTTTAAATTTTGCCCCTTGATATGAAGAACAATTATTGGTGTAATTAATGTTGTATATTTAAATATTTATAATTTATCTTAATTATTATATTAATTAATGTTTGTCATTTAAGAAATTAAAGTTGGAGCGTAAAAGTAGAAAGGAAAGAGGGCACTCTATGGATAAATATAGGTTTGATTGATCATTTGTTCCTCTCATTTAGAGGCTATTTTATTTTGATCTTTTACAATTTCCGAATATAGTTAATGATCTGGTCCTTTTTCCCAGTCTTAATATTTTGTATCTCCCAAGTTTGAAGTTCAATTGGAATCTTCCACTTGTGATATAATATAAAGATGTGAACAAGTGTTACTGGGAGGCATGTTACAAACTAGTATATAATAATGATGTTATGAAAAATGGAGCCGATCTTGGATGAGATGTACAGGGTAATATTTGTATAAAAACATGGTCATCATTGTCAAGGGATGGTGAATTAGCATGATCCAATTACGACTATCATCAATGTATGACATCAACATGAATATGTCACTGATAAATCTATGTGCAATAGCATTATGAAATCTTAGCTTACAAATTGATGTGGAGATTTAGAAAAGTGATATCACTTTGGGCTTTCTTCCTTCAACCCTTTACACTGCGAGTAAATTAGACATCAACCTTTATACAGTTGATATATTTTAGGTGGTCCACCAAAATTTAGCAACTTTGCCTCCAACAAATTTCATTTCAATCCACTTATGTTGTCTCTTGTTCCCATTACAACTCAAAATTGCCTTGATACCATGCTTTTACAAAATTATGCTAACATTTGTGCTCATATAAGAGAAATTAACAAATCAACCATTGTACTTTAGAAACACGACTTTTCGCAGAAAAAGGTTTGCAAATAAAAAAAAAATTATTGTCTTATTTGTAAAAAAGCACAGATAATACAGATAAATTGTGATTTTTTCATGGACAATAAAACAATTCTAAATTATTCGAAATATAAAATTCAAAATATTCTAAATTCATTCTTTTACAAAATCTAAAATCTTTCAAATTTATTTTCTATGAACATTAACTCTTTTCCACTGAAAGTCTCTAAAATTATGAGTTCTTGTAATTTTTTCATGAGTATTAGTTTTTTAATTCTCGCAAAGTTAATTGTGATATTCGCGACAATGATTTTTTATAATTAAATGGTTAAGTGATTAATAAAAATAATATATCGGTGGTTAGCTTTTCATTCATAATAAACAAACAGTGGTTGATTTGTTAATTTCCACTTATTTACTTACTCATCTCATCTGCTAGACTGCTTGGGAGCGGGCAACCTGCCGTCGTACAAAGTAGTAAACTTTCTCTGCTCGAAGGTGACGCTTGTCATTCTCTCTCTCGCTCTCTAGCACCCATTTTCTTGCAGGCTACTCTCTCGGTGCCCGGAGAGTGCTCAGTAGCAGAGGTATACTATTTTTCTACTTTGCATTCCCTAATTTTTTTTTATCCTCCCCATTTTCGGTCTTCTTTCTTCACTCGATAACTTGACATTTCTCAACTCTCTCCTTTTTCTGCTGTTATTTTTTTGTGGGTTTTGTTGCTTTTTTTTGTTTATGACCTCGTTTTGAGTTCCTAAATTTCGTCCTAGTGGGAGATCCAGGTGTTGGAACTTTAGTTTGTATAAATCTTTGAATGGGGCTTTTTTAATCTTGTTAGGTGAACGTGATCTTAAAATGAAATAAACTAGCTTCTTAATTCTGTTTCACAATGGAGATGAACTGGGGCATAGTTTGGAAATAATCTACTTGTCTCTGCTATTCTTAGTTGGTTTTGCTGCATTTACTGCAATTTGTTTTTCCCTATTCTGTCTGCCGATGACATCGACAATTTTGTTCCTAGGTAAACTGGTCTGATTTAGAAATCTTGAATTTAAATCAACAACCGCATGTGTTTGGATTGTTCGGAGTGGAGGGGACTTAACTCTACAATTTGTACAGAGTTTTGTGATGTCATCACGTTTTACTGCAATAGCATCTCTCTATTTTTTATGTATCTTTATTATCAATATACTAACATAGTCGGGGAAGCTCATTTTAAAAGTTGTTGAAAAAGCGTGAGATTATTCTCAATATGTTCAAAAATTTGGAGTACAATCTGCATGCATTTCTTTTTTTATGCATGATCTTCTTCTTTACTCGTTGAGAGAAGGTATAATCTCCTTTTTACCAGCTTCTGGTATTTCAAATCTTTTCTTGTTGTTAGTCTGCTTTGTACGTTGTTTGATTTCCCCGATAGCTATGCCGCAACATTACATCGCAATGCTTACTTCAGCATCACTCTAGTGACTATTTATTCTCATTTTTACTGCAGTAGTTTGTTTTCTTTACATCTTTCGTTTCTCATAAATTGCAGCTTGATTTCTTTTTCTTACATCTGGTTCTTCAGGCCCAGTAAGGGTGAATAGTTTTGCAATATAGTGTTACTTTTCAATGTATAAAATAGTTTACTTGTGTAGTGCTGGCTTGATTTTTAAGGTTTTCTTCTCGATGGATTCTGCGATCACGGGTTTGCAAAGAAAGCCGTTTTCAATCAAACTGTGGCCACCCAGCCAAAACACGAGGTTAATGCTTGTAGAGCGGATGACAAACAATATGACTTCAAAATCGTTTTTCACCCAGAAGTATGGCATTCTTGGCAAGGAAGAGGCTGAGGAGGAATCTAAAAGGATTGAGGACATAGCTTTTGTTGCTGCAAATGAAAATTATCAAAAGCTTCCCGATGGCGATGGAGGTTCTGCAGTGCAGCTTTATGCGAAGGAATGTAGCAAACTTCTTCTTGAAGCTTTGAAAAGAGGCCCTCAAAGCAAAGTAAACCGAGACTTGACAATATCTAATGATATCGCTTCAACTTTTGAAACCTGTTTTGATATTTCAAAGGGCCATCGAGCATTTATCGAGTTGGAAGAGGCTGAAGAATTGCTAAAGCCATTGAAAGAGCCTGGGAATTCATATACAAAAATATGTCTCAGCAACAGAAGCTTTGGCTTAGGAGCAGCTCAGGTTGCAGAGCCGATTTTGGTCTCTATTAAGGATCAGTTAAAAGAGGTCGATATATCGGATTTTATTGCAGGTAGACCTGAGGCAGAGGCTCTAGAAGTCATGAAGATATTTGCCACTGCCTTACAAGGCAGTATTTTGAGGTCCCTCAACCTCTCGAACAATGCATTGGGTGAGAAGGGTGTTAGAGCATTCGGGGCACTGCTGAAATCGCAAAACTGTTTAGAAGAACTCTATTTGATGAATGGCGGAATCTCTGAAGAAGCTGCAAAAGCAGTGGCTGAGCTGATTCCCTTGACGGAGAAACTTAAAATACTTCATTTCCATAATAACATGACTGGAGATGGCGGAGGGATTGCTATTTCTGAAGTTGTAAAGCAATCTCCTTTATTGGAGGATTTTCGCTGCTCTTCCACAAGGATAGGCTCCAATGGCGGGATAGCATTGTCTATCGCACTTGGAACATTCACCGGTTTGAGGAAGCTCGATCTGAGAGACAACATGTTCGATACCGAAAGTGGAGTTGCTCTTAGTAGAGCTCTTTCGAAACATGCAGGTTTGAAGGAGGTCTATTTGAGCTACTTGAACTTAGGAGATGAAGGCGCTATTTCCATAGCCAACGCTCTAAAGGAAACTGCTCTTTCACTTGAAGTCTTGGAAATGGCTGGAAATGATATAACAGCAAATGCCGCTTCTGATATAGCTGCTTGCATATCAAAAAAGCAGCATCTTGCCAAATTGAACTTGTCCGAGAATGAGCTTAAGGATGAAGGGGTGATATTGATCAGCAAGGCTCTAGAAGATCACACCCATTTGAAAGAAGTTGATATGAGCACCAACTCGATGGGGAGGGCCGGAGCCCGGGTTTTGGCTCAAATTGTGGTTCAGAAACCGAAATTCGTGCTGCTCAACGTTAATGGGAATTACATCTCCGAAGAAGGCATCGATGAGCTGAAGGATATCTTCAAGAAATCTCCAGTTATGCTTGGTTCTCTGGATGAGAATGACCCTGAAGGAAGGGATGATGAGGGTGGAGAATCTGCCACAGGCGGAGATGACGAGGATGAACTGGAAACTAAGTTGAAGAACCTTGAAGTGACAGAGGAGGATTAAAGAAAAGTAGCTTTTCTTTCAGAATTTGGATGGGATGAACTGATTTGTGTTGGTTTGTGAGAATAGTTGGGTTAGACACCTTATTAGGCAAAATAATTATTAGATAGTTTTGGTTGGGATTTCTTCATCGCTGTGTTTGACTAAAGCTGTGGTTATCATGGTGAAAGCTCTTATCTGCATGATGTCAATTTATGGAACTGGATGGCCTGCATTGCTTCTTGTCCAGTTACTGCCAGTTTCATTTTTGTTTTTACCAATTTATTCTCTCCTAAATAGCATAAAATAGAAGCTCTTAAGAGTTGCAAAAGCAGTCTAAATTTCAACAGAGATTATATATTCCTGAAAATCTTGTGTTGCAATCAAAAAGTCTTCTTACTGAGACAATCTATCAATCCATTTCCGCAATTTCTCCCAAACAATCATCAGGAATAGTGGTCAAACTATTCATAATCTAACCTCATCCTGTTCTGTAACTTCTCAGATAGTGGAGTTACAGTCATTAAGGTTCCGACAAATACTCCCTTAATTTCATGACAAGGCATTGTAGAAGTGTTTGCTTATTGCTGTTATTTCTCTCCGACGTAAAAATTTTGTAATCTCAGATTAGTGTGTACTACACTAATATGACAAAACATGTTGACTGCAGCTGAGTTATTAGTGAATGGTGAGATTGTTCAGAGGTCACCGGAGAGACAGAGGAAGGTGGAGCCACAACCCCAAAGGGCTCAGGACAGACCTCGGTACAATGATAGAACTCGATATGTGCGGCGGCGAGAGAACATGAGGTGAAACATACAGAGGGGAAGTATTTGTGTAGATAGGTTGGAGCAAAGGGACGGGGTTTGAGCTTCTTCATATGGGTATTGGCCTATGCTGAACTTGCTTGTGTTGGACTTGCATGTATTATATGCTGTGATAGTTTTCCCAATCGCCTCCTTTCTCTCTCTCTCTCACTTTCAAGCATGACTAAGACTGAATGAAATGAATGGATAAAATGAAATTTATAAACAGTGCTATTAAGGACATTATTATTATATACTCGTGCATAAGGATTTACGAGTCTAACTCATCATATTGCATAACGGGTTAGCTCCGCGTTTGCCTGGCTTATTCAATGGTAGTAAAAACATAACAAAATATTGGTACATTAAATGATTAATTTTTTATCATCAATTTGAAAAATGACTTTAACAGTAATGATGAATGTTTAATGCCCAATTAAATGATTAATGCTTAACACTCCACCATCTGATATAAATGCAAGCAATATAGCAACTGGGTTGATCCAATTACACGCAGCGCAGTGAAAGGGGTTACATGATCTAACCCAACAGGGTCTTCTAGCCTACATTTGCATTTGCTAATTGCTAAACACAAGGTTGTCTGAATAATCATCAAGAATTGAGTAACTAGTTATTCAAAACAATCAGCCATTTGCTGCAGCTCAATACACAACCAAACCGCCACCTTCCGGCCTGGTTTTTTTGATCAAGACCACCCATTTCCTCTTCCATACGAATTATGTCCTCTAGAATCAGTAGATGAGCCTTGATTTACATAGCTAGATCTCTTTTTCTTCTGAGTATTCCATGTGAACATTTGGCTATGCCACTCGTTTCTCGAGGCTGAATCATATTCATGTATTCCAATCATTGCCTCTTCAAACTTGTGCCTCTTCGGGGTTGATTCTACTCCGGTGGTGTCCTCACTTGTGCCTTCACTAACAACCATTGTCGCAGTTTCTTGCAATTCTATTTCTTTAATTTCGACCCTCGAGTTGCTGATAATTGCTGTTGTGCCATCAGCTGTCAGATCTCTTCTCCTCCCTTTCACAGAAAGATTGTATATATCTTCTCCATTTTCTACTGCCCTCATCCACTGCAAGTCACTGAGTGAATCTGCATAAACCACCTCCTTTCTTCGTCGTTTTCCAGTAATGTTGTCGAAACCTCTGTTCTTTTCTTCCTTTTTATCAGGTGCAGAGTATACCCACTCCGGCACCTCGTGTTCCTCCATAAGCCGGGATCGATAATTCTCTTTATGTCTTCTCTCCTCGTCCATCTTCTCGAAAAGCCAAAATTCCTCATCTGACCTTGCTGCCAGGCGGTTAATTTCTCTCTCGCTAGGCACGTCTGTTCCGAGCGAGCTTGTTCCTCGACGCATGATCTCCTCCAACATTTCTCTCCTGTCCTGAGCTGCACAGAAAGTACAATTGCAGTTTGATGAGGAAAAATGCCCCCAGAAAAATGAACATATTGATCCTTCTTAACTTGAAACATTAGAATCTACCAGAAAATAATAACAAATAACGCTTTCTTTCATTTCTATCAAGAAAATGAAGTGTTATGGATTAAGAATTTGAAAAAAATGGCATAAACACTTTCATGCTATTTCACGATATCCAATTTGGCAAACCTGTTGAAGTTGTATTGAAAAGTCCGGCCTGGATGACCTTGGCGTCAATGCCCATCTTTTCTTTAGCACGTTCCAATATTACCTCCTCAATTGACCCGACACTGACCAAGACAAACACCCTAACTTCTTTCTTTTGTCCTATTCGATGGGCACGATCCTCTGCTTGTTGGTCCATTTGAGGATTCCAATCACTGTCGAAAATTATAACAGTATCTGCTGTCTGTAAGTTCAAACCAAGCCCCCCAGCACGAGTACTCAGGAGAAACATGAAGAAAGGAGAGTCGGGAGCATTGAATTGCTTCAGTAGAGAACCTCTTTCCTCAGTTTTTGTCGAACCATCCAGTCTAAGATATTTGAAATCATGTAGCTGAAGATATATCTCAAGAATGTCCATCAGTCGTGTCATTTGAGAGAAAAGCAAAACTCTGTGTCCAGCTCTCCGTAGCTTCGGGAGTAAACGATCAAGCAGTTCAAATTTCCCAGATGCTCTGATGATTTCTTCCTTTCGCCAGATGTTATAATCTCCAGTTATGAAAAGATATGGGTGGTTACAACACTTTCTAAGCTGCATTGTTAGATTCTGCAGAGTCTTTGACTTCCCAGAGCCTAAAAATGCGAACATACATTATCTCTTCGCAGAAACTTCAGATAAAGTTTTAACGAGAAAGATGAACAAGAAAATGTAGCAAAATTTTGAACATACAAAGAACGACTACTTAAAGTATATTGGAAATATAGCTATATACCAGTATCAACTCTGCCATCATCTGTAACTTGCTGATAATATACTTTCTGCCATGCTGACATATCACATTTTAGAATGACCTGTGACTTCCCTGGAAGATATTTCTCCACTTCATCTTTTTTCCGCCTCAATATAAATGGCCTAATAACCTGAAGCCCTGAAACGCGTCAGGTGAACAAAAACAGAGAAATTGGACAAATTTTTCATGAATAAACGGAAAATTCTCTACCCACGTGATGCAAACGTCGGATGATTAATAGCTCTTCTTCATCTGTCAGAGACACATCCCCCCGACCAACAAAGGGGGCATTAAACCATTCCTGGAAATTCTGAACGGAATTAAAAATATGCGGAAGAAGAAAATTAAGTAGGGACCATAGTTCCTGCAAACTGTTCTGTATGGGGGTACCAGTCAATAGAAGCCTGCGCTTTATTTGATAACTGCAAACAAGAGAAACTTGTTGGGGAAAAAAACTTGCAACAGAACTAGAATATGAATTGCAGTGATTAGATGAATTAGTTAATGAAAATAATGGTCTTGCTTGAGATTTAAAATCGCCAGGATATATCAACAAAATGAGAAAAATCTCAGAGGAAAAAATCTTGTCAAAAATAAGTTCTAAGGAAAATTCTCATTAGCAATTCAAAGAATATATGGGTGCACCATAGAAGAGATGCGGTTTTACAATGGCAGTCAAAATTTGGAAGGACAAACAAAGATTGCAAAACTGTTAAAACAAGAAAGGCATGCATTTGGAAGAAGGAATACCCTGAAAGTGTTTGTGATAGAGCACATTCTCGATTTTTTAACCGATGTCCTTCATCAACAATCATGTAGTACCAGTGGATTTTCTTCAAAAATGATTTATCTCTCATGATTAGATCATAATGTGTAACCAACACATTAAATTTCCTATCTCCAAGTAATTCTTCTTTTATTGCCTTTCTTTCCTCTTGACGCCCATCGTAAAGAACAGCTGCAACACTGGATCAAGAAGAAATATAGGAGAAATTGTTTTATGATCGCCAAACAAGCAAATAACTGCCATTCAAAAAACATGCAAATATGTACTGATATTTACACTTGAAAAAATGCCCTGTACATACCTAGGGGCCCATGTTGAGAATTCAATCATCCAATTTGGCAGCACAGCCTTTGGAGCTACTATCAAGTGGGGCCCGGTAACATCCTTGAATTCCATCAGATAAGCAATCAATGAAATGGTTTGGATTGTCTTTCCCAATCCCATCTCATCAGCCAAAATTCCATTTAAGTTGTTGTTAAATAAAGAAAGCATCCATTGCAGCCCCTCTATTTGGTAGGATCTTAATTCTCCTCCTTGCAATGTGGATGGTTGCTCAGTGACCTGAAGAGTTTATTAGATATTAAATACACTTGTACACGTTTGTATGTGTCTAGATAAGGAAACCAACCCCAGGAAATTTAAATCAGGTTCTAGAAGATTTTTGTTCCTTCTTTTGCCAAAAAAAAAGACAAACAACACAAAAAAGACAGCATTCTCTCAGAAGTTCCCTGTAGAATAATATCATGAAAGCACTTCATGAGTTATTCTTTCTCTTTGATCATTTCCAATTGGATGAACATAGGACAGAGTAAAATCCTAAATCTATCATTGTTTATATCTATTATGTGCATTTTACAGTAGTTCAATGCAAATCATTTTTCAATAAAAATAATACAGTAAAAGGCATTGAATGGACAGTACATTAAGTGTGATACTTATTTCTTCTCAAATCTGTTAAAGTACAAATGAGAAACCCTCTAACTACAAAGCTAATTGCAAGAGCGAGCTAAGTTACCAGAAATAGTAAGAGTTCTTTTACCTTTTCTTGGATAGCATGAATAGCAGAGTTATACTGCCTCTGACCTTCAAGTAGATCATCTGCGTCATCATTGTGATCTGAATCATTGGCATCCACATCTTCCTCAGGAAGAAAATCTGGAGGGGTTCCATTCTTTGAAGTATCCAACTCAGACAAATCAGTTTCTGAGTCATCCAAGGTTTCAATGCCATCTGAAAGTTTAGAATCCTTTTGACGTTGAACAGCAGCACCCAAATTAACCAGTAACTTATTAGTTTCTTCAAGAAGAATTGTTAATCGTTCATTCTTGCTCTCCTTAACCAATCTCATGTACGCTTCTTGGTCATCTGCCTTTAGTGCTTGGAACCTCAATTTCTCTGCTCGGGTTGCTCGCTGTCTTTGCCTTCCATGCCAAGCCTATTAAAAATACAATTCAGAAATCATTTTTTTATGTGTAGCAATTATTGTTGTCGACGTCATTTCATGTAAGGTTTACAAAAAAACATTACACTTCATTCTGCATACCTGGATTCCATCATTCCTTTGTTTTCGGCGTTTCAAAGTAGCTTGATTTTGCAACTGGAACTCACGAACAGCATTGAGTATTTCTGTAAAAAATTTTCTTTTCCTAGTCTCGACGTGGTTCTTCTCCTCCTCTTTTAACCGTGACAGTCTCTGCGGTGTTATTCATATAACAGATTCAAGGACGAAACTAAAGCATAAAAATGGTTTTAGACCATTTCTTTGTAATAAAATTATCTGCTTTTGCAACCAGTCCCAGATATAAGCTATTTCATCATCAATACAGTGCACTTCCATGTTTTCTTTTCCAGTAACAATATTATTCCAATGTGTTCACTTTTGTGAAAATTCTCTCTCCTCCCTCACGCACACATATTTTTGTTGATAGATAGAGAGAGAGATTTTAAGTAATGCAAAAGTTATACTGCCTACCAAAAAAGAGATTCACACTAAATGAACAAATTCAAACAAGAATGCTTATACAACTAAGTTACCTCCGCATCCCGTTTCTTCCTTAACTGATCATCAGCTTCAGTGGCAAAAGAATCTCCTACACCATATGGAAGACGATGCAACCGCATCATCCCCCAATCAAATAATTGCTTATCGGGATATGCACAAGTCTTATGTAGCAAGTACTCCAAGCTCAAATCAGATCGAACTTTTCTTTGCAATTCTCCCAGCTGAAAGGAAATCAATATCACCCCTCGATTGCAAAAAAAAAATAATAAGTAATGCATTTGACACCATCTCGGGGGAAACTCCTGTAGTTGCACAATCAATGATTTATGAAAAAGGAAAATCTAAATTCAGTGAAAAGTTGTATTACAAGTTCAAAAAATCCCTTCTTTAAGTTCTTAAAGCTGCATGTTTTAACGCAAGTTTTCTTTCTTAATGGTACAGATTTATAATATGACCCGATTACAGTCTTAAATGTACGATGATGAACATGTTAAGATTTTCAAAAGAGAGTTGGTGGCATTAGGCGATACCTTTAAGCCATAAAGCTCAATCAAGCACTTTGTCTGCAAGTTCTCTCCTCTATTGGATGGTAATTCTAAAGAATCATTCAAGCATTGGAAATCTTTAGAAAAGCGAAACAATACTATTAAACTTTCAATGAACAATAAAAAATGAAGGCATATAAATAAAAATATATTCTCTAAATATTGCACAGAAAACGCCCATGCTTAAAAATGGCGCCAAAAAACAGACAAGTCAATAATACTGAGCAGAAAAATATGATATAAGTATTTCATTCATAAAAATTATCCTTTAAACTACCACACGCCTAATATAAAATTTAATATGTTTGTGCAGGCATCCATTAAATGATGCTTTTTTAGAATATCTGTCACTGGGCAAGAATATGAATGGTACAAAGCAACAACGACCAAGGGCAATTGTCACAACATAGTGATGAGAAAATGAGAATGTATAGGGTAGTCTAAAATGTCAGCACTTGATTCACATGAGAATTAGAGATTGATGGCATAGGGAAAAATTTGAGTATTCAAAACCTTCAAGTTCAGTCAGCCGATGGTGTATGTTGCTCTGATACCGATTTGCTCTTGATTCTGTCAATCCAAAACTTGACGTGCATTCTGATTGCTGACTGGTTAATGCATCCTCAATTTCACTCAATAAATCTTCTTGAGTGTCACTTTGATGAGTATCCTAAATCAAGAATTTCAAAAAAGCATTTTATAATTACATAGAAGCTCATAGTTGAGATATCTCTTGACATAGATATAAACGAAAAGTCTGTTGAAGTGAAGAACCCTATTTCAGATAAATTACTAGATAAATTACAACTATCAAACATAGGATACTACCACCCTATTATCTTCTCCACATCACATAGATTTTTATAGAAGTGTTAAAGAGTAATTCATTTTCATCCAGAAAGTTTGCTATAATACACTTGGGGAAGAATACTACACTCCGATAAAATAAACATAGGGCCGTCAAAAGTAACTATAAACTTCTAATCCTCAGAGGTAAAATCAGAAGCGAAGAATATATTTCAGTAATATAAATTGAAAAAAGAGGTAAAAAAATCATTCAAATGTCAATAACTCGTAGGTAGAACTCATCCAAGGACCGCAAAGAGTTAAAAATCACCTCAATTCGTATGAATCCTTACACCAAACCACAATTACCATCAAACAAACACAACCCTAAAAGCAGAAACCCCTAAATTGTTCGAAGAACGAAAAAAGAAGAGATGGGGATTCAACAAAGCATACCAAATCATCGCAGGGGTCGTTGTTTGCGTCTGGAGCACCAGAATAGATGGAGGAAACGGTGTCAAAAAGTTGAGGAGGCAGAGGAAGATTGCGGGAGACGAGGTTGAGGGCAGAAATCAAAGACTTGGCTCGGCGGACATGGTGGAGGGAGGGTTGCTGGCTGTCCAGCTGAGCCATAATTGTGGCGGGAGAGAGGCAACGGTTGTGTGTTTAAACAAGTATAAAAGAATAAAGCAGCCAACTTTAAATCTCTGCCGTGGTTGCTTAGCCTCTCTAGTCTCTAAGCAAATTCCTTTTTTCTCTTCCGCTATGCACAAACCTTCTCCCTCCTCTCTCTCTCTCTCTCTCTCTCTCTCTGTTCGGCGCTGTCTATTTCTCGTTTGGTTTGTGCGTGCCTTTTACCTAAAACGGATATTGGCTGCGTTTGCCCCGTTTACCAAACACGCCTGTATCTTTGCATGAAAAGTCGTTTTTACCCCCAAACTATGAATGTTTATGTCGTGCTAAAATAACTTAGACAAAATTAAAATATTAAAAATTCAGCGATTCTCATTTTTATTGGGAGGGTAACACTTTTGCTGACACTTTACAATTCAGCTACATCACCCCACCTAAGGCCGGTGGGTCGAATAGGGATGGACAACATTTGACCAATTTTTATTAATTTAATAATAAATCTAAACTTGGTCCGACCTGACCTTACACAACATATATAGACTTAACTTTGAATGGAGAGTAACCGCGCCTTATTCGGACCAATCATTGTACACCTGGCGTCGTGGTTCGTGTAGACTTTGTGTTGCGGTGATAAATCAATTATCATCTTTTATTTTCTAACAACTTAACCACTGACGTATGTAAAAATAACAAAGCCAACATCGTTGTCACGTTTGTCATTAACAAGCTGATGTGGAGCCACGACGGTTTGTTCTCAAACCGTCGGGGTGTCATAGTTTTCCAAGATAAGTGGGCAAGTTTGGCCTGAACCGCCACAGTGGTTTTTCAAGACACCGCCATGGCGTCCCTCTTTTCACATGGATACATAATTGCGAAATGCTAGGGCTCGGCCATTTTCACCCGAACAAAGTAGAAATCCTCTCAGCGAGCCATTTTCACCGCGAAGAAACACCGAACCCTCTCGGCGAGCCATTGTCTCCGCGAAGAAACAACGAAATACTCTCGGCTATTTTCTATTACAATGTATTACCGAGCAAAGAAATTGGCGTTCAACTGTGGGAAGGCAACGGTGGAAGCTGTGCAAGCTGCGACGGTGGAAGATGTGCAACCCGCGACGGTGCAACATGAAGAAACCGATCAGGTTGGAGAAATTGTTGCAGACTTGCAATGGCAACCTGAACCCGAGCCTGAACAAGGAGAAGCCGGAGGCTCACTAGTCCAATTCCAACCCGTTACAGCGGGTTTCAGGTTCAAACTATCCAGGACAGCGTATTGCAAAACATGGTTTGAAGATGATATACAACACCGTGCAATTATTGTTTCCAAAAAAGTAGATTTGGACTCCTTGGCAGGAATAGGAATTAAACAATTGCTTGAAGATACTGGATTAGCCGGGTTGTGCCGGATGAAGGGCAGTTACTGTGAGAGAATTATTAAAATGTTTTATGCAAATTTGGAACTGTCTACTGAGCCATTAGAGGTGCAGACGTACCTTTTTTGACGGGAGTTGAGGTTCACTCTCAACGATCTAAATATAATGCTAGGATGTGTACTGGACGGGCAAAGCGATCAATATTATCACGTGTCTCGGGAGCCACCATTCATCAACCGAGGAGAAGGGCTAGCGGTGCTTAGATTGTTGCACCAGGATCTCGAGGTTGCCTAGTACAACAAGCCAAAGGGAAAGGAGTTGAATGCCATAGCCCGATTGATCCACCTGATCATGACGTACACAATTTTGCCTCGGGATGGGCATCGAGACCAGCATGGATCTCTATATGCTGGAGAAGGTGTTCACTAGAAAAAAGGTGGACATTAGATTTATCATCTTGAGCCACATTCATGATGTGCTTAACAACCTAGCCAAGAACCTACCGTACAACTGGCTCATCCAGAGGATCATTGAGCAGTATGGGGTACCCATCTAGGAGAAAGAGTCGAAAATTGAAGAGTCGGCCAATGACATGTACAACAAAGTTAAAGTGGACCGAATGGGGATCACCCAAGTTGGAGGGGAATGGGTCTGCAAGTCCAAGAAGCAGGCAGCACCTCCACCCCCTCAGAGTTGCATCATTCAGCCCCCTCAGCGGAACATCCCCTTCCTCAGACATCTCATTTTACTTCTATGCCTGAGGAGACGTTTGCTTGGATGAGTAGGATGAAGGAGCTCCATCATATGACAATGATCAGATGCAAATGATGGAGGAGCACCTGCAAATGCCATAGGTCCAAATACAAAGAGGGGAGGAGCGAGTAGAAGAGAGGCATCGCAGAGCAGAAGAGTGGCATATGCAAGCAAAAGAGAGGCATCGTGAGCTGGTGGCAGCACTTCAAAGACGTGAGAGGCGATCAACCCGTACATCAGCCTCGCCATCGTCCTTTGAAGGAACAGATGCCACATACCACTTGTAAGTTATTTACTTTGTACGCAAAGCCTAGTCTTTACTTTATTTGTGTTTGACGTAATGACGTGTTGTTGATTTGCAACACTGGTGCCGTAAGCCGCCAACTTGCTCCTCCAACTGTGCCTGCCGAGGTGTAAGGGACCAGTCAGTTCAAGCATCTGCCCCTTAGAACTGTGCGCGTGGTATGTCTTTCATTTGGTTATATATGTGTGTTCGTTCATGTTCATGCTTTGTTAGTCTGATGGCGTTTTGACATTTTTGTTGCAGTCTCCGGATTTGATGGACATGTTCAAGAAGTATGTCCAGGCAAATAGTCAGAAGAACATAGAGACGTGCGCAGTTCTTGGGGGAAAGCTGATCGGCGATAATTACGTCGTCACTGATATCATCTTCCCGGAACAAGTCAGGACGCCAGATACAGTGAGAAGCCTTCTTTGTATGTTAGTGTATAAGATTTTATCTTAGTACTCATCCAAACTTATATGCAGTGCTATGGGATCAACGACGCAGCCGTATTCGAGTTTCAACAGAAAAACCGTCTACTCACATTAGGGTGGATTCACGTAAGTAACCATCTCACTTCTCCGGGTTGTTGTTCATGTTTACTGAGATCATCTAATACATTGTTTACATTGCAGACACACCCAAAGCATAATTATTTTATGCTCTCCATTGACCTGCACACTCAATTCGCTTACCAGCTATTGATGCCGGAAGCAATCTCCATCATCGTAGCTTCCACTGACAAAGAGCGGTATGTATTTTCCCTTGTGTAAATTCTTAATATTGCTTTCCGCATATTTTACCCGCAATTGTTCCCTTTGCATTGCAGCTCGTACGCCATCTTGCGGTGTACGAGTGAGGGGATGAGAGTGATGCGACGATGCACTATTCTGAAATAATTCCACGAGCACGATGCTGCAACCTTTGAGTATGAGGGTCCGTTGTTCGACACAGCAGATAAAGTATTCCTTGACCCGCACTTATCTTTTGTGGTCAAGGATTTGCGGCCGAAACAAACCAAGAAGAAGGCAGTGTAGGAATTTATGTTTATGTACACTTTGTTGTAATTTGTTTACATTTACGTTGTAATTTATGTTTAGTTGAATTTGTTTACATTTACATTTACGTTGTAATTTATGTTTAGTTGAATTTGTTTACATTTACGTTGTAATTTATGTGTAGTTTATATTTACTTGGCGAAAGTAAATGATATACTAGATGAATGATATGTTTGGATGATATTAGAACTGTTTGAGATTTTGTGCAGGATGTATGAGAATAGCTTTGGGGGAGTAAAGAAACAAGGGAGACTCTAACAAAATTTTTATAAATTGGGGTGAGGATAAGTGAAAAGTAAATCCTGTATGACCAAAATCAAGTACATAATTAAATAAAAGTGTATGGAGAAACTTGGGTGAATTCAGTGCAACAATTTCAGCAAGCAGCGGCGGTTTGTGAGCAAGCTGCAGCAGCTTGCATAATAAACTGCAACAGCTTGTCATGGTACCTGTAATCAAATTCCATGCACACTTCACAACTAAATGTATGGAACCAATATATGAATTCAAATTGCTGAAACGAAACAAATTCAAATTTATGAAACCAATTCATATTTATCAATTCAAAATTTACAAATATAGCGTACAGTACAATCACATATATATCAAACCTAATCTATCAAATGAATGTATCACGAAAGGTTAAGGTCCACATTTGTGTACATTTGTGTTTGTGGACCTTACACATTAGACTCCTGTAGAACACATTGCAAATGAAATTAGCATAGTTCAAATAACACTTGAAAATGTAAACGTGATAATGGGCTCACCTGCGTCTCAGGAACTCTGTCGGGAACTATCTCAGATACTCCCTCGAGGACTGTCTCCAGGACTATGGAAGGAATTGTCTCGGGGGCTGTCTCGAGGACTCTAAAACTCATAAAGGTGCCCTCTGACCTTCCTCTGCCGGCTCTGCCTTTGCCTCTCCCTCTGTCGCCTATGTCGGCCCCTGCATTGGACTCGGCTCGACCTTCGTAAGTGAGGGAATTGTGCCCCACACCCCCACACCGGCCACAAGTCATGTTTATATGTCTTCTGGGCAGCACTGTCGGCTTGGGGCCTCGTCCACATCCCGTATTCTATGTTTTTGGGGCCTTCTTAGAAGCCTTTTAAATGCCGATGGGCTAATTGGATCAACATTCGTCACATGAGGCCACTCGATTTGTCCATTGACGGGGCAGACAAAGTGGGAGTACATCGCCATGTATGTTTCCCGGTGATAGCACGCATGCATAAATTCCTAAGGAGCTCTCCTCGTGAAGTGAATGCACGGGACTGCATGGACACATGGGATGCCGGTCAACTCCCACAGGTAACATGTACAAGTACGCCTGTCCAAATCGATAGAGTACTGTTCATTACCGTTGCTGACCTCAAACTGGGCAGCTCTTGCAAACTGGGGGTCCAATTTTGACCTGCAAGCTGTAGTTTGGCAAGCCGATTGCTGATCATTGGACACAAAAGGTCTATCGAGCGAGCCATCTTTTCATTTTTTTCACGATCCTACCATAATGCCCATTCGAATGTGTAATACCTCGACTTTTTAAATGAGTTGACTATTGGGGTATTACCAAGAATGTACTCGTTAAATTATATATTATGAAATTTAATGTAATCAAAATAAAATAAATATTAATTTAATGAATTTGATTTAATATTTTGGATTTATTAATTGTTATATATTAAGGATTAATTTAATTATTTTATATTAAGGGATAAATTATATAAATTGAAATTAAAATATGTGTTACTTACATTAAAGAGGAAAAATTAAAATGAAAGAAGAAATAATTGAAAGAATTAATATTATAAAAGAGTGAATACATGAGTTTTTACCATGAGAAGGGTATTGTAAAATTTATAAAATGGATAAATTGGAAATTTAATTTATAATAATTGTTAATAGATTTAAATGGAATATTAAATATATGCGGAACCGGTTCAGCAAAAACTGAACCGGTTTAGTGCATTGTGTGTAGGTTCGAACAGAACGAGTAGGGAGAGAGGGAGCTGAGGCGAGAGAGGTCGGGACCGAGTGGGAGAGGGCTGGTGAGCAACCAACAAACGACGACGAGCAGCGACAGCGAGCAAGGCGACCGGTCTGGCGTGCGCGACGTCTTGGTGCGGTGAGTCTCGGCGTTTTTGCGGTTAGGGCTTGAAATTGGGGATTTAGCAGGAGCGAATTTTGACGACCATTTGAGGTTGGGTTTCCATCCTTCTTTGATGTTCTATCAATTGGTTGAGGTCTGGAGGCGGGATGCATCGTCGTGTTCCCATCGGCAGTGATGGTTGACGAATTCCAGCTTTGGGAGTGACGACTGGAATGTTAGTTCGAGCTGGACCGGCCGAGGGCCTTGGTCCAGCTTGTTGTTGCGTTGAACCGAGCCTAGTGTGGTGAATTTTCCACTTCCAGCTGTGTGGGGTTCTGCCGACACTTGATGGGGAGCAACTTAAATGCCGTTGGTTGACGAATTGATGAAGGGACTGTAAACTGTTGATAAATTGAAGTGGCTGTCGGCAGAGGATGTGATGATTAAATTGACTGAGAGCTACAAGCTCTTGGGTATTCTCTCTTGAAGGCCGAGACAAAGAGAGGGAAGGCAATGGCTTGGAGCTATGACTGCCGGAGATGGAGTCAGAGATGGAGCGCTGTTCGGGTTTTAGGTTCTTTGAATGGTAAGGAATTGTATGTTTTGGCGATTAAAAGCCCTACGCACAAGTAGTGTCTTTGTGTTTATTGAATGTTGTGATAATTTCTCCTTGATTAAATGTGTAGTGCCAATTTGAGATGCTATTGCTAACTTCTTAGTTGAGATATTGTCTATTCTTGAATTGTCATTAGTTTTATTGCATGTAACTCCATTTGGAGTTTGGGACTAGTTAGGATTAGATATGGCTCTTATAATTACCATACCTTTGCTGTCTATATTTGTGTTAATGTCAAGCCTTATTGCAATTACTTCTATTCTTGTTTTTCATTACGTAAATCACTATCTTCCTTACTTTTGTTAATAGATCTCTATTGGAATCATAGAATATGATGTCTATTAACCTTGTTGTTAGAATTGTTGTAAACTTTGTAGTTGTTACTTTCTTTAAATTCTTAAACATGTTATACACCTCTTTTATTGTTAAGTATCGTAGTCTGAAACGATTAGTATAATGGATAGTTCACTAATGAGATCGCGAAGCATGTTCATATGCTTTATTCGCCGTTTAATTCACTGTTATGTTGTTGTTAATTTCTATCAATTTTAAAGTAGGTTTAGCACGTTTTAATTGCTTAGATTCGCTGATAAATCGCTGCTGTTTCGTATTCAATTTCCGTCAAATTCCAAAGCATGTTTAGCACGTTTTAATTGCTTAATTTCACTGCTGTAGACTCGCTGCTGTTCTGGTTTTAATCTTCCATCAATTAGAGTTATAATTGTACGTTTAGCTCGTTCGAAACTCATTGTCAAGTCGCTGCCTATATGTTGTGTTTTCTGTTAGGATTCGTAACATATCGCACGTTTTATTTTATTGCATTATTTCATATTAGTTGTCAAATGGTAAGCATGTATGTACGTTGTTAATTCGTTGTTATATTTATATTCATTGTCAAATTATAAATGCACGTATGTAGTTTTAATTTCTATGTAGCCTTCGTATCTCATTGTTGGTATCAAAGCATGTAAACATGTCTTATTCCTTGTAATTGTTAATAATTCTAGCTTCACTTCAAAGTATGATAAATTGTGCTAAGACATTATTAGTTCCTTGTTGTAGATGAGATTTTTATTGATGTGTGAAGTGTTTTAGCGTTTCAAATGTGCTAGTAGAATTGTTGTTATTCTATTGTTAATCACCATAGTTTCCGATGTTCGTTATCATGGTTGTTGATTGTGTTAGTTGAAGTGTGTTTGTAATTCGTGATTGTTTGTGTAGGTTAATTCTGTGATATCTTGGATGGTACTTGTGTAGATTGATTGCTAGAGTCTAAGGGTTATGCGTTCATGGTCTTAGAAACCCTTAGGAAATACCACGTCCGGGTTGGTATTCATGATGTGAGCTAAAATGACTAATAATGTACGTAAGGGAGTTAGTGGCCTGGTAAATGGTTCGGATCTAATCGGTAGACTCGGTAAACCAAATTTAAGATCGTCCCATCCATGGGATAGATAAGCTTGTCTACTATAGGGTGTTTGATGTCGAGTTCCCCCCATTTACCTATAGGGTGCCCTAATCTCCCAACTCGGTCCACGAGTAAGATATATGTAACCGTGAGTAAAGTAAGGTTTGGATGGATCCCATTCCGACATAATGAGTTAGAGGCATCTTGTTGTGTTTTCAATTCCTTACTAAGCCTTTTTGGGCTTATATTGTCTACTTGTGGTGTAGGTGATCGTAATATTGTGATTAATCTAAAGAGAAGCGGTTGATGAGGGATTTACACGGGTGAGCGTTGTGGATGGCAAGGCTAAAGACTAAAGGGTAAAGACTAAAAACATCAAGAGCAAAACGGTTTTGTAAATGTAAATGTAATTGGTTATTTTATTTCCATAAATACTTTATTTAAGCTTCCGCTACGTTTTTAAGAAAAAAAGTTTATACTTATACATTTTCATAGTTTAAGTAATAAGTGTAAGAGAAAGAATTTAACGGTTTGGTTTATAGAAGAAGACTCTGATTTCATTTAGTAGCAATTTAAGTTGTTATTTAAGAAAGTTTAAATTTATCGTATTTTTAAGAAAAGAAAAACTGGGTCGTTACAGAATGATCTCGAACATACTTAGAATCAGTTTGTCTCAGGCTGGTAGGATGCGGGAGTTGAAGGACTCATTTAGGTTGTTGAGGCTTATGTCACACTTTGGCAGAAGGCATGTTTCGCCCAGCATGTCACATCTATTCCTCGTAGATAGTTGTGGGCCGCCGGATCAAGCAAAAATAACTTGGCCATGTCTCTCTCAAACTGTCTCACTGTTGTGGCTCTAGATGCGACTCACATTGCATCCTTTCACAACCTGCCTTTAAATTGTTTTTAAAAATTGCCATACAGGTGTCGGATGCAAAACCGATGGTCCGCTTGCCCTACCACCTCACTGACAGCTGGCCCTAGCCCCTGCAAAGATTCGTAATATGAGTCAGACTGATAGGCTCCAAAAAACAAATGGAGAGCCTTAGAGAAATCTGTTCCGAAAAATTAACAATACTCAAACCAGCAGCAATGAGATGAATCAAGCTCCAAATATACACGTGAACTAGAGCTGTATTTTGGAGGACATAAACTTAATATATCCAGGAAAGTTGTATAAAAAATCCAACCCAAAAAGCACTCTGGATTAGGAGATATATCAATTTCAATAACAACCCGAAATCTGTTTCCAGCAGGACAGATTTACCAATGCAGATTCAAAACGGAATAACTTGAGTTACATAGACCAAATGAAGCTCATTTTTGGAGGGGAGCTCACTGACTTAATCTTGAACAAATCACTAGAAGACATCAAACAGATACGAGCGTTGTAAGGGCCTCAAACAGATACTAGAATCAGCGATAACAACAATCCAACAAAATTACAGATTCAACACCTCAACAATAATCCGAAATTATCCTTCTACAATCAATAATCTCCAAAAGGCTTCTTCAACACATAACAAGCATTTTATCACCAGAACATAGGTTATCCAAGTAGCAAGAAAAGAGCATAAAAGAACAACAAGAATCAAGAGGAAATACAATGGAGTCTACGGACCTCCTAGTGAGAGGGGCGACTTTGGGGTTGGCCGAAAACCAACACTCTCCAAGGTTGGAAACTTCTCTTGTCTCCACACCACAATCTTACCTCGAAGATAAGGATTGGAAGAAACAATATCCCAAGGATGCAAGGTTGAGAAGCTTCAAGAGAGGCCTTGCTTGGGTGATGGATGAAATCAACGCTAAGGGAGGGGGAGGCCGTGGGTGTCTTCTCTCAAAAGAGAACCAAATTTTCTTAATTCATCAAAGTCCCCTTCCAATTGCAACTAGGTAGGGTTTTAACCCAAAATGTTTACAAAAATATGACATAAGACGAAATTAACCCTAATTAACAAAAGACTAAACAACCCTTAATTAAAACAACAACAATAATCCGAGTTTGAGTTTTTCTCTCTGAAACAAAGACATTTGACATACCAAATGGAGCCCAAATGCAACGTTCAATAGTTCTTTCGAAACCTCTAGGTGTTAGCTACATTTGGTATGAAGGAATAAAGTTGAAAAGACATCATTCCGATTGTCAAAAATCCATTTGAACTGTCAGAGGTCAGAATCTAGGCGGAAAAACAGCTCACAATTATTTCCCAAAGATTGTAAAATCTCCATAAGCCCAAATGCCAACTCCTCTTTGTTTATTTGATTCACAAAACCTACAAAATAAATAAAGAGTTAGAAAATAAAAGATCCCTTGGCTCGGGCCCAAGCGACGACAACTTGGGGCACATCACAGACATTGGTACAAAATGCATAACATAAACACAGAAGGTAAAAGTAATCAACCGCACCTTTTGTTGGTCAGAAATGATCGCCCATCCATTGCTAGATGGGGTGTTTAGACCGTCAAGCAACAATTCCAGAAACCAGCTCTACGAATCCCTATTTTCTACTTCAACCACTACTACAACAATCGGATACATTCCATCGTTCCTGTCGATGGTGACAGCAGTGAGCAGCTGGCCCGGAGTCGCTCCCTTTAAGTGGCAACCTTCCAAACAAATAACCGGTCTACCATAGTTCGGCACGACCATCTTGCATTCAGCCAAACATATGTACATCCTTTGAAATGCACTCATGTCCAGGTCAACGCGCACCGAGCTTCCAGGATTAGACCTGATGTGAAATGAGGTCATTCTATTATTGATCAAGCCTTAAAGATTATCATGGGTAAATGCAAGGTCAAGCATAGGTGGAAATTCAAGAGAATAATTAAAGGACTTTCCAAAAACTGTCCTCCTTTTGACCTCTGAGGCGTATTTGATTATTTTGGCAATCCAAACGATGTCATTTCAAAATGTGTTCTTCATGAAGATTGTAACCAACATTTTAAGCTTTCTAACACATATTAGATTGTTCAATTATGAGTCCATTTGCTATGGTAAAATCCCAACGAACAGAGAGCAAAAGTTTAAGGGAAGCCCGAGTTTCCAAACTTGGAGATCAAGAAACTCAAGATGTGGAAGCCATTCAAGTGGACGGCTTCAACAAGGCCCACTGAAAATAGCAAAGGCCCAAGCCCATGAAGATCAAGTGAAGCCTATTCACTTAATATAATGGAAAGAAGTCCAAGAAGACATGTTTGAAAGACAAGAAATTCAATCAAAAGTTATCAAGCCGAAGATCAAGGAAACTTTTTAAATCGGCTGAGAATCGCAACCAAAAAGATCCACTTATCTTGGAGATCTAAATCCACTTATATAGGTTATCTTTTATTTAGTTTTTTTGTAATTTATGTTCGTAAAAGGCTATATAAAGCCACATAATTTTATATTTTAGATAGTTGAGAATTGAATACAAATTAAAGCTTTGCTTTGATTCGGAAATTGGAGTCATCCTTTTTCTTTCTTTGGTGAGTCATATCCAAAGGCCTTTGGTGAGTCATATCCAAATATCCTCTTATGTGAGTTATATCAAGAGAACCTTGCATCTGCATCCTTATCCAAAGAGGTGAGAAGTGGTGCATTCATCGATGGCATTCCGTGCGCGCATCATTTGGTATTAGAGCCAACTAGGTCCGATGTGTCCGCAACGCACTCATCCGCGAGGTGCAGACTTTCCCAGTGGGGGAGGGTGATGTAGCGCCTTTGCCATCCCACATCGGATTTGGGACAACTGGACTGGTCGCACTTAAGGGGGAGGTGGTGCTTCACCCATTGCGAGGCCTTTTGGGGGTTGGGCTCTCTTCAGAGGGTTCGGCCCAAGAATAAATCCGTGCGGGTATGGACGGGGGAGACTCCAGCCCAAAGTGGATATTATCGCACTGGGTTGCCCATGGCCTATTTGGTGCACATCATATGGTATCAGAGCTAAACATATCCTTGCACAATCTTTTTCCTTATGATGAGTTGAGGAGCATCCGAAGCGGCACAAAATCCACGATGGCTGAACCTTCAACATCTCACTCCAAAGAAGACTTGTGGGAGCTCGTTCTCTCACTACAATGAGATATTGCTCAAATAAAGATGAATCAAAACCAACAACGGGCGCAACATCCTCCTAGCACTGTTGTAGAAAACATCACAAGAGATGAGACCGAAGAAGGGACATTACTATCTTTGGAGCCTCAATTGGAAGAAGAAGGTTGCCAAGAAGAGCAAGTACCCGATATGATAGATGACCAAGTTGACCCTGTGACCACAACAACACAAAAGGAGCAATCTTTTCATGTTCCATGCTCCAACATGAACGAGGTTTGCTCTTTGGATATTAAGGAAGAAATATGTGCTAACATGGTTCCCTTGATCATATTTAAAGGAAATAGCTTGGAAATGTTAATGCATGACATCCCGTACAAATATGGTGACACAAGATATGATTCGAGGTCGAACCTTCTCAACCCCGGGAAGATGATATGAAATGGGACCATTCTCTTATTGATCAAGCCTCAAAGATTATCATGGGTAAATGCAAGGTCAAGCATAGGTGGAAATTCAAGAGAATAATTAAAGGACTTTCCAAAACTGTCCTCCTTTTGACCTTCGAGGCGTATTTGATTATTTTGGCAGTCCAAACGACGTCATTTCAAAATGTGTTCTTCATGAAGATTGTAACCAAGCTTTTAAGCTTTCTAACACATATTAGATCGTTCAATTATAAGTCCATTTACTATGGTAAAAGCCCAATGAATAGAGAGCAAAAGTTTAAGGGAAGCCCGAGTTTCCAAACTTGGAGATCAAGAAACTCAAGATGTGGAAGCCATTCAAGTGGAGGACTTCAACAAGACCCAATGACAAGAGCAAAGGCCCAAGCCCATGAAGATCAAGTGAAACCCATTCACTTAATACAATGGAAAGAAGCTCAAGAAGACATGCTTGAAAGACAAGAAAGTCAATCAAAAGCTATCAAGCCAAAGATCAAGGAAACTTTTTAAATCGGCCGAGAATCGCAACCAAAAAGATCCACTTATCTAGGAGATCTAGATCCACTTATCTAGGTTATTTTTTATTTATTTATTTTTTAATTTACGTTCGTAAAAGGCTATATAAAGCCACATAATTTTATGTTTTAGATAGTTGAGAATTGAATACAAATTAAAACTTTGCTTTGATTCAGAAATTGGAGTCATCCTTTTTCTTTCTTTGGTGAGTTATATCCAAAGGACTTTGGTGAGTCATATCCAAAGATCCTCTTGTGTGAGTTATATCACGAGAGAACCTTGCATCCGCATCCTTATCCAAAGAGGTGAGAAGTGGTGCATTCATCCATAGTTCATCAGTCGGCATTTCGTGCGCGCATCCAGACCTCTAAATCTCCTCGGCATATGACCATATGAGCTTGTATTGCTCATTGGCATCCCCTTCGTTATTGTTTTTGGCCGCATTTCTTGCCCTTCTAGCAAGGCTGGGTGTTATGTTGACGTTGAAGTCCTTCATTACTGTCTCAATTATGGAAGAAAGGTCCTAGTCGGCCTGACTTTTAAATTTGTCTAAGTAATGCGTTGCGACCCATTTGGCAGTGGCATGGCGGCTTTTCATCTTTCTCGAGCAAGTGTGAACGTCGTTGTAGAACTTTATTTGAAATGTCATTTCATCTTGCATTTTTGAGGCGTGCAGCTGCCATGTGCATCCTTCTTGGTAGGCAGCCCTCAACCGATGAGCGTCAGTGTAGGTGAATTTTATCTCATACCCATTCTTCAATGCATGATCGACATTTTCTTCTCTAATTTCATTCAATGAACTGTACTTTTTGCCAAGACCCATACCAGCGAAGGTGCATTGTCCTTGTGGTGGCCATGTCAATGTCTTCGTTACTAGTGGATTGACATAATGAACGGAGGTCCTCATCACCCTCGTGTAGATTTGCTGAGACAGAATGCAACGCAATTGCAGTTTCATTTCCAATTCCATGTACCTCACTCTCATTGGCCAAAAATGTGGCTGTGGGCCCCACTTCAACTTGACGGTTAATAACAGATTCTTCAACACTCCAAGACATCATTTGCTTTTCAACAAATTCTTCAACTTTGCCAAAATGCCGTTCTCTTAAGCTCTTAGAATTCTTTAGGGTTCGCTAATCGCTGACAAAGTGCCTGAGAATATCGGGAGGAGTTCATTGTCTACTTATACAATGAACAGAGGTTGGGACGCCGCGGCGGTGTCTTGGGACGACGCGGCAATTTAGGCCAAATTTGCCCACTTTTCTTGGAAAACCACGACACCCCGGCGATTTGTGTATGAACCACCACAACTCCACATCAGCTTGTTAACGGAAAATGTGAGAGTGATGTTGGCTTTGTCATTTTCCCATACGTTAGTGGTTAAGTTGTTAGAAAATAAAGGATGATGGTTGATTTGTCACCAACAGTAAAGGATGATGGTTGATTTGGTATTTTGCACTTCTATAAAAGGGGTTACTATTTATTGTAAATTTCAAAGTAAATCTATTAATTGTGGCCCAATAATACGTTAGGAAGACCATCATTTCATAATTGTTATTGTGAAAAAATTATCAATAATATAAAATAGAGAAAATGACAAATCAACCATCATCTTTTACTGTTGGTGACAAAACAACTATCATCCTTTTTTTTCTAACAAATAAACCACTGACCTATGGAAAATTGACGCCACAACCATCGCTGTCACGTTTGGTGTTGATGCTTTGACGATGAACCACAGCGGTCTCTTGAAAAAATGCTGCGGTTCGTCGTAAACCGCCGCAGTTTGTCACGAAACCAGCGTGGTCTCATGACTCGCAGTTTGTTAAAAATTTTTGATCGCAAATTTAAGGGCTTAAATGCGTGATTTTGGGCCTGAGAAAGGTGGGTCATAGGGTTAATCTTACAACAATCATAGATCTCTGAAAGAGCTTCAATTTGGTACCTTTTGAAGCTGATTCTGATATCTGTAACCAAAGTTATAGTATTTTGAAATTGAAGAGGTCAAGAATCTAATAAAAGGATTGGATTAGTAAAATATATACATAGGGACTTTGAAGTAGCCATGAAACACTAAAAATAGAGAACCGCTACGGACTTTGAAGTAGCTATGAAAAATAGAGAGTTTCAAAGTCCCTATATATATGTTTTATGAATCCAATCATTTTATTAAATTTTTGACCTCTTCAACTTCAAAAGACCATAACTTTAGCTACAGGTGTCAGAATCGGCTCCAAAAGGTATCAAATCGAAGCTCTCTCAGAAATCTATGACTTTTCATATGGTTTACCCCATGACCCACCTTTCTCAGACCCAAAATCACGTGTTTAAGCTCTCAAATTTGTGATCAATTTTTTTTAACAAACCGCGAGACATGAGACCGCAATGGTCTCATGACAAACCGCCGCAGTTCGTCACTACACCGCGCCGGTTTGCAACGAACCGCAGCGGTTTGTCATTAAAGCGTTAACGGTAAATGTGACAGCGATGGTTGTGATGTCAATTTTCCATAGTTTAGTGGCTTATTTGTTAGAAAAAAAGGATGATGGTTGGTTTGTCATCAACAGTAAAGGATGATGGTTGATTTGTTATTTTCCCTATAAAATACTTATAATATTAAATAAAAGTGACATTATAAGTATTTTTACTAAAAATAAATTATGGTATTTAACAAAATAAACCCTGAACTATAAGATCGGTGATAAGCCAAACCTTAAAGTAATTTTGCGAACAACTAAAATTTTGACCTATGAAAAATGAAGAAGACAAACATCGTAGTCACGTTTTCTATAAAAAAGGCAAAGGTAAACGTTACATTCACGTTTTCTGCTTAAAAACTTCCAAGGACGTCACATGGATATCCATGGATTAGCCTTGGATGTCCTTCAATGGTGGGGGGCATCCAAGCTTGATTCACGAGAAGGGTCATCCAAGGACGCTAACGAATAAAGGTTGTTGCCTGTTGGATGAATGGACAGACGTCCTGCAATGAGGATGCACGACCTGGTGGAGGATGGACATCCTCTAAAGGTGCTGGCGGATGAAGGTTTGTGCCCTTTGGTTGAAGGAACGGACTTCCTGCAATGAAGATGGACAACCAAAATGGAGGATGGACATCCTCCAAAGGCGCTAGTGGACAGAGGTTTGTCCCCATTGGATGAAGGAACATACATCCTACAATGAGGATAGACGGCCAAGATGAAGGGACAAACATCCTACAAAGGTGTTGATGAACAAAGGTTGATGCCTGTTGGATGAAGAGATGAACGTCCTTTAATGATGATGGAGAACAAGGATCGATGATGGACGTTCAAAGGCGCTGGCAGATGCTATGTTGAAGAGGGGAGAGGGGGGTGGGGTCACAAGCAAGACACATTATTTTAAATGGGAGCAAATGAATGTTGTTGGCCATTGAATGAAAGGCGTCAGATATCCTTCAGAGATGGGGGGTGTCTGTCCCTGAAAATAGACATTCATGATGGGTTTATTAAAAGGCGATGTCATTTAGCATTGAGGGACATCAATGGATGCTAGGAGACATCCATGAATGTTGTGAGATGATGTTGTTTAGTATTGAGGGATGCCTATTGTAAGTTGAAGGACGTTTGTGGCATTGTTGGACATCCCTCAATACTAAATGACGTCGTCTCTCAATAATCTCATCCTACAGCCAAGAGTGGCCTTGTATGTTGTCAAAGATTGCACTCTAAGTGGTCATCAGACGGGCATTTGTGGTGTGTATTATTATAGGGCACAACTTTGAGATGGATACCTTGTGTGCACTTGATGGAGATGAAACTCCAATAGTTGAGATTAAGCAATGAACAAACCCTAAAATAAAAAAAAAAAAAACCACAAAGTCTGATATTTCCATTGATTCAGAAATCTATTTGAACACAAAATGATCAATAGAGCATTCCTAAGGAAAACATAAAGCATATGACCTCTTATTAGACCCCACATAATAAAAAAAAAAGAATGCAAAACACACACGTTCCACTACTACACATCACACAAAACTACGAAAATACCCTCCTTTGGCTAGCTTGAAGCACTCCTCCTTGGGCTGTATGACTTTCCAAATCTTCCTTTTGCAACAATACTCTCTTGTTGAAGAGAACCTTGTCCCCAAGGTTAGAAGAAGGGAAGCTGTCTTCAATGAACTCCCAAGTGGCTTCTTCAAAAGCTTTATCACACCATTGAATTAAAACTTCTAATTTATCCAAGATCATCCGTTGATCAAGCACCCAATCTGGAAATAAGCAAGGAGGTTCAACACTCCTATCATCCACTAACATGGGTGTGGTTGAAATCACATGTTCACCTACCACCGAGAGACATGAAATACCACGGGAACCTTGGATCCTTCCAATAACTTTAGCTTGTAGGCGACTCCTCCAATTTGAGCAAGGTTCTTGAACGAGCCAAAATAACGAGATGCTAGTTTGTTTGATGATCATTGATGGATTGAATGTTTGTAGTATGAGGGAAGTTTTGACCAAACAAGATCCTCCTCCTGAAAAGATCTTTCCAACTGAGATGCATCGGCCAATATTTTCATATGATCTTGAGCTCAAGTCAAATGGAATTTAAGATAGTGAAGCTCATCAGCACACTCTAACAGTTGTTGTTCAACCGAACCAACCAAAGTCTTACCCCCACAGTAATGCATGAGTGTGGGAGATTCTCTTCCATACACGGCCTGGAAGGAAGTAGTCTTGGTGGCAGCATAGAAGGTGGTGTTATACCAAAACTCACCTTAGTGTAACCATCAATTCCATTGTTTGGGGGCTGAAGCATAGCAGTGTAAATAGATCTCTAGACAAGATTAAGCACACCAGTTTAACTGTCTTTCTGTGGTGGTAATCAAAACTTAATTTGAGTTTGGTGGAGTCGAAATAATTCTTGCCAAAAATTGCTCACGAACACCTTGTCTCGATCACTTACAATGCTGAGTGGCATGCCATGTAATCAAAGAACTTCTTTACAAAAGATTTTAGCCATAGTTGAAGCTGTAAACGGATGATGCAAAGCAAAAAGATGCCTATATTTAGAGAGTTGGTCCACCACTACCATAACAATCGCGAACCCATGAGAACAAGGGAGACCCTCACTGAAGTCAAGCAAAATATCCTCCCAAATTTTCTCTAGAATGGGCAATGGTTGGAGCAACTCCGCTAGGCTAGTTGATTCTATGTTATTGTGTTGACATATTTGCACGTTATACCATGAACTTTTGGACATCTTTTGTAACGACCTAGTTTTTTCTTACCTTAAAAATTTTGTGAAATTTAAAACTTTTCTTTTTAGTTGCGTAATGAAATCCTGCTTTATTTGTAAAATCATTTAAAGGCAATAAATGAAATTATTTTCTTAAAAACATTTTCATACAACACAGCGGAAGACTAAATGAATAAAAACAACCATTTGAAAATGTGATAAATACAATTTCTTTCCTTTTACAATTTAATTACTTTATAAACTCTTTACAAATCATTTTCTTTTCCATCCCTTTAGCCTAGCCAGTCACAAGTCTCGCCCGTGTAAATCCTTCATCAATTGCTCCTTCAATTATTCTCGTGCGTGTACCTACACCGCAAGCAAAGATGAGCTAACGCCCAGCAAGAAAAGCGGATGTAATATGATATATGCCTGTAACTGATTATGTCATAATGGAATCCACCCAAACTGTTCTTTATTCACTGTTACATATATTAACTTATACATTGAGCTGAGACATTGGAGGTTTCTAGCAGGGAGAGTGGCCGCTAGTCAGTATCTAACACCCTAGAGTAGATAGGCTCTCGCGACTCGACAAGGGAAGGGTAAAATATTTCGAGTCTACAGATTAGATTCAAACCACCTCCCCAACCCACAATTCCCTTACTTTCTTTTCTTTCATCCGTTTTCTTCTCAAAATATGAATACCAACTCTTTTGTGGTATTTCCTATGATGTCTACTATCATGATAATGCAATACGAAAAATATGAATAATAATATTATCCATTCATCAAAACTCACAAGTTTATACTATCAAGAATTTCAGAACAACAATGGAATAAACGACGGAAATTAAACATAGAATCGCAACAAATAAAAACTATTATCGTGCAGGGACTAACAACTAAATATCAACAAACTAATAGCAAATATAAACAGTGAATTAACATGCTTCGGGATGACGAAAAATAACAACGTAATAACCGTAAATTAAACAGTCAACAAAACATGTTAACGTGTTTCGAAATTACAGAAATAAGCAGTAAAATAACAGTAAGTCTAACAGAGAATAAAATGACTAACATGCTTTTGAATTCGACAGTATATTACAGAATATAATCAGTAAGTGCAACGTACTTGGTTTTCAACAGAGAATAACAGCGAAACATACTAAATACTTAACAAAGTGAAACATGCAAAACGTGCTAAATTTCCGACAAAAAGTAACAATGTATAAATAGCAAGCTACAATGAAATAAAGTGCATTATCATGCTTTGAAATTTAGCAAGAAATAACAGTGTGTGATTAACAAGTTTGCTACAATTTAAAAAATACTACTATATCTTGGATTAATAGAAAAACATACAAAACAGCATTGATGAATCAATACACTAAACATGCTCGGCAACAAACTAAAAAAACGTGAAATGAACATAGATATAACAACAAGTGGCAGCATAATATCCAGTAGAGGAAACTACGATACGAAGTATAATAGAGCATTATAATTGACAGTAGGAATTTAAACCACGAGGCTATCACTGAAACTAAAACCGAGTAGAAACTAGCAATGGAACAGTCAATTTCAGAACAGCAGAAAATAACCACAGCAAGATGAATCGAGAGTTAACAACACAAAGGAATAAAATCCTAAACTAACAGGGAGATCATTGAGTGAACGAAGCCAAGCTTGTTGAGTAAGGCTGGCTTGAGAGATGCAAAACCTTAAGTGGCCAAGAAAGGGATGAGTGCCGCTTAACGGATTTAGGACTGAAAGAAGGCGGAGTCACCTGGGCTACGGATTTGTCGGTTGGTTGATTCTCCAAAATCACCTCTTGAAAAAGAAAATTCGTTCCATTTTTAGTCAAATAGTGAAGGATATTCCATTAGTAATGAAAAAAATGGTTGAGGGGATCCGTATATGTTGTTCAGGTCGATCAGAAGGCGCGGAAATAGCTAGAACTGAATGCGGAAAGTATGGAAAAACATCTCGTGATCTATTAACCAGAAAATAGATTATGCTCCTGCGGAAGTATCTACTCGTTACGGAATTTGGCAGAAATTATAATTATTCAGAAGCTATGAATTCACAGGTGTCAATAGTTTCATAACAGAGACAATAAATTCATGACAGTGAGTTATCAATGAACTAGTATGATTAAACAGAAAGTATTATCCCATATTCTGTAAAATTTGGCAATTTAGTGTTCCAACAGAATTATGGAGTATCAATAGCAACTAAGAAATAACAGGGCATCAATTAAAAATCCAAGAGCAAAGTAATCGGTCATCAACTACTATTTTCAATTTAACGGAAGACAGTATCACAATTTCACAACATTATGCATAGATCGAGTAAGAAAATAATCAGACAGAAGCATCATCAGACCATCCAGAAGACACATATTGAATCAATTTTACAACCAAAACGCTACTTGTGGTGTAGGGCCTCCATTGGCCAAGACTTACTCAATTCCTTACCTTTCTTGAAGTCCGCAAGTTCTTCTTCTCACCAAAGCAACAGTTTGTTGGATAATCCAAAGCAGCGGTCTTTCTTCTCTTCGTAATCTCCCTGCCTTCAACCTGACTCGGCCCTTTTCTCTTTTCACAGACGAGCTCCCCTCCACCTCCAACGCCACGGTCTGATTTTATAAGCGAAGAACTCCTATAGATTTTCTTTATCTTTGCTAACAAATCCCGAGTGGCACCCCATTCGGTTGCTAATCGAATGAGTTAGAGGAGGATAGAATCGTCGAAGAAATCACAGAAAGTAAGCAGCAATCGGATTTTCGGGTAACCAAAAATTCCTAGTGGAAAATTTGCTGAAGCTTCTATTGAAGCTTCTGTCGAAGGAGACTCCTTCCCCCTTTTTGCGATCCACCCCACAAAACAGACCACAACCCATTTTCTTCAATATATGCTCAACCGGAACGAACCGGTTCGGGGTGAACCGGTTTTCATAACTGATTTATCAATTTTATTCAATTATAATTCATTTTAACTTATTTTAATTTTAATTTAACCTATTATTTCCTTTATCTAATTAATTCCCCTATAATTTATTCCCAAATAAATACTTACCCAAATTTCTCATGTAATTAATTCCAATAAATCTCTAATAATTATTTCATTAAATAAATTTCCCATAAACATTTTTACAAAATTTTGTTACGGGAAAATCGGGTATTACATCTTTGGTTAAACCTTCCCAATGGATATTGGAACTAATCCTTTTAAAAGTAGGCCAAACTCCAGAATGACCAGCAATGGAAGATGTATGGAACTCCTCAAGTAACTTTAGACATAAAGTTGAATTAGGGAGTAACAAAAATTTTCCTTTATATAATAAAACTCCATAGAGCATATTGTACTGAACATCCAAATTCTTCCCTTTGAGCACTTGTTCCCTCATAGTATTGAGTTTGTCATGAGCGAGAATTTCTTTTTCCAATTCGGCCATATCGAGCAACTGTGAGCAAGATATCGCTAAAAGCATATTCTCAGTGGTCCAACCCCCTCTCATTAACAAGGCATCATCCACCTTATTATCTTGTTCAAGTTTAAACACAATATCAAAATCGAAACCAATGAGCTTTACTAACTACCGTTGTTGTTCAGTTGTGGTTAAAAGCTGCTTGAGAAGAAATTTCAAAGATTGTTGGTTGGTGAAGATAGTGAATTTGGGCCCCAACAAATAGGATCTCCATTTTTAAACTGCTAGAACCAATGCCATAAATTCACGCTCATAAACTGACTTGTATTGCAGCTTGGAAGATAACCCTTTGCTAAAGAAGGCAATGGGTCGAAGAATTTCGTCACTATCAATAGGAATGTAGCCAATACATTTGTCAATCTGAAAGGCATTATCGATTCCTATTGTTTCTCATGAGAGATAAAAACGATCTTTTCCACGTCTTCTGACTTCAAACGAATTGTTAGTACTGCTTTTAAGGTCCAATTTAGAAAAGATGGTGGCACCATGAAGCTCATCTATAAGTTCTTCAATAACTGAAATGAGAAACTTGTCTGGTACAGTTATCTTATTCAACTCCCGATAGACCACATACAACTGCTACTATAAAATCCATAATTTTTGAATTATATATTTTTTCTAAGTAAATTTTTTGTTTTGACCGAGTCAAATTGTTTTGTGTTGACTAGGTCATTGCCATTTGTCGTGAGTCTTCGATCACGTGTGAGAGGGGTCAGTCAATGGTCAGCTGTGCATTCTGTGTTTCCCTGTGGCCCAAAGTTTGTAGGATTCCATTTGGTAAGTTCTTGTTTCTTTAAATCGAGTTCTGAGTTATGTCGGTTTAGTCGGATTAGAATTTAAGGATTTTGTTTAATATTTATAATATATTATATTTATAAAATAAAAAATATATATTTTAATCTTTTTTTTTTTTTATAAAGGAGAGCCCTGCTCCTTTGCTGGAGAAGAGTCGCGAGAGAGGTCGAAGGAGAAAGTAAAGAGAAGGGAGAGGGAGGAGAAATCAACAAGCGATTCGTGTTCATGTCGCCTTGTTCTCTGTCTTTTGTGAAGGTGTTTCACGGGTAAGTCATTTTCAAGCTTTGTTTTTCCGTTTCAAAATTTCTGTTTTTGTTGGCTTCAGATTCTAGCTAGAAAAACATGAATCCGAGGAAAATTTTTGGTTTTTGTTGGTGGATTTAGAGTTTATGTAGGAGTATTAGCCGTTTGGAGGCCAAAACCAGTGAAAACAACACAATTTCATCGATGAAACCACATTAGAAAGTCATCCCGATTGACTGCAAACAGGGCTGTGCATTTTGGTATGCCTCAGGTTGATTTGCGGTTGACCGCAATTGGTGATTGATCGACCGTAGTAGTCCTTTGCGGTAGGAGTGGTTGACCTTAGCGTTCGACCACACCGGCGGGCTGGTCGACCGCAGTCTGGCTAGTTTGGCCACTGACCATTTTCAGTCGACAGCAACAATAAGCTGGCCGACCGCAAAATGAACAGATTGGACACTAAAGGCCTCAGGGTGACCACAGAGGTCCTAGATCAACAACTGGTGGTCCCTACTCGACCGTAGAAGGTCCTAGGTTGACCACACAGTGCCATTTGTCACATTTTTGAGTCGTTTACGAGTCGGCTGGATTCCTAGACTCGGTATAAAACACTTCTACTATTTCTTTGTCATTGTTGATGGGAATTCGTGAACTTTAACATGGTTTTAGGCTGAATCGAGTTTGTGAACTTTAAGTCAATTTCCGATGAAGTTGTACTTGTTTGACTCTAACTGAGTCTCCTCGACTGCTGAGTCATTCGAGTCGGGAGTGTTGTATCTCGTCGACCGTTAGGTCTTTCAAGGACTTTTTGCTGTTGAGTTTTGTACTATCGTTGGCGAATGTTGTCGCCTACTATGGGATCCTGGTTGACTGTCGACGTGTCTCATCGACACTGGATGGTCTCGGCTGACCATCGTTGAGTAATGTCGATACTATGAGGTCTCGGTTGACCTTTGCTTTACCTTGTTGACCGTTATATGATTCTGGTTAACCATCGTTGCGTCTTGTCGACATTAAGTGAACATAGTCGACCATAGTCGGGTTCATTTGACTCTGGATACGTCTCCTCGACTGCTGAGTTGCTCGGTTCGAAAGTTTTGTGTTTTGTCGACCACATCCGTGTCTTATTGATCGAGGTAGGCCAGAACTTGAATGGTA
>CM039469.1:9763275-9781193 GCA_022433065.1 Begonia loranthoides
TGGTCAATTGCACTGTTGTTTTGTGAAGTTTGAGGATTAGTGAATTTCACTCAGCTTCTTCAAGCATGTTTTCTTTCTAGTTGTATAGGTTCTCGGTTCAGGGTGGAGGTTCTATCACCCCTTGTGTTTAACTGAGAAGTTTTGTGCTCATCTTTTCGATCTGTTTTTGATTTTTGATTTGGAGACGTTTTGTCTCTAGTGTCTGTTTGGGGTTCCTAGTCTCGATTTAGGACCCTTCCCTTATTTCTAGTGTGATTATTGAGATTTTGATATCGACCTTGTCATAGGTTGCAGAGATGTTGCTGGTTCAACTTTCACTTTTGATATCACGTGGAGCTGGTTGATCGGTAAGGTTGATAGGGATTATCTATGAGGTAGGGATTTTTATACTGTATGCATTGCATTGTATCATGGTTTTCAAACTAATATTTTGTGGAATATCACATATGAAAACCCGACGGGTATTGTTTCGAGAGCACGTTTGTTTTTATGTATACCTACTTATGTTTTCTCACATGTACTTTTATCATACATGGTATTCTATTTTGGAATTCTGTGCATATATTGGAAGGATAAATCCTCTTGATGCTTTGGACGTTCTTGGTATCAAAGCATCACAAGGTTATCATGTACAATCTTCTACTGCATGAAAATTGCGTGTTTGTATGTGCAAAATCGGTAATAGGGCATCGGTGACATGTCCTTGGGTTTCAAATTCTCGAAGTCAAAATGGGTAATAGGGTGGTGATGACGCACTCCTTGGAGTTTGAATCCTTAAACCTGACCAGAGTTTTTAATCACACAGATCAAAAGGTTGTTAGTTGCTAAGTTCTGTTTACCCACTACCTTTCTATTTGATGGATGATTGTGTCGCCGCAGAGCTTGTTCGCCGGCAATCCTCATCAATTTGGATGTTCCAAAGGTAGTTTGGTTGCTGAGCAATCCGTCGCCGGCAACCTTATTCGTTACTTTGTTATATGGGTTGTGTCGTCGTGGAGCTTAGCTTGTTGGTAACTCGGGTGACGTGTTGGATCTTCGGATTGCCTTTATTTTTGTTCCTTCTGCCTCATGAGGTGTTGGTATCGAAGGATGACTGCCTTTTCTATGATGTGTGCCTAATGAGTCATTGTGTGACCATCCATTTTAATTGATAATGTTTTCAGACGGAAAATGATGTTGGCATATTTTTGTGATATAGCTATCTATGTATGCAACATGTTTTTGATAAAAGCCTAATCAATGGCCCACGACCCATGTTTTGATAAAATGATGATGAGATTTTAAAGTTGATTTAAAAATCCATGTACAATAAAAAAAGTATTAAACTATGATTTTCTAAAAGAAATGTAAAACCAGGTTTTCTGATGCATTGCATATAGTATAGATCTTCTTACTGAGTTGGTCACTCATCCTTCGACCTATTTTTTTCCAAGTTTAGTTTGGGATGATCTGGTGATGTGTTCGAGGTGTGGATACCTCGGATTTGGATTCCTAGTGTTGTCTCACTGTTGTCCTCAATGAAGATTTATGTTTATTGTATTAGTTGCTTGTTTTTTCTTGGAGTTGAATGGTTTCATTTACTGCACAGTGTTTTTTCTCTTTGTTGTTTATGTTATCTCTAACTCTTGTTGATCACTCTGTGGGCCCTAATCCATGTGTTTTGGATTTTGAGTTTTGTGCTTGATATTGATCAGATTCTCTCTGAGGAGCAGGTCGCGCTGACCCGACTTTTTTATTAGGTCGCCTCTAGGTCGTGGCAACTACTCACCATCTTTCTTTCGTACGAGTAAAACCAAACTTGAATATTAACTCCAACTAGAATGAATGAGTCCAGCTGTCGCTATATCCTTCATGAGTTTTTCAATCTCATTCTTTTGAAAATGAGGATATCGATATGGGCGGACATTGGAAGTAGCTACCCTTGGAAGTGGGCGAATAACATGATCTTCTTTTCTAGTAGTGGCAAAGTAGATAGAGAAGAAAAAACTTTAGGGAATTGTACTTTAAACTCTGTTAAAAGTTCTAGATCTGTTTTTCAAGTTGACCTTGTTCTGGTAGCACTTTGTCAAGCATGGTAACAAAAAACACAGTCAAACTCATGAAAGCAGAGTTTAAGTGTGGATTTCAGAGACACCTTGTGCACAAACAAGTCAAGTTCGCCCCTTAAAATAAATTATGATCCCCCCTTCTCAAATTGGATCCACAATTGATCGAAATTGGCATTAATTGTTACAAGTGCACACAACCATAAAATTTCCAAAATAACATTAATGGCTAGAATTGAGAAGGTAAATAAATTAACCTGAAGTCGGACACCTTGCATGAACAGCTCCACATCACAGCAAACAGAGCTAATTGAGACCTTAAACCCATTGCCCACCCGCATGGTGAATTGAGTTATTGTAGTTTCCTTAATTGGCAACTGACTTACCAATTTAGAGCTGATAAAGGAGGAGGTCGCTCCAGAATTTATTAGTAGCACTCTAGATGTCTGTGGATTATGCCATGGATCTTAAACACATGATTTCCGCAAATACCAGCAAGTGACAGCAAGGAAATGTCGGTTGGAGACACATTAATGCTTCCACGCCGTCTCCTTTTTCCTCGGTTGGTTTCTCCTCATTTGAATGTTCGCTAATGTTGTCGCCGACGACGCAAAGGTTGGTTCGAAATCAGTGGTCGATCACCCATTTCTCCTTGAAGTAGAAGTACAATGTTATGAGAGAGAATTCTTACTGCCTACGAGGCACTCTTCCAATAGCCTATATGGCTTTAGCTTGGGGGTAGACTGAGAGATGTTGTCGAAAATGTGAATCACTATTGTTACTTTTCTGTTTTCTTTCTATTTTCTCTATAGAACTCAATCTTCTTTCTTTATTTGTTGTAATTCCCATTTTTAATGGAATATTGTTGCACCATAGACAGTTTCTGATCTCCTTGGTTGTGATCTGGTCTGGTTGTGGTCCAACCACCACAAATGGTATTAGAGCAGCAACAATCCATGGCCAAGTCGCTCCCCTGGACGTGCGAAGACAAGTTGAACCGACCCAGCACTAAGTTGAAGTATTTTGGATCTGCCATTTCCTCTCGCCTCGACATTTCTAATCATCGGTTGCGACAATTTGTACTTAGGCAGGAACGATTGGAAAGGAATTTTCACAGACCCAATCAAGATTTTAACTCCTGATATGATGCTATTATGGCTGTGTTAAATCAAATACTCCCAAATCAATCGTCCGACAATCAGAAGCACTTTGCAGTGCCTGTTTCCAACTTCAACCAGCACACTGCTTTCAGCTCCAAGAATGTGGATCTTCATAGTGATATTCTTGAAAGCATTGAGATGAAAAAAATTTCAATCTCAGCTACCATTATGGAAGAAATCGGAGACCATGAAGTGGACGATCAAAAAATAAATGTAGACTTCCAAGCTGAGCAAGTGGTGGTAAAAATTATTGCTCCAGATTTGGTGTGCTCGCCTGCTATAGCAGATTTTACTGGAGAGGTTGCCTCTTACATTGCTCCATTTGTTAAATGAGGTGCACAGCAGTGATGAAAGGATGAGTGAAAGTGAGGATGAAGATTGAATTTTAGAAAGTATTGTTCCCCATTCTTACGCAAGAGATGCATCTGTCAGTAAAATCATTTCGGCTGAAGTTGTTCATACTGCAAAAAAAAAGCCAATTTTACGGTCTTCTTCAAGACACTCTAAGTGGGTCGATCGAAATACACAACATAAAAATGTTTCAAGTTCTCATGGTGTTCAGACAAGGAGAAGTGCATTAAGGAATATGAGAGATAGAAATAATTCTCTCGTTGGTTTACATAAACCCAAGAAATTCTTAGCTCCTCAAGTTATTAGAAATAAAAAAGTGCCCTGAGTTTTTCTCCAGTTGCATTCTATAACAAGCACAAGAGCTCTGGTCGGCTTAGTTCCACAACCACCACTTTGGGAACAACACAAAGTTTGGCCTTACCCTCCTGCTCTGCAAATTTGTTGGTAGTTGAATCTTATAAATGTTATAGGAAAGGAGCAGTTGTCAAGTTAGAATTTTCTGACTCTAGTAAATGGGTTCTTGTTGTGAAGATAGATGATTTACCTACGCACAGTATGGAGGAGGAAAAAGTTATGAAGCCCTGCTCGTTCAATGGATTCATTCATTATGTCATGTGGTCTGCATATGACACTTGGAAACTTGAGTTTCCTAATAGACAAGATTGGTTCATTTTCAAGGATCTTTATAAGGCTTGTTATGACCGCCACCTGCTAAATACTGGGTCTATTCTTGTTCCAGGGATTTAGGAAGTCTCGGGTTATGTCGACAACTTTGATCATTCTTTCTCCAGACCTGATTCCTATATTTCATTGAACAATGATGAAGTATCTAGAGTTATGGCAAGAGAATTGTGAATTATGCCATGAATACTGAAGACGAGGGATGTCTTGACCAGCTAAATGTCAGGTTTTGGCACAGAATGAGCTTAATGAATGGGGGTCTCGGAGGATAAATTTGAGTTGATGATTTTGTCACAACTTTATATACTTGGTAACAAGTATATTGTAAGGGGATGGATTGTTATCAGGGAGAATTCTTACTGCCTACATGGCACTCTTCCTATTGCCTAAGTGGCTCTATCTTGGGGGTAGATTAAGTATCTACAATTTAGCATTCAATGGGGGGACTAGGGTAGTGAAAGATGTAGTCGAAGATGTGAATCACTATTGTTACTTTTCTGTTTATTTTCTATTTTCTCTGCAGAATTGCATCTCCATCTTCTTCTTCTTCTTCTTCCATTGTAATTCCTTTTTATTTGCTGTAATTCTCACTGTTAATGGAATATTGCTGCACCAGAGATAGTTTTCGATCTCCTTGGTTGTGATTTGGTCTAGTTATGGTCCAACCACAACACACAAGTTTGCATCTCGTCTATGTTGGCGCTCCGTCTGCATGGTTGCTAGTTTGGTGGCCGTCGTTTCCATCTAAGAATTAGTAAACAGAGCAATTGCACCAAGGATGCGATTACCCTACCTCAGTTCGGGTGAGTCATGAAAACCAGAGCCGAGTTGGACGGAGGGTGCTGAGTCAAATATGCAGAGTGGGTTGGGTGAAAGTGAGAAGTAGGCTAGTTTGTCCGAGCAGATTGGGCCGCCAACTTAGGTCAAATTTTAAGGCTAACATCAAAGCGTCGTAGACACTTTTGGACTGTAAAATATAGACATCGTCCTTAAGCAATGGAGATAGCCCATTTAAAAAAGTTGCAAGTACTGCATCTCGGTCCATTCCTCTAATTTGGGTTGCCAATTCTTGAAATTGATTATCATACACTTCAATAGACCCAAATTGACGAACCCATGAGCTGCTGTGCAGGGAATCTTAAATCTTTGGGCCGAAATCGTTGGCACAAAGCTAATTTAAGTTCTTCCCATTTTATATTGGGCTCTTCCTCCAAAACCCATTCGTAATAATGCCCGACCCACAAAGTAATCCGCCACCAGCACAACCCTCTTATCAACGGTGATTCTAGAGAGGGGGAAGTGGCGCTCTACCTTCTTTATCCAAGCCAGCCAATCATCCCCGTCGACGGGGATGAGATCAGTTCTGGGAGGGCTATCCCAACTTGGCCGACGGCGGAAGCCGCCGGGGCTATCGTTGTTCCCTCTTCTCGGTGGAGATTCTCGTTCACGGTCACGACGCACCCATGTCGCCTCCCAGTCTTCTTCAACCGTAGGTTGCTCTGCACGAAAAGCTTTTGCGATCGGGTCGTCTGTCTGGCTGGAACCCCGATTACCATCAGAGGTAGGTTCAACCGAGGAATGTGCCAAGCTTTTCAACCTCGAAAGACCCACTGGAGGTACGATCCTTTTTCCCTTTGTCCTTCACGGCCAGAGAGCTGGTTCCCTCACCCGGTGAACGACGATTTGAGTTACACACAACGCTGAATTCCTCAAGCAGCTCAGGTAACCCACGAAATGATTCTTCAATCCTAGGGAGAACAGAAATCTGAATTGTGGTCAGTTCCCATGCCACAGTAACTCACATCCCAGGTTCACGCACTTGGTCGACCGTAACCTTCGGCATAGTTTATAATATTCCCAACAAACAGCAATATTTAGTAGAATGTCCGTTACTTAGACCTACATCAACCAATTTTTTCGTTCCCCATGTTGTTTGAAACTCCCATTTCAAGAGTGACGCCTAAAATTACCGTGAATATTAGACATTGGATGCATGTTTAAAAGTTCTTAAGATGTATTATGGATATAAAGGTCCAATGCTGTAAAACTAGAAATACATTTTCTGTGAGGGCCACATCTTCGAAGTTTCAAAATAAAGGCGGCCAAAGTAGTGAAAAATTGCATAATTTGGGATCAGTTGAGAAATGAAACATTACCCCGTTGACATGATCCTTATTCGTGCTTGCACAAAATGACGTGGAGCATCATGTAAGAATGCTAAAAACAAATCTGAGCGGACAGAAAATTGTACCCTGGAATAAAGCCAAATCAAAATGATGAGGTTTGGACCACAAATCTTAAACTGCTATGCTTTGGGAAGGGTAAGTATTGTGGTGTCTCAAGATGGCACAAGATCCTAATAAGAAAAGCAGCGCCACTTTCATTCTCATCGAATTTTTCTGCCCCAATGGCACCAGGACCAGTCCGTGAACCATCAGATATAATTATCGCGTTCTCATATTTTAGGGCAAAACATGTAAGTACCCATGTATAGAGCATGAAACTTCTAGTGTTGATCCTTAATTTGGCAAAAATAGCTTTGCTGTTGCACATCAAAAGCATAAATGAGATGGGGAGTAAGAATGAAACCTCATCAATTCTCAAAATAGGTATAGCAAGAGCATGAGAAGGAAAACCCATGTGGCGAGCTCGAATGACTGGCATTGTGGATGATCGAAGCAGGCAGGGCTACATTCAAAGTCCGCCAGTTACGACTTCGAATTTTAACTTGGCTTTTGCTTCTTCTTCGCCATTGTTGAGCTTTCCCGTGCAGGGGTTTAGGAAGGGTTTTTCCAAGGCTGCTGGAACTTCGTTTGTCATCGGGGGCCCAGCGGTTTCAATAAAAGTCAGACCAAACCAATTAGTATTCCACTAATTTTAATATAATTTGGTGGTTAATATGAAACAGACAGGAGAGGAATTTGGTGGGTGACGTTACAGTCATGTCTGTTAAACAGGGAGGAAAGCACCCACAAGAATCCAAAGAATTTTCTCCATCCCCACACCATTGGTTTATCTATTTTTATATTTAGTGTTTATGTGGAACAAATTCATTGCAGAAAAAAAACAATTAATTCTTCATCCACCCAAAACCAAAACATTGCAACAATTCAAAATTTTGATTTGGATAATCTTTCTCACATTTGACAGTCAAATTTTCCTTAAATAAACGACAAGTCCTCTATTAATTTAATAAAAATTATTATATTAGAAAATTAATAAAACAATCCCTATACTATGGGAACAATGACAAGTCAACCACAAAATAATTTTTTGCTAACAAATAAACTACTGAACTATGAAAAATAAATGACATAAATATTGTTGTCAGGTTTGCCGTAAAAAATTCAATTTCGTTCTACGATCGCAGAAGGTAAATACTAATTATGAAGCTTCTAGTTAGTTGTTCCTCTACAAAAAGTATGACGTTCTGCAGAGGAACGTTATACTTTTCTCTGAGAAACGTCAGTATTAATAAAAATTTCTCCTTGTTAGTCATTCACCAATGCAGAACAACATACTTTCCTTCGAGGAATGACAACGTTATTCCACGGAGGAAAGTAACTCCTGCCGTAGTATATAAATTCATAGTCCACGATTATCAGAGTGATTTTCTCTGCAATTATCGAACCCTAGATATTTATTAGAGTCGAAGTATACCGCAGGGCAAAGTTGAAACATTATTAGTTGTTGTTCACCAATGGTGTCCAAGAGTAATCAGGAATCCGTTAACTGCACATTGGAAGTAGAGCCGACATCGACAGTCTTGGCACATGAGGTTTGTGCATTTAGAGACAAAACTGCTATAATGGCACATTCCATTTTGACAACTCTAGATAAGAAGGAGCTCTGTTCATTGTGCGAATCCGATGACGAAAACATGAGGGAGAGTAGGCCTCAATGACAACCACACTGGAATGTTCTTTCACTGGTATGTGTCTGGGTAAGAAGTATAGTTTTTTGAATGTAATTAGAGAAGAAATCATGGATTATACATTGAAGAACGGGTACGAGATAAAATTCACGCATAGTGAATCTAATAGATTGAGCGTCGCATGCTAGGAAAGATGCACAAGAACAGATCCAATTATCCCAGAGACAAAGAACAAGCCTAGTACCAGCTGAAATCCTTTACGGATCATATCAAAAAATGGTGAACCATAGAGTATATCAACAATACTCTACAACATTAACGCAAAATACACTATGGAATCTAAGGCCCACAACAAATAGGCCCGTGACAGACCCTACAAACTTTTATTCAAGAACGAGATCTGACGGCGCAATCTCAATGCGATTCCAGAATTATCAAGACGTTCCTACTAGAGCATCATTATCTGTCAACAATGAAGATAATGAAGATGCTGATGAAGATGAAATTCGAGAATTTGCAGGCGTTCTATCTATTTCTGACGACGGTTATCCAGAATATGATACCTTGGAAGATTATCAAGAATTAGATCTAAACGAGCTCAAAGACCAGTATCCAGATTCACCATGGGATACTCTAGGGCAGAACAGCGGCAAATACAACTATTATGTTCGCTACACTACACCAACATGGGCAATGCCCATCTTAATCACAAGCACTTCAGCCCAAGAGCCTCCGGATTTTGATACCACACCCAGATTCTATGATTATGTAGAACCAACTTGGGATCATTCCTCCGACGATGAATTCCTAAATCCATTTGGTTTGGAAGGTGGTGGGGAGGAGAGTTATTTATTTTCTTCGACCAATGAAGAATTAGAGGAAGATGAAGTCCATTATGCATTAATGAACAAATTGGAAATGGAGGACCAAGACACAAACTTAGGTTATCCAATACAGCTAAAGAAATTAGAAGAGCAAGTACAGAAGCTGGAAATAGGAGCAGCCTCGTCCTCAATAACGTCCACTTATAAAACACCACAAGATTCAATGATGGGACAGCCTATGTATCCCCCAGCAACAAATAGGTACGACTCACAACAACAATCTTGTTTCAATATAGACAAGATAAAAGGAAGAGTCAAAGACTTTGGAAAATTCTATAGTGGACAGTGGAATTTACCACAAGCTCAACAACAAACTGGAGCACTATTGGTTCTTCCAAATGAAATCAGACTATACAATGACGTTATATCCAGATGGGAGACAATTACACTCAACCTGGTCAATGAAAAGGTATGGGTGGATAATCAAAACAAGATAAATTACATTGAAAATCTGCTTGGTGAAATAGAGAAAAAGACATGGATCCAATGGAGAATGACTTACCTCGAGGACTATGCAGGTCTAGTAAGCATCGCAGATGAAACTCAAAATGTTCTCTCTCAAATCAGGAGAATATTCTTGCTTGAAGATCCTACTCAAGGCTCAACGGAAGAACAAAACAGAGCCTACAGAGATCTGGACAGGTTGACATGTGATAATGTCAAAGATCTATTCAGATACATGAATGATTTTAAAATATTGGCAGCCAAGTCAGGAAAAATGTATACTTCTCCAGAAATATCAGAGAAATTCACAAGAAAGATGCCGCCACTAATAGGCAATGAAATCGAACAAGCATTCTTAGAAAAATTTCCTAGAGCTACTATTGGTGTATGCCCTCGAATACACTTTGCATACCAATACCTGGCAGAGCTATGTACTAAAGCCGCATTTCAAAGGAGTCTTAAAGACCTGGACTTCTGCAGGGAAGTGCCCATTCCTGGTTATTATCAACAAAGAAAGAAATACAAACTCAGAAAATCAAAGACCTATCAAGGTAAACCTCATAATTCTCATATTCGAGTCTTTAAGAAGAAAAACCAGGATAAACAGAAAAAGTGCAAGTGCTATATATGCGGAGACTATGGGCATTTTGCAAAAGAATGCAAAAACAAAAGAGGCAACATTCACCATGCTACAATCATGGAAAACATAGATCTACCCACCGACTGAGATGTTATCTCAGTAGATATGGATGAAGATCTAAGTGATGCTATATGCAGTCTTTCGGAAGGTGAAGAAACAAACCAAGTGGTCAGGACAATCTTGACAGACATCCCTTATAAAGAAACTGCGTTTGTCATATGAAGTCCTTACGGATGGAGAAAGCAGATAAATCTCCCTCAGGTTCAAGAAGAATGCCAACACCAATGGCAACTCAATACAGAGCTAGAAGAACAATACAAATTCTGTTCTGCATTCAAAGAACCAAATATAAAAAGGATGAGAGGCCACTACACACAATGCAGAGTTACTGTGTGCCCACTATGTTTAGAACACTATTTTGGGAAAAAGATTATAGCAGAATCATCAGAATTCCGAAGTTATCAAAGTAAAGATAGCTTTATACAGGAATTGATGGGCTACATCATACATCTATCCAATGAAAATCAAAGGTTGCACAAAGCCTTAGGAGAAACATTGGAAAAAGAGTTTAATGAACTACCCCTGATGTATGAAAAAGAAACCAGATTGGAAGAAGGATCAACATCGCATCAAAACGATGAATTCCAAATGCAGGAATAGTTGATCAAAAGAAGAAGTGAAACATGCTTAACTCCCAGAAAATCAACAATAGGATCGGTTGGTTATGATCTGTTCTCAGATCAAGACAAAGAAATTCCTCCTCGAGGAAAAGCTGCTATTACCACTGGGATTAGTATTCAATTGTCTGACTCAACATACGGAAGAATAGCCTCCTGATCAGGACTAGCTCTCAATCACTCCATTACAGTTGCAGCTGGAGTCATTGATCTTGACTACACCGGGGTAATTAAAGTTATTCTCTTTAACCATTCTGATAATACTTATTCAGTTAAACATGGTGATAGGATAGCTCAATTAATCCTTGAGAAATACAATGGAGCTATAAGAGTCAGAGAAGTCAACGAAGTACTAGACACTGAAAGAGGTGAAAAAGGGTTTGGCTCAATTGAAAAAGCAGAAAATGCTATGGTCTGGGTTGATCAGACTTGCAAAACTGCAAGTGAGAAATCATCAAAGAGAACAATCAACAGACTTTACAATATAATGATCAAGTTCAACATCTCAGGAGTAAGACCCTTCTCTTTACGAGCAATTCTAGACACAGGAGCAACAGTTTGTTGTCTAGACATTAACTTTGTTCCATTAGAGGCTATTGAAGATAGTCCTTACACCGTCAAATTTGATGGAATAAACTCAACACAGGAAGCAAAGAAGAAATTAAAGCCTGGAACAATGACTATTGAGGAAAATTCTTTTAGAATTCCATTCACCTACTGCTTCCCAATGAAGATTCTAGATGACAGAATACAAATGCTGCTCAGATGCAATTTTATATGAGCAATGCAAGGAGGGCTACGAATAGAAGGTAGAATTATAACCTTCTACAAAACCATCACTAAAATAGAGACAAGTCCAGAAATTGCTAGTATTGTTAAAGAAATCCAAGAGGATGAATCAGAACAACACCCTATTGAGAAAATGATCCAGCAAGAAGCATTGAGTTTCAATCTCAATGAAATGGTATGTTCCTCTTCGATAATTACTAATGAAGCTTTTCAGTACAAATTTTAGAAGGAGATGGATGAACTAAAGCTTTAAGGGTATATTGGAGAAAATCCTCTTCAGCATTGGACTAAGAATCAAGTAATCTGCAGGCTTAAAATAATAAATCCTGACATCACAATTCAAGACAAGCCTCTTAAGCACATCACTCCCTCCATGAGTGATTCTTTTCAGAAACATGTGGAAGCCTACTACAATTAAAAATTATCAAGCCCAGTTCGAGTAAATACAGGACCATGGCTATGATAGGGCACCTCAATTGATCCAATCACTGGAGCAGAAGTCAGAGGAAAAGAACGAATGGTATACAACTATCGCACGCTCAATGACAATACGCACAAAGACCAATACTCACTGCCTGGTATTAATACTATAATTCAAAGAGTAGGACAAAGCAAGGTCTACTCTAAGTTTGACTTAAAAAGTGGATTCCACCAAGTCACAATGGCAGAAGAAAGTATACCGTGGACTGCATTTATAGTTCCACAAGGGTTATATGAATGGCTAGTTATGCCATACGGCCTTAAAAATGCTCCTGCGATATTTCAGCGCAAAATGGATCAATGCTTTAAAGGTATGGAATCATTCCTTGTAGTCTATATTGACGATATTCTAATATTTTCACAAAATGAAAAGGAGCATATCCAGCATATCAATGAACTTATACAACGTGTCAAGAGATGGGGCCTAGTGCTTTCAGCCACAAAAATGAAGATCGCAGTCCAAGAGATTGAATTCCTAGGAACTACTATTGGCTACGGCAGAATACAACTCCAACCCCATATTATCAAAAAGATAATAACCTTCGACACAGAACAACTAAAAGACAAGAAAGGAATGAGATTGTGGCTAGGCCTGTTGAATTACGCCCGCTCATACATTCTTAATTTGGGAACATTATTAGGACCATTATATTCTAAGGTAGGAATTCATGGTGACAAACGACTTAAGGACTCTGATTACGAACTAATCAGAACAATCAAGGAAAAAGTCAAAGCCCTACCCGATCTTGATCTTCCCCCAAAAAAAGCCTACATCATACTCAAAACTGACGGTTGTATGGAAGGATGGGGAGGAATCTGCAAATGGAAAAAGAATAAGAAGGATCCTAAGTCCCAAGAAAAGATCTGTGCCTACGCAAGTGGAAAATTCCCCCAAGTAAAATCTACCATAGACGCTGAAATACATGCTCGTATGAATTCCCTATCAGCATTAAAAATTTACTACTTGGACAAGAAGGAATTAACCATCCGCACAGACTGTCAGGCCATAATCAGCTTCTACAACAAGAACAATCAAAATAAGCCGTCCCGAGTCAGATGGATCACTTTCACTGATTTTATAACAGGATCAGGAATTAATATAGAATTCGAACATATCAAGGGCAAAGATAATAGTTTATCTGATACTTTGTCTAGATTAGTTTATTTTCTAATATCTTATCCTCAAGTTGTTACAGAAGCAGCAGCTGTCATCACAGCCATTGAACAAACAGAAATAGATACCCTATGGCAGGACGAAATCAAAGACCTGATATACAGGTTGATCGAGCTGAAGAAATACAACAACTCATCAACTACTCTTCCCTCCCAATGTCACTTGATGAAATGCACTGGGTTAGACAACGAATTATACAACTTAGGGAACAGCAGTTCCAAGAAGCCATCACTAGCCTCAATAAATTACAAGAAGTTCTATCACTCAGGACCCTCTTCTGTTCAATAAAAGCAACCAAAGACAATTATTGGGGAATGTGGCTCCAGCGCGTCAGAATGGAGGAAGAAGAAATCACAGCTGCCATACTCCACTTCCTAGAAGTCATTGGGCATGGGACAGCTCCCATATGACCTAAGCCATGACGTTTGGAGGTGTGTGGACCCAATAAAACCATTTGCGCCCGTAGTTTTGGTTTTGTTTGGTGGGCGGTTTTACTTTTTAGTTTGTCGTTTGTAGAACGTGCAGTTGCTTTTTGTAAAGGCGAATATTCGAGATGTCGATGGGGCCCAAGGAGCACCCGATCTCAAATAATTCAGCCTATCGTAAGCGCTGACGTTATTTGATAGCCTCTAGATGGCTATATAAGTGTGTAATTAGGAGATTACAGGACACTCGACTATCATCGGCAATCCTATTTTCTCTCTTGTAAAATTTCTCTCATTTGAAATCAATCTTCGCCAGTTTCCCTTCCTACTTCGTTTGATTCCTCTCTCTTTTGGTATTGGACCCCACTATTTGGTATCAGAGTTTACTTAAGTCTCAATCTTCATACTTGAAGAACTTAAGAGATCCTATCAGGTAACATGGAGTTCTAAATTTTTATTTCTAGTTGATTAGCTGATGTTTCATGCTATTGAGTTATAGTTTTCTTAAATCTTGAAAAACATTTACATGGCTTAGAGTTCAATTAAGTTTATTTCTTGTGGAGGACTAGTTAGTCTCATGCCGGGAGTTTAAAGATTATAAGTACCCGTGATGAAGAGGGGAAATAAGTAATTGCGATTCCAACGGTACAGAGAGGGTGAGTGAATCAAGAAATAAATTTTAATTGAATGATAATCTATTTAAATGTCTGATAGATTTGAGAAATCTATAAAACAATGGTATGAAACTAGGCGAAGTCAGCTAGAATATTTAAATCTTGAATTTCCAAAATCTGTATTTACCTCTGAGGATTCAAACCCCTGTTTTAATCTAGAAAAACATTCAAGTCATAGTAATTAGTACTTCTCTATATATCAGCACTAACCATTGCAGATCACCATGAAGATTTTTATTCCAGCATCTAAAATACAAACCAGAGCAGCGTATTTAAGCGACGATGATGTAAGAACCCTACTCTCAGATCCTACGGTCTTGTTGAATACTCCCAAGCTCCAGACCAGAAAATCCAACGACTTTTTCGTGAATATTTACATACCCGACTATCATTGGCAATCCTATTTTCTCTCTTGTAAAATTTCTCTCATTTGAAATCAATCTTCTCCAGTTTCCCTTCCTACTTCATTTGATTCCTCACTCTTTTGGTATTGGACCCCCCTATTTGGTCCCTCTAATAAAGATATTTAAATATTCTAACATGTTTTGTTTAAGTCAATGTAGTTAATGGTGAATTTGTTGGGACTTAAATGCTTGAAAGTATGCAAAACACAAGGTTGTGGTTGTCTAGTCTAGAGTTGAGCTTTCACATGTCGACGACTGAATCATATTTTAGGAGGAAGAATGCATATAGGCGGTCGACCTGTGCAGAAAGACGGTTGACCAGGAATATTACGGATTGCTCAGATAAGCTGAACTAGAGAAAGTAGTTGATCTGGATGGATGGCGGTCGACTGGAAACCTTATAGAGAGGAGACTTTATTTTTGGTGCGTTAGAGCGATCGATGAGTGTGAAGGAAGTGGTCTATCAAAAATCGGACAGAGTCGAATTAATTTCCTAATTTACACTAGAGTGGTCGACCAGAGCAGATATCGGGCGACCAGTGCAAATGACTAGAAATGAAAGTGGTCGACTAAATGCATACCAGTTACTTGCAACGGTCAGGAAGCGGTCAATTGGAATAGTTTGGTGGTCGACTGCTACGTAGTTTTTATAAATAGAAGCACTTTTGAATTGAAAGATGGAAGGAGGGAAAATCATATTGAAGTGCTACCAATTTTAATTCTCAATTTGTCTTATAGCTTGGGTGCTTAGCCTAATTCTCTCATATCTAAACTTGAGATTAAACACTAGTGAGAGTTAGGCATTTTAGATTGTGCTTCATTTTCATTTTCTATTTCCTCTTGTAATAAGACAATTGAAGGTGACGCCCCATAACAATCATTGTAAAGGCTTGATTGACATCTGGAAGATCAATCGGTAATAACTGAGGAGGTTATTGGGTAAAGGACTATTCAAGGGGGGAGCTTTGAAGCGCAAACATAGGCAAGGTTAACTAAACCGTGTTAACAAATTGTTTGTAATCTCTTACCATATCTCTTACTTTATATTTGTTTTATATGCATATTAGTAGCAACACATTAAGTAAAAAGAAGTTTATATAATCACACGACACCGCGCCCCCCCAATACGATCTTACATTTCCTTCCATAATTGAGATAGTCAATAAAGATTTTAATGTGAACATTACACCCATCCTTACCAGAAGGGTAAGAAATGAACGCCAAAAATTGAATGAAAGGTATGACAATGAACAATACAAGTTCATATGGTCGTTTAGGGAGGAGATTCAAAGGTCTAAGCTTGAAAGTTCGCTGCGGTTTAGCTAGAGAGGATTGTTCTTTCACACAGTTCAATATTTAAGAGGATGTACATGTGTTTGGTTGCATGTAAGATGAGACTATTGAATTGTGGTAGACTTATTGTTTGCTTGGATGGTTGCCACTTGAAGGGATCTCAACTTCACCACCATATATCGGTTTCTAGGTATGATCCAAGAGATAAGATTGTTGAGCATACTTATAAATCAATTATACAGAACACGGGGGAGAACAGTCCACTTTACTAAAACTTCAGGATATCATGCTTCATTTCATGCCTTACAATATTCTCATGTTTTACAATATTCGCATCCACAATCATTTACACTTGACAACAATATCACAACCTTACCAAGTCCTTGTGTTTGATTGCAGAGCATGCTTATGAATCTATTATACCACAACATTAAGCAGTCTCCCTATCCAAACAATTCACAGATTATTAAGCAGTCTCCCTATCCAAACAATTCACAGATTCCAGATTTTCATGCTTGACAGGTTTAGCTTATCCTTTTTCAATTGACAACAACGACAATAATCATTAAGCAATTGAAAGTGCAAATAGAAATTTAGTAGTCAAAACCCGTAATGTAGGGTCTCCTTTGGCCACCAACATTATCCTAATTCTTACCTCTTGTTGTGCAGCAGCCTAGAAGGATTTTCCAAATTGTTCAACCTTCCAATCTTAACCAATGTCACGGCAGTATACCCCTCACAGCAGGATTTCCAAAATACAAACACCAAATCGGTCAAGAGGACACACCCACACCCAACTCAATTCACAAAACACTTAACACTCACCTCACTTCTAGCCACCAAGTCCACCAGCTGCAGCCTGCATTCACATCATATAGATAGAAGGAGGGAGAGCGTAGAGGATAAGGCTATGCAGGATGAAGTGACCATTCCCCACTCCAAGGAGAAATGGTCCAACAAGCAATTGCCGCGTGGAAAGCCTGCCAGAGAAGGAGCAGCTGGAAGAACCAACTTGGGTCCGATCCAGCGTGAACAACGGTTGACAGTCCATCCAGCGATCGCCCATTCGCCCCTGCCATTTCCATCCGAGGCAATTTCACGGCCACACTTCGGCCGAAATCCATCCAATGCAAGGGAGAAGAATATGTAACAGAGTTAAATCCATCAACGAGCTTACCTCCATCGACAATTCGCAGTGCCAAATTTGACCTTGTGAGCCGCAGCAGATCGAGCCCATGCACACGATTCGTCAGACCCGCTGTACCACGACGCCCCCAACACACATCAGTCGCCTGCCAGTGCACCGAACCCAAGTCCGAGTCTCTATCATCGTCTCCCCCTCTCTCCGTCCCGATTCACCCTCTCTCTCTCTCACCTGTTCTCTCCCTATCCCTCTTTCTTTTTTTTTTTTTTCTTTAGTGTAGTTCCTCCCTCCTCTCTCTTTTAATTTCAGACTGGTTCAAGGAAGAGAACCGGTTTGCTCCCATTCTTTTCCTTTAATTTCTTCTTTATTTTAATTTAATTCACTTTACCTTAATTTATCTACTTAATATATAACTATATATAAATACTTTATATATATATATATACCAAATATATGTATCGTATATTGATTGATCCAATTAAATTTCTCATTTAATCTTTAAATTAAATCTCCAATTAATTATTATCCTACATTTTAATCCCAATTAATTTTTTATTTCCTTCATTTTTATTTAAAATTGAACCATCTAATAATTTCAGATCGAGTGAATCAAAACCAGTTCAGTCACTTACATCCTTAGTAATATTCTAATAATTTATTCAACTAATTCGAATATCCCCAATTATTCTCTAATTTATTCTTTTTAAATTGTCGATATAAAAATTCGAAATATTACATTATCCATGCCAATAAACTTCACATGATATTACTAACAACCT
>CM039469.1:9781521-9821742 GCA_022433065.1 Begonia loranthoides
TATATATATATATATAGGTACCAAATATACGTATCGTATATTGATTGACCCAATTCCGAATCCCCCGCTTACTTCAAATATCGATTAATGATTATTAGAAGTCCAATTGAATTTCTCCATTCCATTTCCTTAATTAATTTTCCATTAAATAATCCTTGATTATTATCCAATGATCGATATAATTATATCCAAACAATTATTTTTCTAAACTTATTTTCGTGATAATACATTCCATAATAAAGTTTCTCCGAATAATCTAATTATATCCCAATTAGATGTAATTCCATAATAAAGTTTCCCCATCAGCTTGTTAACGGCGAACGTGACTGCGATGTTGGATTTGTCGTTTACTCATATGTTAGTGGTTAACTTGTTAGAAAATATACCATAGTGGTTGACTTGTCATTGATCGTAAACCACGATGGTTGATTTGTCATTTTCCCATAAAATAATTTGAAACAAGATGCTCTCGTTGATTTGATTTTTCTTAGTATATAATAGAGCAATTAACAAAACAACCTAGGGTCAATAATAAATCAACTGCCAAATAATTTTTATCGACAAATAAAATACTAAAATATGAAAAATAAACGGCGCAAACATCACTGTCATGTTTGCCATTAAAATTTTCCATTTCGTTCCACACCAAAAGGGTTTTTCTTTCCGTCACGGAAGGTAAGTATTAATTATGGAACGTCATACTTTACTCTACGAAAAATAAGTACTAATAAACATTTTTCCTTATCAGTCGTTCTTGTAATACTCCGATTTTTCATAACAGAAATTAATATGGGTAATTAAAAAGTAATTGGAGGTAATCGGATTATTTGGATAATCATTAATATTTATTAGATGAAATTATTGGAAGTGGCTAAGTAAGGTATTTATGGTGATTAAATTGTTGGATTAATTTGAAGTGAAGAGAGAGAAGAGCAGGGTATGACCAAGTTATATCCGTTGTGACCTTATGTGTATGGCGGACGTCCCTTGTAGTGGGACGGACATCCCTTGTATTATGTGGGTTGGCAAATATCTTTATGGAAGATAGGGTATCGCTTGGTGGTGGACAAACGTCCTTTATAAAGGGGCGGATGTCCGTTGTAGGGGGAAATGGACGCCTCTTGGCTGGACGAACGTCTTTGTGAAGACGGATGTTTGATGTGGGAAGAGAACCGATGTCCTTTATCTAGGGACAGACGTCTGTTATTGTATTGTGCACCCTTTTGTAGGAGGATGACCTTTGTGAATGGCTGGTACCTTATGTAATAAAGGTTACGATGTCGTTTGGAGCAAAATGGACGTCCTTTATATCAGGATAGACGTCCCTTATGGAACATGAGTGTTAAGTATGACAACTGGAATGGCATCATTTGGACGAGAGTGAACGTCCCTTATCAGAAAACAGACGTCCCTCATGGCAAAAAAGAAGACGGTCATCTGTTGGGTTTGGCGGACATTCCTGACGGAAGAATAAAATGTGAAGGCAAGGGACGTCCCTCATGGGGAATGGACGTTCGTTGCAGAGAAGGAACTGATAGATGAATAAAACGTTAAGGCAACGAACGTCCCTCACGAGGAACATATGTCCCTCACGGCAAAGAGATTGACAGACGGCTCTTAATGGTTGACCAACCATTTTAAGAATAGAAAAAGAGAGGAGAGGCGACAAAGGAGAGTGGCTAATCTACAGCAAGCAAGAGAGAGATGCGAGAGAGAAGTGGAAGCTTGAGCTTGGGTGCTCGGGACGGCTCCGGTCATGTGCATTGTCTGGCGAGCGGTGAGCGGGTTTGGGCGAGCAATTTTGGGCTAGGGCTCGGGGTAGCGACTTTGCGGGATGGTTCAGTGCAAAGTCTCAGGTCGAAGGGCAAGGGCAACAATTCATGTTGGGGATTGGCTGGGCGGTTTGTGTTCCATGTTGGACTGAACCGGTCCATTGCTTGTTCTTGCTCTAGAAAAGGCAACAGCGTGGACATACGTGAGGAATGGTGCTGAGTTAGGGTATGGCTTCGGGACATCCGTAGGTGTCTGTGGCAGAGGCAAGATAAGGGGTGCCTCTCTAGTAAGGTACAAATGCAGAGGAAAGGGGGAGGGTTGGAAGAAATGATCTCGGGAGAGTTGTGTAATGTCCCGATTTTTGTAACATAATTAATTAAGAATAATTGAGAGATGATGTGAAATTTAATTGGGGAATATTTGAATAATAATCAATGATTTATTTAATAAAAAATTTATTTAGGAAATGAAATTGGAAAATTTAAATTGGAACCATAATAATTGTTAGTCGATATTTGGAATAAGTCGGCAGTTGAAATTGGGTGAACTAATATACGGTACGTATATCTGACGCACAAAAATATATATGTGATATTAATTTATGAAAGTGGGGATTAATTAAATTGAGGGGGGAAATATTAAACAGTGATTAAAGTATAAAGTTTTCATGGAAAATGTGTATTTGAAGTTTTCGGACGCACGTAGACGACAAGCGGACTTGGTGTTGCGTCCAAAATGTGTACAATCCACATTTAGAGAAAACAATGAAAATCCACAATAACTTACAACGTTCATGCATCTTAATTCCTTATACCCTTTTTCCTATTGTTTGTTCAGTTAACAATCACATCATAGTAGTTCACATTTCATTCAGTAGGCATTGAATCCATCACGTTTGCTCTAGCACAACGTTAAGCATTTGTTATTCGTTAGTTAACATCTATCACTCTTTGACCTTAACCTTCATCATTCTTCAACACATTCTCTACTCCTCTATCTAAGCATTTATACCACATAATAGGCAATAAAACCAAACTCAATCAACAAAGGAAACATCACAGCAGCTAGCAACTAACAATAACGAACAACAATTGTAAAACACACAAACCCGTACCTGTGGTGTAGGGCCTCCAACTGGCCAAGACACACCCGTTTTCCTTACCCTTTGTTGATGAAGACCTAGGCAGAGCCAGGTGCACTCAAAGCCTCCACGTTTCCGGCAGCTCCTACAGTAGCTGGAGTTTCCCAGCAACTCACACTCCTCACTACGCTTACTTTCTTGCTCACGCACACAGCTCCCTCACTCACATTCACATGCTAGTTAAGTGGACAACAAGCTTCATTGGAAACTTTATTATGGATTAATTAAAGTTTTCTAACAAGTTAACCATTGCCTACTTTGCGTCCTGGGACGCTGCCGCGGTGTTCTGGTTTGCGAAGAAAAGTAGGCAAATGTTGGCTTGGAAGCCGCGACGTCCCAATTTATAATCAGCGGTATACATAACCGCGAACGCTAGGGTTCGCCATTTTCACCCATTTTCAACGCGAACCAACACCGAAACCTCTCGGCGAATGATTTTCACTACGATCAAACACTGAAAACCACCGAAAAATCTCGCCCATTTTCGATCAGAATGTATTCTCGATCAAAGAAATTGGCGTCAAAGCTTGGGAAGGCAACAGTGGAATCTGTACAAGCCGCGACGGTGGACGAGCAACCCGCGGTGCCCTACGCAGAGCAACCGGCGGTGCGGTGCAACACGAAGACACCGCCGATGATCGAGAAACCGTGGCACAGTCGCAATGTCAAGCTGAACCCAAGCCTGAACACCAAGAATGAGAAGCTGGAGGATCAATTGTCCGGTTTGAACCTGTGACAGCGAGGGTTAGATCCAAATTATTTAGGACATCCAATTGCAAATACGGTATGAAGATGATATTCAACACCGTGCAATTATAGTTTCTAAAATAGTTCATTTCGACTCATTGGCTGGAATGGGAATTAAACAGATGCTGGATGACGCTGGAGTTGGGTTGTGCCAGCTGAAGGGCAGTTATTGCGAGAGAGTGATAAAATTGTTCTATGCAAATTTGAGAATGTCAACCGAACCATTAGAGCTGAGAACGTACGTTTTTGGACGGGAGTTGAGGTTCACTCCCCAAGACATAAATATAATGCTTGGATGTGCGCTAGATGGGCCAAGCGAAGAATATTATCACGTGTCTCGGGAGCCACCATTTGTCAATCGAGGAGAAGGGCTAACGATGCTTAAATTGTTGCACCTAGATCCCAAGGTTACCGAGTACCACAAGCCAAAGGGCAAGGAGCTGAATGTCATAGGCTGATTGATCCACCTCATAATGACGTACACGATTTTGCCTCGGGATGGGCATCGAGAATATGTTAGTTGCATGGATCTTTATATGCTAGAGAAGGTGTTCACCGGAAAAAAGGTGAACATTGGACATATCATCCTCAGCCACATGAGTGAAGTGCTCAACAACCTAACGAAGAACCTCCCGTACAACTGGCTCATCCAGAGCATCGTGGAGCACTATGGGGTACCCATCTAGGAGGAAGAGCCGAGAATTCAAGAGTCGGTCATTGATGTCTACAACAAAGCAAAAGTCGACCAAATAGGGTTCACCCACGTTGGAGGGGAATGGCACCGCTGGTCCAAGAAGCATGCAGCACCTCCACCCCCCTCAGAGCCCCATCATTCCGCCCCCGCACATGAACAGTCACCTCCTCCTCAGTCATCTCACATTACTCCGATGCCTGAGGAGACGTCCGCTTGGATGACCAGGATGGAGGAGCTCCATCATACGTCGATGACCAGAATTGAAATGATGGAGGATCACCTCCAAATGCAACAAATCCAGATACGAAGAGGGGAGGAGCTTGCCGAAGAGAGGCGTCGCATAGCCCAAGAGTGGCATATGCAAGCAGCGGCCCTCGCAGAAGAGAGGCATCACATATCCCAAGAGCGGCATATGCAAGCAACAGATTGGCAAGTGCGAGCAGAAGAGAGGCACCGTGAGGTGGTGGTAGCACTTCAACTATGTGAGAGGCGATCTGCCCATATGGCATCCGCGTCATCGTCCTCTGAAGCAACAGTTGCCACATATCGCTTGTAAGTGATTTACTTTGTACACAAAGTCCAGTATTTACTATATATGTGTTTGATGTAATGAAGTGTTGTTGATTTGTAGCACCGGTGCCATAAGCCGCCAACCTGCTCCTCCAGCCGAGCTTGCCGAGGTCCAGGATGACTTAGAGCCTCGGCCGCTTAGAACTGTGTGCATGGTACGTCTTTCATGTGGTTATATATGTGTGTTCGTTCATGTTCACGTTCATGCGTTGTTCGTCTGATGGAGCTTTGACATTTTTTTTGCAGGCTTGGGATTTGATGGAAACATTCAAGTCCTATGTCAACTCAAATACTCAGAAGAACAAAGAGACGTGTGCAGTTCTGGGGGGAAAGCTGATGGGCGATGATTACGTCGTCACTCTTCTCATATTCTCGGAGCAAGTCGGGAAGCCAGATTTGGTGAGAAACCTTGTTTGTATGTTAGGTAATAAAATTTTATTTGAGTACTCATTCGAACTTATATGCAGTGCTATTTGGTGGACGATGCACCCGTACTGGCATTTCATCAGGAAAAGAGTCTACTATCATTAGGGTGGATTCACGTAAGTAACCATCTCCCTTCTTTAAGTTGTCATTCATGTTTACTGATATAGCGCATTCGTTGTTTACCTTGCAGACACACCCGAAGCATAATTGTTTTATGTCCTTCGTCGACCTGCACACTCAATATACTTACCAGTAATTGCTGTCGAAAGCAATCTCCATGATTGTAGCACCCACTGATAAACAGAGGTATGTTTTTACCCTTGTCTAAATTCTTAATATTGCTTTCCGCGTAATTCTTAATTGTTCCCTTTGCATTGTAGCCTGAACGGCATCTTGCGGTGTTCGACTGTGGGGATGAGGGTGATACGACAGTGTACAATTCCAGAGCAATTTCACGAGCACGACCCGAAAATTTTTGACTATGAGGGTCCGTTGTTCGAGAAAGCAGACAGAGTATTCCTTGACCCGCAATTATCTTTTGAGATCACTGATTTGTGGCATAAAACGACGAGAAAGAAGAAGACGGCGTAGGACTTTCCGCTTATGTTCAATTAGTTTTCATTTGTTTACAGTTACGTTGTTGTCATGTATGTTCACTTTAATTTGTTTACATTTGCGTTGTAATTTATGCGTAGTTTATATTGAATTTGCAAATGGTATGTTTGGATTGGATGATATGTGTAGTTAACATTTCATGCATGTATAATATATGTTTAGATGTTTAGATGATACTGGAATTGCGTGGGATCTTGTGCAAGATGTATGATAATAGCATTGGGGGAGCAAAGAAACAAGGGATACTCTGACAAATTTTTATAAATTGGGGTGAGTATAATTGAAAAGCAAATGTTGTATGTGTTGAATTTAGTACATAATCAAACAAATGTGCAACAATTCAAGCTGCTTGCATAAACAAACCGCCGTGTGTTGCTCAAGTCGCGGCGTCTTGCTTACAGGCCGCAAAATCGTGGCGTCTTGCTCACAACGCCGCTGCAGCGTGTGAGGAAGCCGCCGTAGCGTGTGAGGAAGCCTCTGCGGCATTTTGCACAACGCCGCAGCGGTGTTTGAGAAAGCTGCCGTGGCGTTTTGCACAATGCCGGAGCGGTGTTGGAGCAAGCCGCTGGGGCGTTTTGCACACCCGCATACAACATTTACTTTTCAATTATACTCACCCCAATTTATAAAAATTTTGCCAGAGTCTCCCTTGTTTCTTTGCTCCCCCAATGCTATATCATACATCTTGCACAAGATCCCACGCAGTTCCAATATCATCTAAACATCTAAACATATATTATACATGCATGAAATGTTAACTACACATATCATCCAATCCAAACATACCATTTGCAAATTCAATGTAAACTACGCATAAATTACAACGCAAATGTAAACAAATTAAAGTGAACATACATTACAACAACGTAACTATAACAAATGAAAACTAATTGTACATAAGCAGAAAGTCTTATGCCGCTGAATGTATCACGGAAGGTTAAGGTCCACACTCGTGTACGTTTGTGTTTGTGGACCTTGCGCATCCGACTCCTGCAAAACACATTGCAAATGAAATTAGCATTGTTAAATTCAAATAACACTTGAAAACATAAACGTGATAATGGACTCACCTGCATCCCAGGAACTCTGTCGGGAACTATCTCAGAGACGAGGTCAGGAATTGTCTCGGGGGCTATCTCGGGAACTCTGAACCCTCTAAATGTGCCCTCTGACCTTCCTCTGCTACCTCTGCTTCTGCCTCTGCCGCTCCCTCTGCATGCCCCTTGCACTTGACTCACCTCCCCCATCGCAAGTACGGAAATTGTGCCCCATATGCCCACACCGGCTACAAGTGACATTCAGATGTCTTCTGGTTAGCACTGTCCTGCTTGGAGCCTCGTCCACATCCCGTATTCTACGTATGTGCAGCCTTCCTAGAAGCCTTTTAAATGGCGGTGGGTTAATTGGATCAATATTCGTCACAAGAGGCCACTCGATTGGTCCATTGACGGGGCAGAGAAAGTGGGAGTACATTGCCATGTATGTTTCCCAGTGATAGCACACATGGACAAATTCCTCAGGAGATCTCCTCGTGAAGTGAATGCATGGGATTGCATGGACACACGGGATGCCGGTCAACTCCCACTGGTAACAGGTACAAGTACGCCTATCCAAATTGGTAGAGTACTATTCGTTACCGTTGCTGACCTCAAACTGGGCAGTTCCTATAAACTGGGGGCTCCAATTGACTAGCAAGTTGGACTTTGGCGAGTCAGTTGCTGATCATTGGACACAACAGTTCGGTCGAGCAAGCCATCTTTTCATTTTTTTTTCACGATCCTACCTATGATGCCCTTTTGAATGATCTCGAACATACTTAGAATTGGTTTGTCTCGGGCTGGTAGGATGCAAGCGTTGAATGACTCGCTCAAGTTGTTGAGGCTTATGTCGCACTTTGGGATGGAGCAGAATGCATGTTTGGCCCAACATTTCACATCTATGCATCGTAGATAATCGTGGGCCGCCGGCTCAAGCAAAAATAACTTGATGCCCTTTCGAATGATCTCAAACATACTTAGAATTAGTTTATCCCGAGCTGGTAGGATGCAAACATTGAATGACTCACTTAGGTTGTTGAGGCTTATGTCGCACTTTGGGGTGGAGCAAAAGGCATGTTTGGCCCAGCATGTCACATCTATGCCTCGTAGATAGTCGTGGGCTGCTGACTCAAACAAAAATAACTTGGCCATCTCTCTCTTAAATTGCCTCACTGCTGTGGCTCTAGATGCAGCCCACATTGCATCCTTTAACAACCTGCCTTTAAATTGTTTTTGAAAATTGGCATACAGGTGTTGGATGCAAAACTGATGGTCTGCTTGCCATGCTAGCTCTCTGATAGTTGGCACTAGTCCCTGCAAAGATCCATAATATGAGTTTGACATTGGTACAAAATGCATAACATAAGCACATAAGGCAAAAGCAATCAACCGCACCTTTTGTCGATCAGAAATGATTGTCCATCCATTGCCAGATGGGGTGTTTAGATCGTCGAGCAACAATTCTAGAAACCACCTCCATGAAGCCCTATTTTATGCTTCAATGACTGCTATAGCAATCAGATACATACATCGTTCTGTCGATGCCGATAGCAGTGAGCAGTTAGCCTGGAGTCGCTCCCTTCAAGTGGCAACCATCTAAACAAATAATAGGTCTACCACAGTTCAACACTGCCCTCTTGCATGCATCCAAGCACATGTACATCCTTTTACATACACTCATATCAAGGTCAACACGCCGTGAACTTCCAGGATTCGACCTCTGAATCTCCTTAGCATAGGACCATATGAGCTTATATTGCTTATTGCCATCCCCTTTGTTAATTTTCTTGGCCGTATTTCTTGCCCTTCTAGCAAGGTTGGGTGTGATGTTGACGTTGAAGTCCTTCCTGACTGTCTCAATTATGGAAGATATGTACCAGTCGGCCTGACTTTTAAATCTGTCTAAGTAATGCGTTGCCACCCATTTGGCAATGGCATGGCGGCTTTCCATCTTTCTAGAGCAAGTGTGAACGTCGTTGTAGAACTTTATTTGAAACGTCATTTCACCTTGCATTTTTGAGTCGTGCATCCGCCACGTGCATCCTTTTTAGCAGACAGCTGAACATCACTGTGGGTGAATTTTATGCCGTACCCATTCTTCAATGCATGATCAACAATTTCTTCTCTAATTTTATTCAATGAACTGTACTTTTTTGCCAAGGCCCATACCAGCGAAGCTGCATTGTGCTTCTGGTTGGTGTCTAGGCCTACTCTCTATCGTGTCAATGTCTTCATTACTAGTGGATTGACATGCTGATCGGAGGTCCTCATTGTCCTCTTCATTTAGAATTGCTGAGACAGAATGCAACACAATTGCAACTTCATTTCTAATTTCACGTACCTCATTCTCATTGGCCAATAATGTCTCTATGGGGCCCACTTGAACTTGACGGTTAACAATAGATTTTTCAACACTCCAAGACGCCATTTTCTTGTCAACAAATTCTTCAACTTTGCCAAAATTCCTTTCTCTTCAGCTCTCGGATTTCTCTAGGGTTCGCTAATCGCTCAAAAATGGCTCTGAATATCGAGAGCAGTTAACTGTCTGCTTATAAAATTTGCAGCCGTATCCAGCAAATCGCGGCGGCGTCCCAAGACGTCACGGCGGTTTCTAAGGACACCCCAGCGACGTCCCAGGACACCACACCGGCGTCCTTGGAACACCGCAGCGGCGTCCCAGGACACCGCGGTGACGCCCCGTCAGCTTGTTAACAGTAAAAGTGATTGCGATGTTGGATTTGTCATTTACCCATATGACAGTGGTTAACTTATTAGAAAATATACCATAGTAGTTAACTTGTCATTGATCGCAAACCACGATGATAGTTGATTTGTCATTTTTCTTTATTTTATAAGAAATTTCTATAATTAAGGGGGCAAATGTATTTGGTCTCTCTAGAAAAGTAGCACCTTTCCTCCACCTAAAAACGACATGTCTTCCACGTGGAGCGTCTCTATTGGTCTGTTGTGGGCATTGGATTAGGTTAACTGTAAAATGACGTGTTCGAAAAAGTCTTAAGAAATATTTTAAAAAGGCATCTGCATTTTAGTCCTCTCGTTTGAAAAAGTTAAGAAGTCCGGGGGACTTTTCTGCAACTGATGTATACTTTACTTGCTGCCACTGTAGAGTTTCATTTTCAACGCGTGCTTCCTCTTTAAAAATGCTGAAACGAATTGAAACTGGACCACCCCCAAACAAAAATTAATGATAATAATAATAATAATAATAATAATAATAATAATAATAATAATAATATATTCTTTTACTAAAACCTACATAGATGAATTCATTGATGTAATACACATGCTCTAGTCGATGCGATATCTTCTTGTCTCACTTCATGTCATGGCAACTTATGATATAAATTTATTGCAACAAATACAATGTGAATAAATTAACAAAATATAGGGAATAAGAGTATAAAAATCTTATCGTTGTTGTTTTATGTTACTCGAATTTTATTTGAACCAAGTGAGTGGGCTCGCGATGTAAATCTCATTTATAGTTTTGTTTTTTTTTTTTTATAAATTCATGTAAATTAAAATTACGAAATTCACGATTGTATTTCGATATTCACGTAGTGATATTATCCTCTGCCTTTAGTTTTTTTCCAAAAGAATCTTTCACGTAAATCTGTGTCCCACTTTCGTATTTTGTTTTTTAGTCTATCGTTCAATTTTTTACAATTGGTGATTTGTTAGGGAATTTGGGGTATAAGCTATTGTTTGAATACTTGAATGTTTTGATATATCTTTTAGAATTTTGTGATAATTATAATTTTGAGTTTCAATATTTTGAGTGTGAATATTTTATTGAAGGCAATGAATGTGGATAAGCTGTTTTGTAGAAAGCTGTCTTTTGGGGCAATGTGATTTTTGAAGTAGATATTCGACTTTTGAATCGAGATCCCATATTTTGTTATAAAAAAATAACGATAGTAAAATAATAAAGAATTTTGGAAGACATATTTGATATAATAGGTAAAAATATGAGATATTTTCTCTCAGATTTGGATGACTCTTTGTGAGACTATCATTAACGTTGTTTAAATGTTTCTTAAATCTGATCAACATCAATTGTTAAATTTACCATTGAAGACTTTTATAGTTTGGTAATCTATATATTTCTTTGGGGCTGACAAACGGGTTTGCGTTGCAGATCTTTTTTAAGTTTGTGAAAGAATAAAATTTGAAGATTTGTTCCAAATATCACAATTTGCTTTGAGGTGGAGATTATTAGAGTTTAGTGTGTTAGATTCATTGACGAGTCTGCATTTTAGATTTTCTTAATAGAATTCGTGTCAAGATGGAGATTGTTAAAGATTCGTATAACACAAATTCTATCTGGATTGGGCTAATGAACCCAAACTGTGAATCTCAATTTTAAAGTTTTGTTTTCTCTATAAATTAATGGAAGTTAAAGTAAAAAAATTTGCATTTGTATTTCAATTTTCACATAGTGATATTATCTTCTGCTCATGATTTTTTTCTCGAAAGAATTTTCCAGATAGATATGTGTCCGACTTTTGTATTTTTTTTAGTTTATTGTTCGACTTCTAACACTTATTATTTATATATATATATTTCATAAATTATTGTATTGGTGTATAATTTAAGACTTAATTGTAATGATCAAACTCTTTAAGTTAGTCTTGAGTCTAAATTTTTTTGTTTGACATATTGGTTGTCATAGAGTTTTTCGTACCAAATTTATTATCTTGTTTGAATTTATAATACATTTCAATAAATATATGTAGTTATATGCTTGTTAGGCAAGCAAAATAAAGGAAAAATGGCAAATCAACCATTGTACTTTATGATCAATGACAAGTCAACCACTAAACTATTTTTGCTAACAAATTAACCAGTGAACTATGAAAAAATGTCCCCACAAACATCGCTGTCAAGTTTGTCGGTAAAACGCATTGGCATCGTTCCACGGATCGTTATTTTTAAAAATACCGTTATAATACTAATGATCCGTTGCGGATCGTAATACGATCCACTGCCAATTGTCTACGATCCATGGCAGATTGATAATGATTCATCGCAAATCATCGTGCGTTGTTTTGCGTTCCTGTGCCCTAGTATATAAGACTTGACTGTGCGCTCCGACGAGTTCACTACGAACCTCAAAATCCTTGGTGACGCTTGGTATGTAATGTCTCGGAAAAAGAAAAAGCCCATATAATCCATGCATGATGTCATGCTAAGATCATAGTAGGTATTCATATGGTTTAGTATATGTGGCCAATGAAATTTAAGATAAAAAGTTAAAGAAAAACACATAAAATGGATTTTGGGACGAGTTGGGACGGTATTTGGCTTCTTCAACTTTAAAACTGTCACAGTGCGAATGCTGCGGATGATAGCAAAACCGTCCGCTTTGAATGTACAATTCGGACTGTTGCGGAGGACTACGGACCAAAGAAGATGGCATCCGAATGAATCTATTCTAATTCTGGGGACTTTTGGACGGTAGCAGACGTATGTGGACGAGACAAAATGGCGTCCAAATGACTCTGCCCTAAGTTTGGACACATTCGGACAACTACGGATGACTCATGCAGACGCTAAATTGCGTCCGAATATGCATTACGGACGGTACGGACGAAGGGCTGGGGACCCGTTTTCTTGTCCGAAAATTGGTTTCGGACGATGCGGACGACTGCGGACGACGCACCGCATCTAGAAGGGCAATATTGGCCAAAAAACCCATTTAAATCTGATGCCTCTCTCTTCCGTAATCCATTTTACTTTCGATTTCTTTAGCTGGAAGGAGGCTTTCACGCGGCAGCTCCTCTGTTAATGGTGAGGTCTCCAAGCGGTGTACGCTTATTGGCTGTATATTGGCGTAACAGGTGGGTTTTGTGATTTCAATGTGTGTGATTGTAGAGAGTGAAAGAGAGAAATTCGGTGGAGGAGCCGAGAATGTCTGGTGGTCAGAGAGAGAAGTTTCTGTTTTCACAGGTAAGGCATTTTTCTATGGTTTCCTGTGGACTGTTGTGCACATGGGTTGTTGAGTTGATTTCTGTCTTCACAGTTCTATGAAGCTGAAGGTTTGATGAGGCTTTGAAAGACTTGTGAGCCGAAGGTGGTGTGATGGTTGAGGAGTGGTAAAGAAGAAAAGTGGACGTAGAGGGAAGACCAAGTGTCTCAGGACTCAAGAGGATTCTAAACAGGGGAGTGCTCCTGTTTTCTTCTCTAAGTATCATCTGATTGCTGCAGGTAACCGAACTTCCGATCAACTTTAATCTGTGTTGGTTAATTGTAGTGGATCATTGGTTGTTAATGGAGCATGGTTATATCTGTTGATGCTGGTTTACCATACTGCTGTGTTTAATGATTATGGGTTGGATAAAATGGATTATGTGTTTAATGGTCACTGTATCCTCAATTGGCATTGTATTGGTTAATGGTTGGTCTTAGTGGTCTGAAGCTAAAGCTATACACTTAAATAATTTGAATGGATTATTGGATGTTTTGCTGTGTAGAAGTTCTGTTTTTGGATTAATTATAGTTTGATAAATTGTTCTGCCCATCGCTATCTTGCTTATCATTGAGGGTTTGTGTCATTGGACTTTATTAGTTTCTGTTGATGGTCCATAGAAAAGTAATTATGATGTCAATTGATGGTTCATCTAATAACACTATGACTTGTTAATCTTTTTGTGGGTGTCAGTGGTTACTACTAAATGTGGCTGTGCAAGGTGGACATGTTAATTGTTTGTGCAAAGATAGAGAAGTATGTTATGATGATGAGATGAGATTAATGGTTATTGGTTAAATTGTGAAACGGGAATAATGTCTTGTACATCATTGTTGGTTATAAGTCTTGAATGACTAAGGAAATATGAAGAGGACTTGTATTCACTCGTTAATTTGTATTAAAGTAGGCGCATTAACTGGTTCTCTACTTTGATGTGGGAAATATGGATTGATGTTAAAATACGATTCACTTTTATAAAGTTAAATTATCTGACAGATTGATGGAATGAGCAACATTGTGGGTTATTGCTATTCCGTTATAATGGTTAAGGTTTAGGAGATTGTTATTAATGCATAGTTGTTATGGTTTTGAAGGTACGAAGAAGAGAAAAGAAACAGAAAGGCGTTATGGACGCCAGGTAAGTGATATGTACTGTGCCTTGGTCTTCGGACCCTACATCGCAAGAATTAGGATTGCATGCTGTGTGTTTACTAGATTTAGGTTCTTTTAATGATGTGTTTATTAGACATTTATTGCATATAGGATTGTATGAATCCACGTACATATTGTATGACGTAATAATCTATGTAAATAGGCGTGTGGGGGTTCGGGAAGTTAATGACATCCCATTGTCATATAGATCCGTGTTGGACGGATTAGAAAGAAAATAGGTTAGCGACATGGGATACCAGAGTCCATTGCTTCCTGTTCCAAAATCCCCAATGTTCTCGTAACAAAGGAGTGTATACGGCCTGGGTAACCCATTGATATCTATATTGCTCCTTTGTGGATTGATCGGGTTACTCATGGTCCCATGGTGTTTGTCATGTATACACTCTTGACTTAAATTGCATTGTATGATCATGCATATCATCTGCACTTCACTTTATCACTTACTGAGCGTTAGGCTAATTAGTTTAGGTCGTGTGATGTAGGTACGAACGAGCAACAGGTGAGCAGGTTAAAGAGGTTAAAGACAGTTGATGATGGATTTGCACGGGTGGATCTTGTGGCTGGCTGGGCTAGAAAGTGAAAGGAAATGTATTTGAAAAAGAGTTTGTAAATTATTTTTTATTCTTAATGTTGTTTTTCTTCCGCTGCATTTTATTCAAAGAATGTTATGGTTTTTGAACGTAAGCTGATAAAGGTGAAAGAAAACTGAGAAAAGTGAAAGTAAAGTGATTGAGTTTTAACGATCGAGTGTTAGCGATCAAAGTAAAGCGATCGGGTTTTAGCGATCAGATGTTAGTGATCGGGTTTTATGAAGGAAAACGTCCCTAATGTTTTTACGAAAAGAGAAGTTTTAAATTTTACGTATTTTAAAAATACGGGATGTTACATGGCACAATGGTGGAGTAGAGCTCAACGACAATGTTTTGAGAGTTAAGTACTACGGTTTTCCTGTTGAGCAAGACGAAGTTGTTGATGTTCGTGAATTTGGGAGTTGTAAAGAGGTGACAGAGTTGAAGGCTAGGTTTAGGCCATTGTCGGTACAGTTACAGGACTTCGAGTGCTCGGAGTTCCTTTTTACTACGAACGCGTTCCTGTAACTCTATCAACAATGACCGAAACCTAGCCTTCAACTCTTTCACTTCTTTACAGCTCCCAAATTTACAAATATCGAAAACTTTGTCTTGCTTGGCAGGAAAACGTTAATACTTAACCCTCAGAATATCGCTGTTGAGCTTTACTCCAACATTGTACCAAGCGTTGCCGAGGATATCGTGGTTCATGGTCAACTCGCCAGACTGCACCGTTGAGTCTTATATACTAGGGCATAGGCACAAGAACATGCTCGCATACATCGGTTGAGGGCTGCTTGCCAGGAAAGATGCACGTGACATTTCAAATAAAGTGTTATAACGACGTTCACACTTGCTCGAGAAAGATGGAAAGCTGCATGCCTCTTCCAAATGGGTGGCAATCAAAGCATCAGTTTTGCCTCCGACACCTATAAGCAAGGAAAATCAGATAATGGGATTGAGTGAGCAAACGTGCAAGGATCAATAGATGAACTGTGCGTCGAAACCAGATATACCACGTCTACAACAGTTTGCAGAGGTAGACAATTGGATATTCCTCAAGAAACAATACAAATGCATGATGTGGTTAGATCACACCGATTCTTATTGTACATGTATATTATATGCTTGTAACGGAATTGATAATTTGGTTTGCATCTGTAATGTACATATGCACGATATGGTTATAATTGAAATGATAAATTGGTTTGCGTTTATAATGCACATGTACATGATATGGTTGTAATGAAATTGATAGTTTCAGATCAAGGATTTGCGGAAAAAACCTGGCAAGAAGGCAAGTTAGGGTAGTTGAGATGTGTAGGGATACAAATTGAGATACTCATTTTATTGTACATAATAAAAAATTATGTTGATGTTTATGTTTTTTTTTCTTTACTTGGATAATATCTGTTTGGAAAATATCTAGCTTGGATAATATATGGTTTTTGATAATGTCACAGGGAGGATAGACTAAAAACAAGGGAAACTCTTGTAAAATTTTCAATTTTTTGAAAGAGAAATTGACTCAAACCATTTCATTCATCATCAACAAACAACTAACATGTTCATTGCAACAATTTAAGCATCTTGTGCATAATACCGAAATATACAAGGTAGGGGAATTCTGTCTGTCTGCCATGGAAAGTTGATATTCCGCTGCGGAAACACATCTTTCCGCTGTGGAATGTATGATATTCTGTGGCAGAATGACAACTTTCCACCGTGGAACATGAGCATGTTTGATCAAAAAGTGAGGGCGGTTGAATGACTGAAGTACAGATTTAAAATTTTATTTACAGATTCAAAATGAAGTACAGATTCAAAATGAAGTACATATTCAAAATTTCATCATCAATTACAACCATATCGTTCACATGTGCATTATAGATGCAAACCTAAATATTGACCTCTTTTTATTCATTTTCGCTGCCTTCAGGGACGCCTCTACAGTACAATTGTTGTTGAGGACAACAAACAAAAACAAACACGAATGTGGACCTTAACCTTCCTTGATTAGAGAAGACAATACACAATCAAAGTGACTATTAACTAAGCATCGAAACCAGAAATACATCATCTATAATAGTTTATTCGAGGTTCTATAATAGGCTACCTTGAAAAAAATATTATAGATGATGCATATTCATTTTGATACATAGTTAATAGTCACTTTAATTGTGCATTATCTTTTCTAATTAAAGAAGGTTAAGGTTCACATCTATGTTTGTTTTTGTTTGTGGACATTGTGCATCATACTCCTGTATAACACATTGCAAATAAAATTAGCATAGTTTAAAACGTAACACATGAAAACAAAAAAGCAATAATGTTCTCACCTAGGTCTTAGGAACTATGTTGGGGAATGTCTCGAGGACTATGTCGGAAACTATCTCAGGGGTTGTCTCGGGACTCTAAAACCCATAAATGTGCCCTTTGAGCTTCCTCTGCCGCCTCTGTCGCCTCTACCTCTGAACCGGCGGCCGCCACATGAACTGGACTTTGGACCTCCACCTTCACACGTGCTGGAATTGTGCCCCACATCCCCACAACAGCTATACGTCATGTTTAGATGTCTCCTGGGTAGCACTATTCGACTTGGCGCCTCGTCCACATCCTATGTTCTTCATTTTTGTGGCCTTCTAGGATGTCTCTTAAATGGGAGTGGCGTAATTGGATCAAGTTTGTGTCACTAGAGGCTACATTATTTGTCCGCTGACGGGGCAGACAAAGTGGGAGTACACCACGATGTATGTTTCCTGGTGGTAGCACTCATGAACAAAGTACTCGGAGCATCTCCTTATGAATTTCATACACAGGACTGCATGGACGCACGAGCGCGCCATCTTTTTATTTTTTTTAACGATCCTTCCCATGATGTCCTTTCATATGATCTTGAATACACTGAGAATTTGTTTGTTCAGTGCTAGTAGAATGTAGGCGTTGAAGGACTCGCTCAGGTTGTTGAGACTTAGGTCGCACTTTGGGATGGAGCAAAAGACATGTTTGGCCCAGCATCTCCCATATATTCCTCGTAGATAGTTGTGAGCTGCCAGGTCAAGCAAAAAAAGCTTCACTATCTCTCTCTCAATATGCCTCTCTGTTATGGCTCTAGAAGCTACTCACATTGTATCCTTGAACAACCTCCCGTTAAATCATTTTTGATAATTTGCATACAGGTGTGGGTGCAAAAAAATGATCCGCTTGTCCAGCGATCTCTCTGACAGCTCGCACTAGCCCCTACAAAAAATAACAGTATGAGTCAAATATTGGTACATAATACATATCATAAACATAGATGGAAAAAGCAATCAACCACACCTATTGTCGGTCAGAAATGATTGTCCACCATTGTAGGATGGAATGTTTAGATTGTCGAGCAATAATTCCTGAAACTAGCTCCAAGAATCCCTATTTTCTGTTTCAACCACTGCTACAGCAATCAGATACATTCCATCATTCCCGTTGATGGTGACAGTAGTGAGCAGCTAGCTTGGAGTCGCTCTTTTCAAGTGACAACCATCCAAACAAAGAACCGGTCTACCAAAGTTCAACATGCCCATCTTACATGCCGCCAAACACATGTACATCCTTTTAAATGTACTTATCTCCAAATGAATATGCAGCGAGCTTCCAGGATTAGACCTTCAAATCTCCTCGGCATAGGACCATACAAGCTTATATTGCTCATTGCCATCCCCTTCGTTAATTTATTTGGCCGTGCAAATGAGGAGGTGGAGGCCGTGCAAATGAGGGGGGGGGGGGGGGGGGGGGGGGGGGGGTTGGGGGCTTGAGGGGGGGGTGTCTGGGACGCTCTAGCTCGCTTCTTCGGGGCGGGCTTGGATGGAGTCTTGCATACCCATACCCCTTTAACTTTGCTAAGCCCCATTCGATCCACTTTCAATTTGTTGTGGATGTCTGTGGCCTTCTATTTGGTTCTCGGCTCCTCCTCCGAGATTGGTACCCCATAATGCTCAACAATCCTCCAAATGAGCCAATTAAAAGGCAGACTCTTCGCCTGGTTGTTGAGCCCCTCGTACATGTAACTCAAAATGACAAAGCTGATGTACACTTTTTTCCTATTGAACACTTTCTCGGGCGGATAAAGATCCATGTAGCTAACATAGTCTCGATGTCCATCCTGAGGAAAAATTGTGTGCGTCATGATGATGTGAATCACTCGGGCTATGACATTTAAGTCATTGGACTTTGGCTTCTTGTACGCTGCGATCTCGGGATCACTGTGCAACAATCTAAGCACTGCTAGCCCTTCTCATCTTCTAATGAAAGGTGGCTCTCGAGACACGTGGTAGTAGTGCTCGCTTGGTTCCTCTGCTGAACATCCAAGTAGTACATTAATATAGTTGGGAGTTAGCCTCAACTCCTGTCTAAACATGTAAGTCCGGATCTTTAATGGTTGGGTGGACAGTTCCAATTTTGCATAAAATACTTTGACATTCCGCTCACAATAACTTCCACCCAATCGGCACAAACAGGCTAAGCTAGCCCCCTCAAACAATTCTTGAATTTCCAACTCAGCCAATGACTTAAAGTCTACTCTTCTAGAAACAATAATTGAACGGTATTTAACATTAGCTTCATACCGTTCATTGGCGTCGGCTGTCTTGAAGAGTGGGGAGTGGAAACCTGCTGTAACGTGTTTGAAAAAGACCAGTGCACTTGCTGACAGACGTTTTTGAGGCTGAAGTTGAGGTTGGGATTTTGCTTCAACCTCGGCTTCTGTAACAGGGCAACTGTGGGTCCTCCAACGTCAATCGCGACTGTTCCAACTTAACCCGCAGGTGCTCCATGTAATACTCAGAATCCCTGAGTTGTGATAAGCTTAGAATTTTGAATATATTATTTTATAAATTATGGAAAAAAATTAAATTAGAAAACATAATTGAAGAATTTAAATTGGACCCGTAATCACTGTCAAGCAATATTTAGAATAAGTTCAAGTTGGAATAGGGTCGATTAATATACGATACATATATTTGATTTATATATATATATTATGATAATTAAATAAATTAAAATGAAAATGAAAGAAGAATTTAAAATAAAATAGGAGGGGATTTAATTAGAAATAAAAATAAAAGAATAAATGGATGTGGAGATTTAAATTAAAAAGAGAAATGGATAAAATAAATACGGGATGGGTTGAACCGGTTTGGTTTGAAAAAAAAAAAAAAGAAAGAGAAGAGGAACCGCGACTTATTGTTGAAGAAAGATAGGGAGATCGGGGGAGAGAGAGAGAGAAGTGAGAGGAGAGGGAATCGAGTGTGAGCTCAGGCGATGGGGGAGAGCTCCCGCGCTCTACAATGTGGGTGCGACGACGCAGGTTGCGAGCGGTGCGATCTTCTTTACAGGAACGAGCGTGACAACGTGGGAGTGCTGGCGTTATAGAGCTAGGGCTTGGTGTAGCCGAGTTGCGGGACATTTTGGACAGAACAAAATCATGGGCTGGAGCTGCGAATTTTAGGCTGAGGTAAGTCAGTAATTTTCTGTTCTGATTTCTTCTCCCTGGTGTTCGGTTAATTGGGCGATTCGACATTTTGTGTTAGCATGAAAAAAATGGCAGATGCAAAGTGGGAGGGATGAACACTGGTTCGACCCATGAATTCTTCAACCTGTTCCACTTAGTTCTCCTACCCATTAAGAATTGTACAGATCCCTGAGCAGCCTCTCCCAACTATTTCACATGATTCTCCAGGAAAAGATAAGGAACTTTCCACGTGGCATGATCATTGTGGACCTCCTCCATTGATATGGGTGACTGTCCATCAACTTCTAGTCCCCGGAAAAACTCCTTCCCTGTCTATAAAGCAAAGGCAGCAGTGAAGTGTTATTTTTATTTACAGAGAGAATTGAGATGGAACTCTTTGGTGATGAAGGAAAAGGCTGTGTGTGCCTCTAGATGACAGGAGGAAAATAGTAGTGAAGTGAAAACCTGTGTGAAGGAGTTCAGTGGTATCTCTCGATCTCCATTACTGAGCATTGTTGATTTCCTTGGTTTGGTTTTGGATGCTGAGTTCTATTTGGTGATATGGTTTCTTCACTGTCTGTTTTTTTTTTATGGGGAATTGTTGCGAGTTTGGTTGGCATTTTGAATTGGGCATGGGAAGCTTGCTGAAGGAATGGAATTATAGAGAAGAAAAGAGACCGAGAGGGAGAAAGAGCTCTCTGGAGAGCTGTGAATTGTGAGTGTGCTAGAGGAAATCTTTAGAGCTAAAGGAAGGCCAAGAGAATAGAAGAAGATAGAAGGAAACGAGAGGTGAGCTCTTGGAGAAAGAAAAGTGTACAGGAAAGGAAGCAAAAGCTGCTCCTCTTGGGTTCTACAAGTAATGAAGTGCCTTCTCTTGTTTGATGGATTTTGTGGAAATTATTGTAGAAGATAAATGAGTGAGTGTTTATAATGCTATCTGTGATTGCTATGAAGTATGGATTATTTCTGTCAATTACTGCTTCTGGATAATTTATGTGGATTGAGTATACAGTCGAGATTTGTGATGGTGTGTTGTATTCTGGTTATATTTTGTTAGTCACTACTATGCTTGGTTGTTGAAGGTGAGAGATATGTTAGCTGTTTGGAAAAGGGTTTCTGAGTATTTATAGCTTGATAACTACACTCTGTTGATTGAAGAATTTATGTTGTCTGTGATAAGTAGAAGATAAATGGATTATGTTGAAGAAGTTATGTTGTTTATGCTCTCTGATTAGTGTGGAATCGTACTTTGTAGGTTGGGTTATTGGAGGGATTGTTATTAATAGTTAATTCTTATTATTTGTGAAGGTAATGAGAAGGAAGAAGGAAGAAGGAAGAGCTTAAGTTTTAAGACGCGTGTCGGATGATAGGTAAGTGATACACATGTGTTTTGTCTTTGGGGCCCTACATCACAAGAGTTAGGAATTGTATGCTGATTGTTTACTACTTTACTAGAATATTAAGGTTGTTTACTGCTTCATTAGAATAGTATGATAATATTGAGCATGTTTCGAGAATTGTAATGCTGCTTGCTGGGTGTTTATTAAAATTAGATTCTTTTAATGATATGTTTAATAGACTTAAAGTTATGATATTGAGCATGTTTAGAGGTTAGAATAATGATATGCTAGATACTATATGCATTCACGAGCATGACACGCATCATAGTTTTAAAAATGTTACGAAAATGGTTTTCATGCATAGTTTTGAAAAATAAACAGAAACAAAAATGGATACTAAATGGAAATGAACGTAAACGAGTGCATTACAAGATGAGACTATATGTCAAAAAGGCCTGGGTGTAATGACGCTGTTTTTCTTCGTTTTGAAAATAGTGTGAAATTTAAAACTTTTCTTTTTCTTTTGTAAGACTGCGGAAATCTTTATTAAAACATTTTTAATTGTAATCAGAGTTCTTTTTTTAAAACTGGATCGTTAAAAATCTTTTACTTAAACACGTTACTTAAATCTTTATAAACAGCGGAAGACTTTAATTATAAATCCTTTTTCTTAAATTACTACTGAAGCATAAATAGTGCATGTAAAAAGGCAATAAACTGTTACTTTATACTTACAAAACTATTTTCTCTTTAATCCACTAGCCTAGCCAGTCACAAGACCCGCCTGTGCAAATCCTTCATCAACTTCTTCTTAATTTGTTCATCGTTTTCTCTCGTGCATGTACCCACATTGCAAGACATAAACTAATGAGCCTAATGCTCAGTAAGTGATATAAATGAAATACTGGATGCACATGCTGTGCCACTTTAAAATCTGTATGTAGTTTCTCTTTTCGTTTTGCTTTTATCTTTTACGTTTCTGTCTTTTTCTCTAATGCACCCGACCCCGACACCCTTGGCATAACAGCAATGGATAATCTGAAAGCCCTCTAGCCGTGGACCAATCCTGACGATGCATCCAACCTAACGCCTCTGGTAGCAGCAATGGATAATCCAAAATCCCTCTAACCATTGGCCAGTCCCGCAACTGGTGTGAGCAGTAATGGCATGTTCTGAAAGCTTGCTAGCGGCAATGGATAATCTAAAAGCCCAACTAGCGACCATGCCCACCAAGGGCTTAAATGGCCTCACATCAAAGCGTTGCCTTTTCTCTACTCTACTTTACTTTTATCATTTAATATTCATTTATCATTTGTTTTGCTTTCCATGGTAAAATGGATATTCCAACAGCCCAAATGATGAGTTCACTTCAGGTGATTAGCCCTCCACGAACACCGTACACTTAGTATGTGTGAGCATCCATTAAACCATCTTTTTAAAATCGTGCATGAAAATTATTTTCGTAATCTTTGAAAATCGTGATGCATGATGTTGGTGAATGCATACAATTTCTATCACATAATTAAGGGAACCTAATTAAACACCCAATATACAATTCACAAAACATGCTTGATAAAATGATAGTCATGCTAATTAAAACGGTAGACATGCTGATAAACAATAGATATGCTTATAAAACAGTAGACATGCTCGTAAAATAGTAGACATGCTGTTAGAGCGATAGACCTGTTATTAAAATTGTAGACATGCTAGTACAATTGTTGACATGCTTGTAAAGCTGTAGACATGATCATAAAACGATAGACATGCTCAATATCTAATAAAGCAGTAAACAATACAACATGCATATCCTATTCTTGCGATGTAGGGCCCCAAAGACCAAAGCACACACATATTACTTACCTCGATTGCTTAAAGCGTTCAACACTTAAAAGTATCCTTTCATCATTTATAGTACCTTCACAAGTCAATAACATTTAATTATTAATAATTATAACTTGCTAATCTCATCGTCTTTCCTACCCTTAGTTCTTATACATTACACACTAGAGTTTCTAAACGAATCCGCTTCATTAATATAACCCAACTTGATAGTTTAGTCCAAATCACACAACAAAGGCCAACATAATTCCACCCACATAATAGGTGCCCATAAAACCAATGCCCTATAATAATATCCAAACATGGCATGAACTTTAACATTTATCAACCAAGCAAACGTACAATGACTTAATCTAATTATCAGAATATATTTATCCAACTAGTAACCCGAATCCAAACAAACAGAGTACCATCTAATAGAGAGCATTATCCAAGATAGTATCTTTCCATTTATCCAAACCGTAACAATGCAGCAATAACAACACAAATCGGTAGCAAAGCGCAAACCATTTAATTATCTTTTACTTAACGTAGAGAACACATAACCAAACCAACGTAGCAGCAGTTAAATTACCCATTAATAACAATAGAGGCTTTTTGCAATTATCACAGCTAACAATAAAATATGCAGAGGATATTACTAACATTCAATAGTACCCACAGTTCCAAAATCAACCCAAAGGCTATTACAGTAATTGGCAGAACAATGTATAAATCATCCCATAATTTTAGAGCATGATTCATATATTTTTCAGCACTAAATATAAGTAGAGAGTCATATTCTTCACAGTTGTCCAAACGATAACCAATGGATCACATTCCTTGAGCATGTTCATCAATAGTAACTGACATGAATAGGTAGACACAATTATCAGAACATTACAACTCAACAGTGTCTATCAAGCCATAACCAAAACTGTAGATTAACAACTCATTTCATAGAACAAATCACGGGTTATCACAGTACATCCAAAAGTACAAAGCTAACAATCAAACAACCATGCACAATCCAACACCAACAACAGAGCATAATATTCCTAGGAGTTCATATAAAGCAGTAAGTGAATCAAGAGGATGGACACAGCTGACAGAGTATAATCTTTAGCTGTAAATGTATTCAAGCAATGAATGAAGTCCAGAAAATTCAATAATAGCAGCAAAGCAAAATCTCCTTACCAAGAAGAACACCCGAGACCATAGCCTACTCACCCCTCACCACCATCATTAGCGGTACCTCACTCTTTCTCCAATCTTTGGTTCACAGAGAAGAAGAACAATAGAATGCCACACTCTGTCGCAACTCACCTAGTAGAAATGAAGAGTTCAGAATGCATACCCATCCATTACCATTAATTTATAGACAAAGGAGACATCACGGGGACGCAATGTTGATGGAACAATCACCCACTTCAAGGAAGGGTGGTCCAATGTAAGTTGACCACGTGGAAAGTCGCTATCATCTCGGGAGAGGAAGGAAAATTATTGGGGAAAGAAAAATAAAAGAATGGTTGACTGAAGCATATTTCTCGCTTAAAATAGACTTTTCGGTTGAAGGAGTCATATGAACCATCGACCGCACAATGACCAATTTTCCAAATTCCGCCTTTGTTTTGTGTTTTGGTCGAACCTTGCGACCGCGTCTTGACCAATAAATTGATTGCAAAATTGACAAATTTGACAGATTCAAAATCGGTTGCTTTTTCGGTGGTGCGTCACGTCCGTACCCTCGACCGCGTTGCGTCTGAAAACCACAAAATGTAATATGGAATGCATTTGGATCAAACTTTTCAACCTCAACTTCAACAGTGGTAAGACCAAAAATGCAAAGAGCAACCCATAATGAATTTCGGTCGAGATATTCGACCGCGCCCTCAACCGTGATGCGACCAAAAACTCAAACTATATTCTGCCACATTATTTAGTCGAGTTGCTCAACTGCAGAGTCAACTGCAGCCTTGACCGAAACCTTCCTGCACACGTTTCCTCCTATTTTTCATCTAAGTCAACAACCCAATATAATACCCCACTAATTGACCTTAATTGTTTTCCAGTAAATCCCCTAAATCATAATCTACGGATTATTTTCTTTGATGATTCCCGATAATTATCCAAGTAGTCCAAATACCCCCAATAAATTCCCAATCATCCCTATTAAATTCTGTTACAAAAAATTGGGGTATTATATTGGGAACAAATGCGTTACAAGATGAGGTTGGTTGTCAAAAGGCCTAAGAATGTGGGCGTTACAAGATGAGGGCTGGAGCCCAAAATGCATGAGGACGTAGGCGTTGCAAGATGAGACATTGTGCCAAAAGGCCTGAGAATGTAGGCGTTCCAGGATGAGATGGTGTGTCAAAAGGCCTTGAAATGTATGTAAACGGAAAAGAAAATAGAAACAACAACAACAACAGGAAAAGACCCTAAAATGTAAAAGATCAAGGAAAACCAAAATGGATAACTATATATGGTTTTTAAAAGATGCATGACATGATTCACAGTTTTATTTTATATCACTTATTGAGTCTTAGGCTCATGAGTTAAGTCTTGTGATGTAGGTACACGCACGAGAACAGGTTAAGGAGCAGCTGATGAAAGATTTGCACTTGTGGATCTTGTGGCTGACTAAGCTAATGGATTTAAAAGAGAAAAGGTTTTGTAAAGATAATGCAAAAGAGTTATTTATTATAGTTTTAAATGATATGTTCTATTCTTCCACTGCGATTTCTAAAAAGAGTTTTAAGAAAAGTCTTCCGCTGTTTTTATAAAAGAAAAAGTTTTAAACTTTATACATTTTTAAATGTAAGAAAAACTGGGACATTACAGATCAGGTATTAATTTGGATTAAACAATTCTATTACATAATGAATGAGAATATAGGATATTGGAATTGTTAAGAATATGGGCAGTTGAAGTAGGGTTAATAATATGTGATTTTAATGATGGTTTATTTAATAATTTTTGAAGTTATTAAAAGAAAAAGAATAACGATTAAGTGCTAAGGTGCACTACGGACCACAGGTAAGTGATACACAAGAGTTAGGAATTGTATGCTGATTGTTTACTCATTTCATAGAATATTAAGGTTGTTTACTGCTTTATTAGAATAACCAGATATTGAGCATGTTTTATGAATTGTACTTTTGCTTGTTGGGTGTTTATTAGAATTAGGTTCTTCTAATGATATGTTGAATAGATGAGAATGTTTAGAGATTATTGTAACGATATAACAGACACTGTATGCTTAAGCATGGCACATATCATCGTTTTCAAAAGATGATGAATAAATGTAAAGCAAATGATCAAGTAAAGTAAAGTAAAGAGGTTGGACTTGTAGGTCAAGCCTGGCAACCAAGGCACGTAATGAAACATTTTTGTGAACTGGTAGGTCAAACCCGACACATAAACAAAAGAAATGTAAATGATAACGATTTTTGTGGACCGGTAAGTAATGCCTGACACAGAAACAAAAGAACCAAATAGTAAAGTAAAGATAAAGAAAATTGTAAAGGTAACGGTAACAATAATGGTAACAATAACAGAAATAGAAACAAAATGAATATAGATACGGTTACGGATACAGATACAGATATAGATACAGATACGAAAATAGGAACAGATTTCTAGAAACAAAAATAGAAATGAATACGGATACGAGAACATGAACGAGAATGGAAACGGAAATGGAACGGAAACAAAAACAGAAATGAAAACAGAAATAGTAATAGAAACAGAAATAGAAAAGAGACTATAAAGTATAAGATAAGAGAAAACAAAAATGGATAGTGACACGTGGTTTTAAAAGATGCATAACATGTTTACAGTTTTTCTTTATTATCACTTACTGAGCCTTAGGTTCATTAGTTAAGTCTTGCGATGTAGGTATACGAATAGGAGAACAGGTTAAGGACCATATGATAAAGAATTTGCATGCGCAGATCTTGCGGCTGGCTAGGCTAATTGATGTAAAAGAAATGGTTTATAAAGGTATTTAAATTGTAAAAGATAAGAAGTTTATTTAAATGATTTAATAAATTTTTTTAATACGTAAAGTTTTTTATTCAATTATTCTTCAGCTATGTTTTAAAAGGGTTTTAAGAAAAAGAATTTCGGTATCGTCTTTTAAAGGGTTTTAATAAAGAAAAGTCTTCCGTTGTTTTTATAAAAGAAAAAGTTTTAAATTTTACACAATTTTAAACATAAGAAAAACCGGGTCATTACACTCCACCTTGCACAGTGGTGGGTACATTGCCGTGTAACTGACCGACTAGCTCGGTTGCAATCCAACTTCGTTCGTAGCTGGAGTCCATCGTTGCTGGCCGTGGTTGTGGCTGAGCCTGAGACGGACCACCCTTTCACTTGAGTAGCATTTTATTTGCATGGGAATCCACTGGTATTGATTAAATATTGTGGAACGAAGGTCTGAGAGTACGAACGTTCACCGAGGATATTGTGGTTAGTGGTGAACTCACTGCTGCGGTTAGTCGAGTCTTATTTAGTAGGGCACATGAACGCAAAATGACTTACGATAATCTGCGGTGGATCATTATGAATCCGTCATGGATTGTAGTCAATCCAAGGTGGATCGAATGATGATCCGCAGTGAAGCATCAATATTATAATGTTATTTTCAAAAGTAATGATCTGCGGCAGATCAAAATCAATTCGTTTAATGACAAACGTGATAGCGATGTTTGCGGCGACCTTTTTTCATAGTTTAGTGGTTAATTTGTTAGCAAAAATAGTTTAGTGGTTGACTTGTCATTGATCACAAAGTACGATGGTTGATTTGTCATTTTCTCCAAAATAAAAGAATGCTGCAACAACTAAAATTAGAAAAAGGGAAATTAAAAAATCAACCATCTTACTTTGTGGTCAATGACAAGTTAACCACTAAAGTGTTTTTACTAACAAATTTATCACTGAACTATGGAAAAAATTTGCCACAAACATCATTGTCACATTTGCTATTAAATGTATTAATTTCATTCGTGGCAGAACGTTACACTTTCCTCTGCGGAACAAAAATGTAAAAATTTAACGTTCCAGTACTAATGTTCCGTGACGGAATGTGTCACATTCCATGCCGGAACGTCAATATTTATTAAAATTTACAACGTTCCATCATAGAATGTGACATGCTCCACCGCAAAACGTCAACTTTCCACTGCAGAATGACGACGTGATGCTGCCAAACATCATGCGTCGTTCTGCAATCCTGTGCCCTAGTATATAAGAAATGATTGTGCACTCCACTGAGTTCACCACAAATCATGAAATCCTCAGTGAAAATTCATACTCTTAGACCTTTGTTCCTCACTGTTTCATCGATTCTAATGGATTCTAGGGCAAACAAATTGACGCTCAAGCGAAAGGGTGGTCTATCGCAACCTCAGCCGCAACCACTAGAGAAATGACGGACTCAGGCTGTGAACGTTGTCAGCTTGTAGCTGAGTTCATTGTCGGTCAGTTGCATCACAATGTACTCGCCGTAGTTGAGGGTACAACAATTGCGGTTCAAGTTGGAGCAGCCGTGATTGAAGTTGGAGGATCCACGGTTGCCCCTATTACACAACCCGAGGTTGAAGCAAAACCTCAACCTAAACCTTAGCCTCGATAATGTTTAATAGTAGGTGCAATGATCCATTTCCAATATATTACAGAGAGGTTCCATTCCCTACTCTTTAAGAAGCCGAAGTGAACAAATGGTATGAAGCCGATGTTAAACACTGTTCAATTATTGTTTCTAGAAGAGTAGACTTTCAGTCATTGGCTGAATTTGAAATTGAAGAATTGTTTGAGTAGGTTGGCTTAGCCACGCTGTGCATACTGGGTGGAAATTTTTGTTAATGAATTGTCAATCTCTTTTATGCCAATTTGGAACTGTCCACCCAACAATTAGAGGTCCGAAGTTACATGTTTGGATGAGAGTTGAGAATGACTCCCAAGAATATTAACTTGCTGCTTGGATGGGAGTTGAGAATGACTCCCAAGGATATTAACTTGCTGCTTGGGTGTTCGACGGAGGAACCAAGCGAGCACTATTACCAAGGTGCAAGAGATAGTTGCTCCCATTCCTCCATCGACAGTCGCGGTGGGTGGATCGCAGCCTCCGCCAATTAAAACTGTGTGCATGGGACATCTTCGATTTGATTATCTATGTGTCTGCACTTATTCGTGTCTTATTAGTCTGACGGTGACTTATCAATATTTTTTGTAGCCAGGTAAACAAATGGATATTTTCGCGACTTATGTTTGTACAAATGCCCAGAAGAACCTGGAGACGTGCGCAATTCTTTCAGGAATTATGGTAGTCTTTTCATTTTGTATCATAAAGTGTTTTGGACTACATACTTACGATAAGGCTTTTTCATTTTGTATCATTAAGTGTTTTGGACTACATATTCTGCTTGCTGTTTTCATTTTCAGGTTCAGGATGAACACCACATCATTGAGATCATCTTCCCAAAGCAAGAAGGGATGACAAACATGATGAGAATTACGTTATGTTATATTAAGTAGTTCAAAATATGTTATCTTAGTACTGATCCTTACTTTACGTTCTTTGTATGCAGTGCTTTGCGTTGAACGAAGAAGAATATTTCAAGGTTCAATTTAAAAAATTGCTAATGACATTAGGGTGGATTTACTTAAGTAAAAATCTCGCATTATCAGTTTGTCATTCATGTTTGAACAATTTTAATGAGTTTTTTCTTTACATTTCAGTCACATCCAAATCAAGCGTGTTTATGTGGTCCATTGACCTGTACACTCACTACCATTACCACCTGTTGCTTCCTAAAGCAATTGCGATCGTCATAATACCAACGGAAAAAGAGTGGTATATCTTTTCCCTTGTGTATGTTTAGGGGTGATATAAAATTGCAAGAAGCCTGACTTCCACTATCATTAAGATCTTCCCAATAAGAGTTCCTTATTCGCCAAAGCATCCAACATGTGAACCCACAGTTATAATTTGCGATAACGGATTTGCTGAAGAAATCTCAGTAGAAGACGGCTTAGTGTAGTCAAGATGTGTAGGGATATAGATTGAGATACTGATTTTGTTGTAAATAATAAAAAATTCATTGTCTCTTTATATGTTTATGTTTATTTAGTGTACTTGGATAACATATATTTATATTTATGTTTCTTGGATAATATCTATTAGGAAAATATATGTTTGGATTTCTGGTTTTGATAATGTCACGGGGGGGATAGAGTAAAACAAGGAAAACTCTTACAAAATTTTTATTTTTTTGAAAGAGAAAGAAAGAAACTTTGACGCAAACCATTTTATTCATCATCAACAAACGACTAACATATTCATTGCAACAATTTAAGCAACCTGTGCATAACATTGAAATATACAAGGCAGAGGAATGCTGACATTCCACCGCAGAAACACGTCGTTTCACCGTGGAAACACTTCATTCTGTTGGGGAATGTATGTCACTCCATTGTGGAATGCCAACTTTCCATGGTGGAACGACAACTTTTTGTCACTGCGCATCGACGTGGATGCTAACTTTGGTTCTATGTGGTTGAACTCAACTATGGGAGGTTGATCACCCTTTGAATTATGATCGTTTGTAGCCTTCACAGATTCAAGAAAATTGAAATGGGGTAGATCAAAAAGTGAAGGCAGTCGAACGACTATAGTACAAATTCAAAATTTTGTTGACGAGAGATGAAGGGCGGTCGATCAATATGGAGAGGTTGATCGACTGGTTAGCTTGGGAAAAAAAGTTGCTAATTTTACATTTTCATATTAATCAATTTCCATTCATCATCAATAACAAAATTATCAATTTTATTACAACAATATCTTGTACATGTGCATTACAAATGCAAACCAATCAATTTTTATTCATCATCAACAACCAAATTATCATTTTCATTACAACCATATCATGTACATGTGCATTACAAATGCAAACCAATCAATTTTTATTCATCATCAACAACCAAATTATCAATTCCATTACAATCATATCATGTACATATGCATTACAAACGCAAACCAATCAATTTTTATTCATCATCAACAACCTAATTATCATTTTCATTACAACCATATCATGTGGGACATTAGGTGATACTCTACCTTGTTAAGTTGACATCTCTAACGCCTGTATGGATAACTAGAACTAAATGAAAATGAAATAAATGTGAATAAACGTAAATAGATATTGTGATGTGTGAGTTCTTGAGTTGGTTGTCCCTTGTGGGCCATATGATGCCACTCTACCTTGTCAAGTTGACATCTCCAATGTTTGTATGGGTAAGTGGAACTAAAAGTCAAGTTAACTGTAAAGATAAAGCTTAAGGTAAAGGTAAAGGAAAATGAAAATGAAAACTGCATATGTTTTATAAAAGCTGTATGGCATGAAAATTTTATAATTTATATCGCTTACTGAACGTTAGGATCATAGTTGGAGTCTTGTGATATAGGTAAGGAGCCTATGGTTGGAGAAAAGCTTACAAAAGATGCAGTTGATGGAGTATTACAGTGTTAAGCTCTTTTGTACTGTTGGCGAGTTGACCGGTGGGTTACGGCTCGATGTCATCATTTTCGTATTTTGTATTTTGATTATTCTGTGAATGGTTTTGTAATAGATCTACCTATGGGATTGTTTTCATAACTATCAGGGGTGGGAATCGGTTCGGTCCGAACCAAGTAACCGAACCGAATCGAGTACTTTTGGACGGTTCGGTTTGGTTCTAATATGACAAAAAATTTAATTATAACCGAACCAAATCGAACCAACAATTTCGGTTCGGTTATCGGTTCTGCAAAATGTGGCGAAGAATGGTTTATATTAATGTTATGTAATGTGATTTGAAATTAAGGATAAATCTTCTGTTATGCAACTTAAATGAAAAGATTTAATCAGAAGGAAAAAGTTTTGAAATTTATGCATGTTATAAAGAAAAGTGTTTTAAATTGCTACGTTTTAAGAAAAAGGAAATCAGGATGTTACACTCTCACACCTCCACACCGGCCACATGTTATGTTCATATGTTTCCTGGGCAACATTGTTTGCCTTGGGGCCTCGTCAACATCCTTTATTCTTCATTTTTGAAGCCTTCCGGGACGTCTTTTAAATGGCGGTGGCATAATTGGATCAAGATCCATCATAGGATGCCATATGATTTGTCCACTGACAGACAGACAAAGTGGGAGTACATCGTCATGTATGTTTCCCGGTGGTAGCACTCATGCACAAATTTCTCGGGAGATGTCCTCATAAATTGCATACACGTGATTGCATGGAAACACAGGATGCTAGTCAACTTCCACCAGTAACAGTTACAAGTACGCCTCTCCAAATCGACATGGTACTGTTCGTTATCGTTGTTGACCTCAAAATGGGCCGCTCCTGAAAAAACAATACTCCAATTTTGACTTGCAAGTTGTAGACTGAGAATCGGTTTGTCCCGGATTGGTAGAATGCAGGTGTTAAAGGACTCACTCAAGTTGTTCAGGCTTATGTTGCACTTTGGGAAGAAGCTGAAGGCATGTTTGGCCTAGAATCTTGCATCTATATCTAGTAGATATGCGTGGGTTGATGGGTCAAACAAAAATAGTTTCCTCATCTCTTTCTCAAAGTGCACTGATGTTGTGGTCCTAGAAGCGACCCACATTGTGTGACGCCCTGCGTCAAAACATAGTTTCTTAGCTAACTTTTCTCTCTAAATTTCCGTGTAAAAATTTTTATTTTTATGTACTTAGAACATGTAAGAGTAAAAAAACTTAAGCTTAACTTGGAAAGCTAAAGAGCATTAGTAAATAAGAGTAATCAGAAACATTATATGCGTTAAATAAAGTTCAGAGTTTAAAAGCGAAAATATAAGTAATATTCAAAACATGGCTTGAAGGTTAGGGTAAGAGTTAATATTTTACAAAACCGTGTCCTTTATCAAACCATTTCAAAATAGGATTTCTTTCCTTTCTTCTTGGAGCCATACTTCTACTTAGGTCGTGACTCATCCGGATAATCCACAGGTTCAACAGGAAATGCATTCTCCTCTCCTCCTAACATTATCATCTCATTTCCTACACCACAAGTAAAACGTGAGCCTAAAGACCTAGTAAGAAGTGGGATTATGCAGTATGCTATGCCTCTCTTTAGTTCTTTTGAAGTGGGTACCGCCCAAACCAATTTTTTCTTTACTTTCTTTCTTTCTTTCATAACTCGTACGTCGAACGGGAGATTAGAGGAACCCATGTTGGAGGTATAGTCTTGGCCGGCTTCTAACCACCTAGGGTAGCTGGTCCCATTCCCGACGAGGGAGGACACTTAGTCCAGTCTACCTGATTAGATCCGAACTACCCGTCCATCCAATAACTCCCAATTTTCTTTTCTTTTCCTTTAATTCTTTTCATTTATCAGTTTTCCTTTCATAATGCATGTGAGTCCCACCTCAAAGGTGGCACTTCCTACTTGTTTCTATTATCATGATGCATGTTGATACAATATAAAAGTAATGATAATTAAACAGCACATATAAATGAATAATAGTAATTAAAATGAATAAAAGAGAACAATTATAGTAACAAATTGAAACAACGAATAACATGCTTGAATTTTAGAACACAGCAATAAAAGAAACGGTAAGGTGAACATGCTATTAATTGAGACTAAACGTTAACTTATAGCGAGTTATTTGAATGAACTAAACATGCTTAACAATTGTACAATGGCATAAACAGGGAGTTAGTAATTAAATAGAAACATGCTCAACAATTAGCTAACAGAAACATGCTTAGTAAATAGCTCATGGAAACTGCTTAGTAAATACGTAAGGGTTAATGGCATGAATTGATCCTAAACATGTGTACAACATGATTTGCTGGTATAATTTCAACTGAGCTAACAACTTAGTTCATTGTTATAGAAATTAATCTAGTTAACTACACATGCTCAGATTAAGAAAACAACAACTTCTAGTTAACACAGAGAGATTTAAACAATAGCAATAGAAGGACAATATATTTATCGCCAGTAAGACAATAAGAATGCATCCAATAGAATAGAATCGTCATGTAACGACCCGATTTTTATTTACTTTAAAATCGCGTAAAATTTAAAACCTTTTCTTTTATAAAATCAGAGTGAAACTTTTCTTATAAAACTCGATCGTTAAAAATCCTTACTTAAAAACATTTTAGCAGAAGAAGTAATAAAATTCTTTTATAAAACGCAGCGGAATTAAAACAAAATATTAAAGAATATTAAATAATTTACAAACTATTTTACAAACCATTTCCTTTTAAAACTCTTTAGCCCAGCCAGCCCCAAGATCCACCTATGCAAATTCTTCATCAACTGTCTTTGACCTATTCATCTGTTTCTCGTACGATACCTACATCACAAGACCTAAACTAATGAGCCTATTGCTCAGTAAGTGATATAAGAAAATGAAAGGCAAATATGATGCGTGATCACACGATGCATTACAGAAGAGAACCGTATCTCTTCTGGAAGTCAGGGTGGAATACTCCCAGGGTCATGTGGCTGAACCATTTCACTCCGATGGGGAGATATATCCATCGGGAGTATTCCACATGCCAGTATCCTCACTTTTGTTAAAGACGTTGGGGGTTTCAGAACGGGGTAAAGGTGAACCCAGCTTCCACGTAGCTAACTCTAAACCTACCACTCCCTACGTGGGAGGAATACTACTGTATGGAAGTGTCACCGATCACCCGAACCCCCACACGCCTATTTACATATATTAAGTATGACATATAATATGCCTATGAATACCTACAGTTCTATATGATCGTACCATGTCTAATAAATATATCATTAAAAAGAACACACAACATGCAATCCTAACTCTTGCGATATAGGGTCCAAAGACCAAAACTCAGTAAGTATCAACTTACTTGGCGTCTGAGATGCGTGTAGCACTCTGATTTAACCTTCATAGTACCTTTAAAACCATTAAATAAACTATCATCAAAATCTAAAATTACTAATTTCACTTTTACTGTTCAGTCCCATAATAATTTCAATTGAAGGTTTCCATCTATTCATGCTCAACAATACTATAAATCCTCACTCTTTACATTTTTCCTCATTTCAGCTTATCATGCTTCGCAATTTAACAGCAACTAACAGAGGTATTGAAATCGACGTCAAACATTAGTACTAATATCCAGCAGTTTACATCTCTAATTAAATCATCCAAACCAGATTCTCAACAGTCCAAGTTAACCTTTGCTACAACCCACATTTGTCAGCAACAAACATGGATACTCAAATCAATATCAAACAACTTATTCCTTTTCTTATTTAGTTAACAATCCATGCCATTTCTAAGGACCAAAACAGACAAGAATTAAACAATTCACCAACTTCACAACCAAGAGGCGGTAAAGAATATTTCCAATTCACAAACCATTAGGCAGAGCATTGATCATAAACAATTAGGCAGAGTATCGAAACATCAACTCATTTAACTGCACAATTCTCCATGGTATCAATAGTGGGTGTAAGAACAGATTACTACACTTAATCTACCATGCACAGTTCATGTAACAATGGTAGTTAACTCAAAAATAGATTACTACACTTGATCTATAGTCCACAGTTCATGTAGTAATGAGACCACAATTGGCAGTGTCTATTATTGGTACACAATCCATTATCAACAATGTGTATTTCCTATCCAGTAAACTTATCCAGAATCCAAACAGAGGATACATTTACAATCACAAAACACTAAAGGTAGTGGCTACAATCAGAGTTATAGACAACTATCAACAGCGTCCAAACAACACTCAAAAACAGAATCCAAATAAGAAATAACAACCATCTTACCGAGGCTAGGAGCATCCCAACATCCATCCTTGTACTCTGTCCTTGTCTCTAACCTTAACTCTCCAGCATTTAACACAATAGAACAACAGAACTATCAATAAAATAGAATCCAATCTAGATCCACTATCCTTCCAACTCTTAACAGTTCCTAAACAAAGATGACAATAGAGATTAATTCCTCATTCATAATCAATTCAGCCAAATCAAAGGTCCTTAACTATTTCAATGTTCCAAGAACAAATCCTTACCTTTACTTCACAGTGGAAAATCCCTTGCAGCACAAGTCTTCAGGGCAACCACACCAAATCTTTCCCCCCATACCTATTTAGCAATTCACCTCACACCCACAGAACAACAATTACTCCCACACTCATTCACGCTCTCCCAATGAGGTATAGAGAGGAGGACTTACCTCATATAGACGATGGGGAGAGAAGAAAGCTGGGAAGTGCAGGGATAAGCTGCAGCAATACACCCAAATCAAGAGAAAGAGGTCCAGTGACCCATTGCCATGTGGTAAAGCTTCCATAACCTCAGGGAAGGAGGGGACGTCACCGCAGCACTCTGGACAGAGAAGGTTTTGGTGAGTTTTGCAAGAAATCAGAAGAGAGAGGATGTTTTATAAATGGGTTTCTCAGAAATTCCCGATGTTGTGGACGAGTCTAGTCGTCCGCAGTACTCGTCCACACCATCCAAAAGTCGATTTGGGACAAGAAAATGCGTTCCTAGCCTTTGTTCGTACCGTCCGCAGGTGCCTTGCGGAGGCGACATGACGTCCACATGTGTCATCCGCATCGTCCGAAAGTGCCCAGGAATTAGGACAGATTCATTCGGACGCCATTCTTCCTCATCTGTAGTCGTCCGCATCGTCCGAAATGTCCAGAATTTAGGACAGATTCATTCAAACGCAGCCCTGTGTCGTCCGCAGTGTCCATCGGCGTCCACAATCCGACACTTATGCATTTTTCCTAAGTTTTTCACATTTAGGTCATTTTCCAACATTAACCCTCTACTTTTTGTGCACAACTTACGCTCACCGTTGCATAATTTGATGCAATATTTGTATATTAAGATTATCCAGAATTATTACATCATAAAAAAGAAAATATATTTTCAGTATATTACACATTGTCAATGAAATAACTCATAGCTTGTTTATGCTTAACATAACATAGTGTGATCTTGCAGCATTCTACAAAGACTATTATTTATTAAACATTTATCAACTTCTCTATCAAAGTAAAACATTGAATTGCAGTGAACGAAAATATGGCATATAAGCAAAGAAAACACACAGACTCTACTTGTGGGTAGGGCCTTCATAGGCCAAGACTCTACCAATCCTTACTTGTTGAAGAAATTTCTCATGGACAGCAAGGTAGTAGCAGCAACTAGCTAAATCCTTAGCTTACAGAATCTCACTTTCACACCTCACACACGTATCACACTGAAGAACTCACAATTTTCATTGGAAGGTTTCTCACTCTCGCAGGAAGACTGAATGCAGAGGAATGTAGGGAAGAATGGCTTAAATTGTAAAGCCTTACCTGGAGAGGGACATACATACAACTACCGGAGAGGGAAGGGCCTGCATCAATGTGGTGGAGGCGTGGTCCACTTAGGGGAGATCGTCTCCATTGTCGCCTAAGTGGGCTTTAAATGACAAAACGACAAACGTTCTATAATTTAAAACCTATTTTATTCGTAGTTCTGGGAGATTTCGGACAAGAGGAGTTGTGCGTCTGAAATCCCCATTCCTCTTGACAGAGTTACGTTTTTGGACGAAGGAAGGGGTCCTCGCCTTCATCCGCGATCGTCCGAAACTGTCCAAAAATTGGACAAATTCAAAGCCTTGTCATCCGCCACCATCTGCGTTCGTCCGACCCTGTCCGAAAAGTCGAGTTACAGACAGGGGACGAATTTGGACCAGAGTCCCGTCCTGTGTCGTCCCAAAATGCTGGGACGACGTTCCATGCTTTTTTGGATGACATTCCCCATCCACATGCGTCCGAATTCGCCATTATTCATTTTATCCCCAAATTTTCATACTTCAATTATCTCTCAATATTTACCCCATATATACACATCATAAATTAACATGTATTGTCACGCAACGTAATATATTAATTATCCCGAGAATTAATTACATCGTGTATATGGGAAAATTATTATTGGGGTATTACACATTGCATCCTTGAATAACCTGTCTTTAAATTGTTTTTGAAAATTTTCATATAGGTATCGGATGCAAAAATGATGCTCTACTTACCCTGCAAACTCTCTGACAGCTGGCACCAACTCCTACAAAAAATAAAAGTATGAGTCAAACATTGGTACACAATGCATAACATTAACGTAGATGGTAAAAACAATCAACCGCACCTTTTGTTGGTTAGAAATGACTGTCCACCCATTGCCGGAGGGGGTGTTGAGATCATCGAGCAACAATTCCAAAAATTAGCACCAAGAATCTCTATTTTCTGCTTCAATCACTGCTACAACAATCGAAAAAATTCTATTGTTCCCGTCAATGCTGACAACAGTGAACAGGTGGACCAAAGTTGCTTCCTTTAAGTGGCAACCATCCAACAAATAACCAGTTTACCACAGTTCAACAACCCCATCTTACATGCAGCCAAACTCATGTACATCCTTTTAAATGTACTAATCTCTAGCTGAAAACATAGAGACCTTCTAGAATTAGACCTCCGAATCTCCTCGGCATAGGACCATATGAGCTTGTATTGCTTGGTTCCATCCCCTTCATTCATTTTTTGCTGCATTTCTTGCTCTTCTAGCAAGGCTAGGTGTAATGTTGATGTTAAAATCCTTTCTGACTGTTTCAATTATAGAAGGAAGGTCTCAGTTCGCCTGACTTTTAAATCGGTCCAAGTAATGTGTTGCCACCCATTTGGCAGAAACATGACGATTTTCCATCTTTCTTGAGTAAGTGTGCATGTCGTTATAGCTCTTGATTTGAAACGTCATTTCACCTTGCATTGTTTAGATGTGCATCCCCCACGTGCATCATTCCTAGCAAGCAGCCCTCAACCGATGAGAGTCACTGTGGGTGAATTTTATTCTGTACCTATTCTCCAACAAATGATTAACGATTTCTTGTATAATTTTATTCAATGAACTATACTTCTTGCCAAGACCCATACCAATGAACATGCCTTCTACTTGTGGTGGTAGTCGAGGCCTACTTTTGACTATATCCATGTCTTTGTGACTTGATTCTCATAATGAACGGAGCTCCTCCTCGTCTTGAGTTGCCGAGACGGAATGCACCACTTTAGCAGCTTCATCTCCAATTGCACGTACATCAGCTGCCAAAACTGTGAACATGAGCTTCACTTCAAATGGGCAGTTAACAGATTCCTTAACACTCCTAGACGCCATTGGTGTTCAACAATTACTAATGTTCAACTTTGCCAAAATGTGGTACATTTTACCTTTAAGAAATCTCTAGGGTTCGCTAATCGTTGACAAAATTGCTGAGAAAATCGCGATGAGTGTAGTGTGAATTTATACAAGGCAGAGGATGCAATACTTTGTGCGGCGGAAAATTGACGTTCCGCCGCAGCAAGTAAAAGTTCCACTGTGGAACGTTGTAATTTTTAATAAATATTGACGTTCTTCCGTAAAACGTTAGTGCTACAACGTTAATATTTTAGCATTGACATGAACGTGTAGTGTTCTACAGTGTAATTAAATTAATACGTTTAACAACAAACGGAATAACGATATTTGTGGTGATTTTTTTTTTTATAATTTAGTAGTTAAATTGTTAGCGAAAATACTTTAATAATCGACTTGTTATTGGTTATAAATTAAAGTGGATGATTTGTTAATTTTGTAACAAAAAAATACAATTGTGCAATTCAATTGATCATTTTAGGTTATTTTTCAATTGATCATTTTGTGTGGTTATTTTTGATAAAACGAGAGAGAGAGAGAGAGAGAGAGAGAGAGAGAGAGAGAGAG
>CM039469.1:9831705-9875587 GCA_022433065.1 Begonia loranthoides
TGTCTATAGAAATGAAAGATTGCATACCCATGACTCAATCTTTCATTTCAATTATTAGAAATTCCTGCAATGATTGATAATAATGAAGGAAGGATAAATTTCACCTATATCTTTATTAAGTATTATAGTTTAGTGTCATTCAAATTTTATTGGACCGGGTCGATATGCTTGCATTGTAGATCTCATTTACAATTTTGTTTTCTCTAGAAATTCTTGTGAGCAAGAAGTCGCAAAACTCGCAGTTGTATTTTGATCTTCATAGTAGATTTATTTATCTGCTTGTAATTTTTTCTCGTAAGGATTTTTCCATGTAAATCTGGTATCTTGTCATGACCCGGAGGCGGGCAAGACAAAAATGTCAGGCCAAACAACTCGATTCTTCAAGAGGACCCGATCGCACAGCCCAAGACTCTTAAAGTTTTGTGGAAGACATGTATAAAATTTCCAACTGTAGCCTACTTGTGATGGGCCATAGTCCATTTAGTGATCGCAAGAGTTAATAAAGCGGAAATATAAAGTTACATGATCCAAATAAAATTGTGCATACAATCCAGATATCCAGAAACCGAACCAAAGTGCCATACAAATTATCCAACGATTTACTTACTCGAAAATTAAAAATACAACTAGTGAGATGAAAGTGATTATGAAGTGAAGTCTTCAACAAAGTCCCGCGTAAGTCTAGCTACTCCTCTTTACCTCAAGGGGAGGGGTCATTGGGGTGAGTGACTAACTCAGTAGGAAACTTATACTAAATGCTATAAGCGTGTAAAACTTGTGTCACTCTTTTCGTAAAAAAACTATGGGTTTTAGGTAATCATGCACGTTTCTTAAAACATTTCAAACCCTTTTATCTTTTAAGGAAATCCGGCCTCAAAGGCCCCTGAAAAGACATCAAGAAAACATGGTTGTATACAAAGGCAACTGTAAGTCAAAATACTCTCGTCGTATTTTAGTTTGAAAGCCGTTTTCAGTGAAAATGGAGGAACACTCAGGGACCCCTCCGATCAATCACACCAAAGACCCGACGCGTCACCCTTGTTGTTGGCGAGCAAGCTCTGAGAGGACATAACCCGTACCATACACCCTAATCAGGTTTAGGGATTCAAACCCAATGAAGCGTCATCACCTTCCTAATCTCTCCTTTCACACAGTGCACAAACAATCATCTCAACGCAGTAGGAGATGTACTGGGGATAGCCTCATGATACTTTAAGACCAAAAACATCCTAAGTATCAAGAGGATTCATCACCCCCAAATCAGAATCCAAACATGTCATCACATGAAAACAAAGTGCATGAAAGTAAACATGTAAAACTCTTGTACATACGTAGTAAAAACTGACGTGCTGTCGAACAGTTCTCGTCAGGTTTTTGTATGTGGTAGCCCACAAAATATGGTTTTTGAAAAACAATGTAATGTGATGCGAAGCAACCAAGTATAAAACCCATACCTCGATTGTGGACTCTCTTTCTATCCGAAGGAGCAACAACCTCAGACACCGACTCGTAGTCTAGAAACTCGTCAGAGCTTACAACACATTAAAAGGCAAGAATTCTTGCAATAATTTTCAAAGAATAGATGGAAGGGTCCTATACTAGGACTATGAATCCAACCGAGGTGTATTTGACCCAAATATACGCGAGTCTGCACAGCGGGGTTGACTCAGAAAATGCCAGGGCAATCTGCATGATTTCTAGTCAATTTGTGGTTGACCAATTTTTGACTCTAGTCAATTTGCGGTCTACCAGTCATTACTGGTCGATTGACCACTGTCCTCGGTCGATCAACCGCAAAATTATTGGTCGATCGACTGCATGCTCCGGGTTGATTAGTTTGTCGGCCAACTGATTGACCAGTCATTTTTTGGTCCACCAACTTCGTCTCCGGTGCTATTTCTCTGCTAGAGACGCACCTCTCTCTTCCATTTCACCTCTAAATGATCAATAATCCTACCTAGACTTCAAATATATCAATATCCTTTAGAGGGGTTCCTCGGATTTGGGCTTTAGAGGCTCAAATCCGAGGCCAACAGTTTCAAAATTTAAACCCTAAAAATTGAGGTCGGAAACTTACTGATTTCATGAACCGCCTTCATGAATGTTGTCCACCTCGACGGCGCGAATGTGAATCGAAGGTCAGAACATCACGATTCCTTTGATTGGTTGCCTGCGTTCTCCCTTGTGTGTTCATAGTTGGCCGAGAGTGAGAAAGAGAAAATGTCTCTCTTCTCTTCTTCCCCATTCTTTTTATTCCATAATCCCATTTTAATTTATTTATAATAATGGTAGTATATTATAATATATATTAAATAAATCAAATTCATTTTTTGATTTCAATTCCAATTCGCTCCAAACGCAAACCGATAATGTCTTTTTAACCAAATCTATTCCTTCACTTAATCTCCCGCTCGGTAATTATCCAATTTTATCAATTTTGATCGTTTGACCAAAATTTTATATGTGGCCATTACGCGACAAATTGTGTCAACTTTTCAATGTCAATATCTATTATTATGCGAAAACTTGACACGTGGAATTTATTATTTCAAAATTTCATGGGTTTTACAATCACACATTCTACTTTCTTTTCATGTTATTGTTTGATTTCTAATAAACGGTATCTGAGCTTTAGTTTCGAGAGTTCGTGTTACTAATTGTGTTGAAACAGATTCTCTCTAAGGTTGTGTAATTTTTTTAGAAAATTAAAATTTTTTGGAACAAGAAAAGGAGGAAAAAAGAAAAACTGTTCCCCATGTTATTCGTCTTGTTTATGAAAATTGTTTATGTAAGAAACTATTGCCAAGTTCATCAGGAAAGCTCCACTCTTTTTAACTTTCGAGTTTGTTAAATGAGTTATACCTTTGAGCAACAAGTTCGTCATCAGAGGGTATCTATTCATCGTCAGTCGCCATAGATCTACATTATTGTTCTCCATTCTCGCTGTCAAGCCGTTTCAATTGAGTCTGTAGCGAGAGCGTCCTCTATAAAGTTAGATTTTTTGCCATAAATAAAAATTGTTGAAAATTCTTAAGATTTTTGGAAGATTTTTGGGAGATTAAGTTTGATGATTTATGGTAGATCTGGAATCATAGGAATATCTCAATCTTGGAGATTATTTTCGGTTGAAATTCAAATCAGGTTTGAATTTTTTGACATTTGCGATTATTCTGGCGATTAGATTAGATTTGATTTGATTTTAGGGATGATTTGTTATGGTAGAAATATCTGAATATCTTTGGATATCTTTTAAAATTTTGTGATATCCATGGTTTTTTGCTTCAATTTTTTAGGTGAATATTTTATTGAAGCCAGTGATTTGGTCAGATATTTTGTTCAATAATGTGTTTTTGGGGCGATGAGATCTTTGAAGTAGATCTTCCATTTTTGGATCAAGATTCGATATTTCGTTATGGTAAGATAACAATAGTGAAATTTCAAAAGATTTTGAAGGACAATTTTGATATGGTAGGTTAAAAGGCGAGATATGGTCGTACAGATTTGGATGACACTTTGTGAAATTTGAAGATGTCATCATTGTGGTTTAAGTGTTTCTTAAACAAGGTCAACATTAGTTGCTGAATTTACCATTGAAAACTTTTATATTGGTGACTATATATTTCTTTGAGACAGGCAGGTGAGCCGTCGTTGTCACGACTCGGAGGCGGCCCTAAAAAAATCATCGGGTCAGGCGACCCTACCTTCGGAGAGGACCTGATCGCCTAGCCCAAGGCTAGGGAGAAGCGAAAGTCTTAACATGAAATTATGCCTAAAACCCAAATCACATGAGTTGTGATTCACAGAGTGATCAATAAGAGACATAATAGGATAATAATAACAAAAGGAAGCATTGTGCAGGAATTAAACCAAATATCACCAAACAACAAATCTGAAATGTACCAGAGATGAAGGGATTTAATCGACGAACCTCCACTTGTCCAAGGTAAGGTCGAAGCACCCACTAGAGGGACATCAACAACGCCTCACAACAACCTCGTAAATACCTCCGCAGATCCTATACATTAGCCTGGGGAAAAAATAGAGTCTAAGTGGTGAGTGACAAGCTTATTAGGGGAATCTATATTAAATGCAATGTATGCAAAAAAACTATTTTTCTCATTTTTTTGAAAACTATTTTCATGCTTCTCATTTATTGTACATGGATTTTAAATCATTTAAAACCTCTTTATCATTTTATTAAACCTGCCCATGGCTCACGATGTGACTTCATCAAAACACGTTGTATACATACACAACTATATCACAAAATATGCCAACATCATTTTCCGTGCAAAAACGTCATCAGTGAAAAGAGATGGTCACACAAGAACCCATCTAAAACTCATCATAGAATAGGTGGCTATCCATCGATAGCAACACCTTATGAGGCAAATGAAGTAATCATGACGGCGATCCGAAGATCTAGCATGTCATCCGAGCTGCCGACAAACCAAAGCTCACGCCGACACCACTTGTACGATTAGAGAATGGATAAGGTTAGCTTCTCAAATAAAATACCTATAGGTTCCAAATTGACAAGGGTTGCTAATGAGCGGAGTTACAAGCCGTCATGCCACCTGTCAAACGGAATGGTACTAGAGTTAGAAAAACTCAGCGACTAACAACCTTCACTCCGTGTGACTAAAATCCTGGCCAGCTTATGGGGCTTGAAACCCAAGGAAGCATCATCACTGTCCTATCTCCATTTTGAATTCCGCAGCTCGAAACCCGAGGACATGTTACAGGTGCCATATCACCATTTCACATGTACAAACAATCAATCTTCTCGCAATAGAAGATTGCATGGGATAGCCTCGTGATGCTTTAATGCCAAAACTACCTAAAGCATCAAGAGGATCCATCGTCCCAATATATTCACAGATAACACAATTGAATACAATGTACGATAAAGTAAACGTGAAAAACATACATATACGTAAAAACAGACTTGCTGTCAAAACAGTCCCCATCGGGTTTTCAAGTGTGGTATCCAACAAAATGTTAGTTTTGAAAGCATGATGCAATGCAGTGCAGAAAGTATAAAAATCCTTACCTCATAGACGACCATGAAACTTTTACCGACTAGCCAGCTCCATGCACTATTGAAAGTGAGGGTCAAACCAGTGACATCTCCAGAACTTATAACAAGGCCAATGTCAACATCCCTACAATCACACAAGGGATACAACAAGGATCTTTAAACGGAAACCAAACTAGATCGGAAGGACAAATACAAGACTTCCCGGCTCAAATGAGGAACAATGAGTTCTCTACACCTTAAGTCAAGAATCTACAGGACTGAAAACAATGTATTGCTGATGAAGCCAAGTGAAGTTGTAATATCCCAGAATTCAATCGGGATTAAAAATAATATTATGTTTCCCCAATTTCCCATTACAGAATTAAGTAAAGAAAATGAGAAATTATTTGGGTCTAAAATTGGATAAGGGATTAGTGAATAATTATTGAAGATTTAATGGAAGGAAATTATTAGAAGTGATGAAGTGGAAAATTTTGTTAAGATTTAATTGTGGGTAAATTAAATGAGAAGTAATTAAATAAAAGTGGAAATTGAAATAAAACAAATACGATTTAATTCTTGGAACTTCGGCGTTTGGAGGAAATAGGTGTCGTGGCATTTTGGTCGGACTGTGGTCGACTCTGTGGTCGGGAAACTTGACCAAAATGTTTTGCAGATTACAGTTTTGGAGATTACAATTTTGGATTTTGGTCAAGTGATAGGTCGAGGTCGCATTCGTGAATATCGACCGAAAAAGGGAGAGTAAATATAAATGGAGAAATAAGGGATGGGACTGGTTCATCTTGAACTAGTCCGGTTTGAAAACAAATGAGAAGAAAGTTGTGGTTGGTTTTCTTAGGAATAGATTAATTAAATGGATGAAGAATAAAATTTAAATAAGAAGTAAAAGAAAGGGGATTAGTTGGAATTAAAGATTTAAAAGAAAAATTGAATGGAATTTGTGAGAGGTGAACAGGTTGGCTCACGTTGGTTCGGCTTGGTCTGGAGATTATATTGGCCTGTGATTTTTAGGAGAAAGAGGGGTATTTTGAAGAGAAAGAAAAGGGGAATTAAGGGAGAGAGATTGATAGAGGTGATGAGAAATCATGAGATTGGGCAAGAGGAAGAGCGAGCAATGATGAGAGGGAGAAGACGGTGAAGGCTTGGGAGCACGAGGAGGTTCGAGTTTGGTCGACTCTTCTTTATGGTGAGCTGCTGTGAGTGGATGCGAGCCTTGCGGAGGCTAGGGCACGGGTTGAACGAATCCTGCAGGACAATTTGGAGCTGCGAAATAGTCGGACCAAGGTAAATGGTTCGATTGATTGTGCTCTACAATTTGATTATGCAATGGGGAATTAGTGTGGTGAATTACAAGGAAGAATTGACAAAAATCAGTTGGGGACTTCGGACGAACATTTGTTGGGGCTATGATGTTCGGGTTTGGTCCTGTTGGTTCCACAACTGAACCGGTTTATTTTCTTCTGGTCGATTCAATATTTCAAGATACTCCTTTCCACGTGGCCGATCAACATTCGACCACCTCCTTCGATTTGGGTGATTTTCCCATCAACCTTGCCTCCCTAGGAAGTCTTCTCTACCTATATAGGTATGGCAGTGGATGGGTATGCATGGGGAGAAGCACTTCAAGTGTTTGGAATTGTTATGAAGTGGAGAATAAAATGGCAAATCTCTTCTCTAGTGAATTTTGAGCCGAGATCGAGAGTTGATGTGAGGAATTGTGCTCTCTAGAGAAAATAAGGCTGAGAGTGGTGAAGAGATGAGAAAGTGTGAGTGAGTGATTCTGGGATGCTGCTCTTGGGTCTGCTGGTAATTGTCTTCTTCTTTGTTCTCTGATATACTATCTGTTGATGAATATGGATGATAAAAATATAGGATATATGCTTCTTTGGAATGAATAATTTGCTGATAGTTCAAGTTGAGGAAGTTAATGTTCTGTATGTTTTCTAGTTAAGGTTAAAGGAATTTTGGATGACATGCTCTCTGTGTTGGACAATTTTATGTTGATAAATTATTGTGAATGCTCTCTGTTCCTTTGTAAATCATGCACGATTGTTGGATTTTGAAGGTTCCTCTTTGCATTAATTATGGATAGTTTGGATGAATATTCCATGTTATGAGTCTATGTTGTTCTCTGTTAGTATTATTGGCCGTGGAGATTATTGTGCTATTCTCTGTTATTTAACTACCACTGCCTTAATAAATGCTTGGTTGGTTTTAGACATGTTTCTGTTACTTGGTTGAAATTAATGTTCTGTTACTAAAGGAAGTAAGTTTGGGGAATTGGTTGCTGCAAATTGTATGTTATTTCATCCTCTAGACTTAGGTAGTATGAACTGATGAGTGTTGGTATGATTTGGATGATTTAGAATTTGTACAGAGATGTAAAAGATTATTATTTAGGCCTATATTATTTACCTGGTGCAATTAAGGAACTTGGGATTTTTCTCTGTTGGATTAAAAGGCTTCCTGTGGTTACCGATGCTTGAGTTTACATCATGTTTATTTTGTGGCAATTTGGAATACAGTCGGATGGTTACAGTTGGAAGTTATATTCTGTTGGATTAAGTTATATTGTCATGTGGGATATGTACAGTTGAGATGTTATTGGATGTGGTTACGGTATTCTACAGGCGTATTATAATGGATAAATATTAGTTAAATTGGTCGATGAAAATAATTGGAAGAACAATGTGAAATGAATTATTAAATGAATAAACATAATAACAATATCAAAGTTGAAATTTATAATTGATAAATATATTAATAAATAAATGATAATTATTTTGAAGGTATTAACGGGAAAAAGGATAATGAGTTAAACGCGCTAAGGACCGTGAGAAAATTCTTCAAGAGGTAAGAAATAGGATGCGGTGGCCAGTGGAGGCCCCACATCATGAGATTTTTTTGCTTTTAAATTACTATCAATTATTGTTGAAATCACAGTTGAATTAATTGTTGAAATTATTGTTGAAATTAATTAGCGTACAAAATCACAGAGATAATGTCTAAACGTAAAGATGAATAAAGCGTTAAAAATAAATATGGAATTTAGTTGAGCGTTATAGTGAACTGCCTTAATTTCATCGATATATATATTTCATACTGTTATACTGTTGAACTGTATATGGCATAACATACATTGTAACGACCCGGTTTTTATTTGTTTTAAAATCGCGTGAAATTTAAAACTTTTTCTTTTATAAAATCAGAGTACAACTTTTCTTTTAAAACCGAGTGTTAAACATATTACTTAAAATCTTAAAACATTTTAGCTGCAGAACAATATTTATTTATAAAGATCATTTTTCTCAAAATATCGTGGAAACATTAAATAGAATATTTATTGAACTCAAGCTGTTTACTTTTTTAATTACAAAACCAGTTACTCTTTAGCCCGGCCAGCCACAAGATTCACCCGTGCAAATCCTTCATCAACTGTCTTTGACCTATTCACCTGTTTCTCGTACAATACCTACATCACAAGACCTAACTAATGAGCCTAACGCTCAGTAAGTGATAAAATGAAAAACAATGCAGATGATATGCATGATCATACAATGCATTACAGAAGAGAACCATATCTCTTCTGGAGGTTAGGGTGGAATACTCCATAGGGTCATGTGGCTGAACCATTTCACTCTGACAAGGAGATATATCCATATGGGGTTTTTCACATGCCGGTATCCTCACTTTTTTTAAAGACGTTGAGGGTTTCAGAACGGGGGAATTATGAACCCTAGATTCCACGTATCTAACTCTCACATCACTGCTCCCTATGTGGAGTATCCTACCGTATGGAATGTCACCAAATCACCCAAACTCCCACACGCCTATTTATATATATTAATTATGTCATGCAATATGTTCGTGAATACATACAGTCCTATATGATAATAAAAATGTGTAATAAACATATCATTATAAGAACACACAACATGCAATCCTAATTCTTGTGAAGTAGGGTCCGAAGACCAAAACACAGTAAGTATCAACTTACCTGTCGTCTTTAGCGCGTTTCTGAATTTAACGTTTCAATTCTTTCTTTAATCCTTCAAAATCATTAAATAATTCATCATTAAAATCACATATCATTAACCTTATTTCTACGACTCACTTCCTTAACAAATTCTAATATCTTAGCATGGGCAAATTGGATAGCAACAATTCACAACAGTTGTTCATTCCATCAATGTGATAGGATAATACAGAGAATTTACTTCACATAATTGAACAATATTCTATCACAGTAACTCATAAAGAATATAAACAACAACAGTGCCAAAACCATTGTACTTAATAGCTTCTTACAATACCTTTAATATCCAACTTAAACAATCAACACTAATTCAATAGAGTAGACATCCAACAACATTCTCAACTCCAAACGAAATCATTTAACAGAGACCTAGAGTAACAGTCAACATAGTTAACACTTATCATGGTTCTCATCAATTATTTCTAACAAACAGTAAATATTAGAAAACCATTTTCAGCACTGCCACACATAAGCCTGTCAACAAATACAGCACAACATCCATTACTTCACAACGTCCAAAAGTCAGAGAACCATTTCTATCAACAAGGTATACTCGGCTCCTTGGTGACATAGCCTAACAGATTTTCAACCATTATTCATTAATAGTGAACAAAAGAAAATGCAGAACTGAACCTAGTTTTATCAATCTTGAACCGAAAGTCTGACTCATCAACAACATCAATAACTTGGAACCAAGAACAGAACCAAGAACAGAATCTGAACTCTAAACTACAAAAATTGCAGCAAGGCAAGGTGATAACATCGGCATTTCTTTCATCCAAAATGGTAACAAAATGGAACTCATAACCCAAGCAAAATCACAGACAACTTATCATCATTTTCTCATCAAACTACAACTGAACCCAAAGTCTACATTACCAAAATTTGGCCGAGAGACCAGGGGAATGTGCAGAAGCCTTACTGAAGTTGGAGAAGCGGCAGAATGGAGATACATCCTCACCTTCATCTCTGCTATCTTTCACACGCATCCAGCAACTCACAAAATCTTATGGAGAACATCATTACAATGCACCCGAGAGCAATTGCAGAACCACCCATTTTTCTCCATTCCAAAATCACTGCCATGTCTATACAGGCAGAGAAGATGCATCACACAGAGAGGACACACACTTCAAAGGAAGGTGGTCCATTGCCCAACTTCCATGTGGAAAGCCTTCTAGAGGAGTAGTTGGACGAACCAACCCCGTTTCGGTCCAGCCGACTCCGAGCCAGAATTGTTGCCCCTACCATCACCAAGCTCTGCCGATTTCTTGTCGTTGCCGTTCCATCCCAGCCGAGCGTCACCAGCCACCGGCAATCGACGGAGCATCACAGTCTGATGCCTCATAGATCTGCCTCGCAAAGTGAAACCTGAGCCCTAGTCGTGGCACACCTGCGATTTCGGCAGCAGTGCACCGCGCCCAGAGTCGCACGCCAAACCCGAGCTCCTTCGACGCCGTCCTCATCTTCCTCTCGCACCTCCTTCTCTCTCGTTCTCCCTGTCGATCGTCTTCTCTTCTCTGTCTTTGTTCTTCTCTCTCTCAAATGGCCGAAGGCCAATGTCATTTAAAACTCAACCGAACCGGTTTGAACCGAATCAGTTCAACTCTCTCTCATTCTTCTTTAACCGATTTTTCCCTATTCTTTTCTTCCAACATTTTTATCCTTTCATTTCAATTTTCCTCTTTCCATTTATTAAACTCTTCCACTTCTTAATTATTCCAATTTAATCCCATTATTTATTTTCTTCATTTTTAATTATAATCGAGTCACCTAATTATTTCGGACCGAGCTGAACAAAAATTGGTTCAGTCCATATATAACAATTACGTCCTTAGTAATACCTCAATAAGTATTCAACTAATTCGAATATCTCCAATTATTATCCAATTTATCTTTTTTTAAATTTTGATTTAAAAATCAGGGTATTACATACATGCATCATCATAGGTCTTATGAAATTGATGGCATATTGCATGACATGCATAATAAATGTAAATATGCATGTGGGGGTTCGGGAGATTTGGTGACGGTCCATTGGTGGTGACACCCCTAATGGATGTATCCCTTCCAACGTAGGGAGTGGGTGACGGTTAAACCACATGGCCATAGGATGTATTCTCTTCTCTTGTACGGAAGTCCCCGACGTCTTAAACAAAAGAGAATGGTGGCAGTATGTGGTGACACCCCTAATGGATGTATCTCTTCGTCGGAGTAACGATTAAGCCACATGACCATAGGATGCATCCTTTCTCTTGGTATACCAGAAAAGATAGGTTCTTTTCTGTAACGCATTGCATTTCATCCTATTTCTTGTTGAGCGTTAGACTCATTGTTTTAATCTGTGATGTAGGTGATCATTATGAGACATGTGACATGCAAGCGGTGGAGGAGGCTTTGCCTGTGGAGATCTTGGGTTATCAACCGGATTCGACCTGATACGTTATGGCTCAAAGAAAATAAAAAGGGTTGTTTTAAATAATGCTTTTATTTTAGTAATATAATAGACTGTGAACTTTCTAAACTATTTTGTAAAATAAATGAACTTTTATCAAATAATGTTTTGAAATAATTCCGCTATTATTTAGCTGATTTACTCTGATATATTTTTATTGAACATATTTTAAAAAGAAAAATTTTTGTGACTGAAAATGTAAGAAATAAAAGGTTTTAAAAAAACGCTGGGCATTACAGAAGTTCACTAAACCCTAACTTCATGAAACAAACAGTGTGGTTGACCAAGACAACACTAGTCGACCTGACACATCAACAGACAACAGAAAGACCATCCAGTCTACAAAACACGGTTATGGTCAATAGATCACAATACACATGAACCAAACAACCTAGCAGTCGAGAAGACATAGCTGGAGTCAACCAAAAATCTCAGAGGTCAATCGGGACCACCAAGTCTCGACGAGATACAACAGTGGTCAACCAGATCCGTAAAATATTAACGACAAGACAGTGGCCAACCGGGACAACTGTAGTGTTGACAATACATGATGAAGGTCAATCGGGACCTTGCAATAGTCAACAACTCACCCACAGTCAATAGGAACCACTGAAGGAACCAAAACGAGAGATCTTGTGAAGAAAAAGAGTGAGATGGGGCTCTCAGGTGCAGAGCAGTGCATCGGCGGATGCAAATAGTGCATTCGCAAGGATCCCTTGCGTGAAACTGGGAACAGGCAACGGTGCCCTAACGGAAGGTGAACCTTTCGCGACACTGTACAGTGCGGAGGGTTATTGATAAAATATAATGTTTTGCAGACACGTGGCGCTGTGGAATGAGGACTCATTCCACAATGGAATGAGAAATTGTTCCGCTGCGGAATGAGACATGTTCTGCACCATAGAATGATCGTTCATTCTGCCAACACATCCCGATGCAGAACGAGACACATTCTGTTGCGGACCACAGGTTCATTCCACTCATGGGATCAACATTCATTCTGTCCCACGGAAAAATGTTCATCCCGCCATGGTCTGAACCTACTGCGACACCTACCTCTAGTGGGCACTCCCTCGAGCATCCACTGTGATTTCTTAACTCAAAAACCAGACTACACCGGGAGGAAGAAGAAACTGTAATATCCTGAATTTTTATAGAGCTAAGCACAAGGCTTATGTGATAAATCGGGATGATAAAAGTGGAATTGGATTGTTTGGAAATATTGGTCAAGAGAAATACATTCGGAATAAGTGAATTATGATACCCCGATATGTTCATAATTAGTTTAATGAAAAGATTAGGGTTATCATTGAATGGGTGATGACACTTGAATTTAGAAAAGATGATAGGCTGAATTGGTGATTGGCAGTCAGTGGATTAATAAGAGAAAATGCATTTGGATATAATAAGGTTGAAGTTATAAGGTTTATAATATTTTGGAATATATTGGATTTAATAAAAGAATAATGTGGAATAGGAGTTATAGAATATATACTTTGAGTATTAAGGGATAAATTATGGATAGTTGGATAATTTAAGTGTTGGCCAAAGAGAAAATATAATTGAACGTAATTGTACGCAATTGGATATTGTAAAGATATTGTAAGGAATGGAAGTTTGGATATAATTGGGTATGGAAATGTGAAACATATGGTGTACGTTGGTAGATGATATAAATGTTCATATATGTAAATATATAGTTTGATACATAAGGGTTTGGAGAAGATGAAGTGGTAGAGAGGATATTTCAATTACATGCAAGACATTATGTGAGGGTTAGATATATATGTATATTTAATTATAGAATACATGCATGACATGCATATTTCATGTAAATAAAGAATAAGCTGGAGATTTATGCGAAAATAATCCTTTGATGACTGTGGTCGATCTCGGCAGTCAATCGACTGGCGTTACTCGATCGGCAATAAAAGTTGAAGTCTTTAGAATGAAATATGCAAACGTTGGTTGGAGGGGCGGTCGATCATCCTTCATGAAAATAGATCTACCTCCAATATTAAACGTCATCTGGAGATGAAAAACGTCGCTGGAACTGGAGAGTCTTCAACGTCGAGACTTCATTGATGTATGGAACATTAATATTATCATCTCTTCATCTTCAGAAACGTCTAGATGAATGGCTGTTTATGAGAATAATATGAAGGGATAATAAACAATGTAAAAATGAATGGTTTGTGCCTTGAAACGTCTGGTTATCAATGGATGAGTTCTGTGGCTTTCTATCTCGTGTAAGACACTAAGGAGGCGATGTTAATAGTCAATAAATAGAGAGAGAAGAGAGAAAGGTTGGACAGAAAGAAAGTATGTGGAAGCTCTGCCAAAATTTGTAAAGAACTATGTGAGTGTTCTATAATTTTGAGAGTAGAAAATATGGAGAAGTCTAGCGCCTAATGTTTGATGTGAATAGCAGAGAAAATGTTTGTGAGTCTATTCTACGTTCCGCGGCTGAGTCTCCATTGAAAAGAGAAAAATGAAGTGTGAAGATTGTCAAAATTTGGAGAGAGCTGGAGAGAGAGTTTTACTTCTTCTGAAGAATTTTGATGTTATGGACACGTGAACCTATGATATTCCAAGTGTTATGCTTTGGAAAAATGTATGAAGCAGCGACAGTTTATGAAGGGTTTGAGAAGAATTTATGAAGGGTGTATTATTATAGAGAAGAGAAATACAGTGGGTTTGTGATGAAGAGTTACATAACAGAGAAGATTTGCAGAAAGGTGAAACCGAGGAGGAAAGAAACTATGAAGAATATTCTGGAGTTTGAGAGAATGAATTGTTCTGGTGCTTCGGGTTTCGCAAAGGATGATATAAATGCTAACTTGGTAAAGCTAAGGAATTCAGGTAAGGAATAATGCTTGTGTTTTGTTCGAAAGGACCTACATCGCAGAGTAGGGTTTTTATGTAAATTGCTATGTTACTCTTTAATGATGGTTATCTGGTTAGGTTATATATTCCTACGTTAGTTTACTAATAGTTATGATGAAAATGGTTTTCTAAGATAATAGTTATTGATATAGGAAAATTAGTATAGGTTCTAAATTTATATTTACGTGGTGGATATCATAAGATAGTACTTATACTGTTAAGAATAGTATGTAAAGGATAGAGAATTTGATATATGACGTTATAGTGTAATAGGAACGTGTTTAGTATTAATGTTATAGTTGAAGCATAGTATTATTTGTTAATTGTTTATAGTATTGTTTGCAATATATGAACTGTTGTATGTGACATTCATGGAAATATGTTAATAGAATGTACGTCATGCATTTCATGGGCTAATAATGAAGATAAGAATGGTGTTTCTATGTGGGTTCAAAAATTTCTGAGGTTGCTCACACGTAGAAACAACTCGTTTGAGCAAGTTCAGAAACTGAAGAGGTTGTTCTTACTTAACGAGTGGTGAGTTCGAAAACTGAAGAGGTTGCTCTCACCTAACTGTAAAACGGTAAATGGTAATGAATGCAAATGTAGGTGGGTCCATTTTTATTGAGTTTGGAGACTGAAGAGGTTGCTCTCATGTAAAAGCAAAGCCAAGTAGTGAGTTCGAAAACTGAAGAGGTTGCTCTCACTTAACTTACAATGATATCAAGCTTAATCATGTAGAATTGTCATAGAGCTAAGGTTACATTACATTTTATTCCTTACTAGGCAATAGGCTCATTATTCCTCATGTGATGTAGGCATGCAAAGGATCAAAGAGAGTAGCAGTTGATGGCATTTATGCGTTCCAGGCTTGGCAGCTGGTTAGGCTAAAAAGGTTTAAAGAAGAAATGTAATGTTTGAAAAGAATGACTTTATTATGGTGTTTTGTTACATTAAGTAGATTTTCAAATGATGTTAAATTCTTTAAGTATTCGAAATACAAGTCTTCCGCTATTGCAATGTTCTAAGGTTTTACAGTACGAAATGTTTTAAGTGATAAATGGTTTGACAAAAAGGAATTTACTTATGCAATTTTTATTTAAGTTAGTTTTCAAATAAAAAGTCTTCCGCTGTGATTTTAAAAGAAAAAGTTTTCGAAAATCATGAGTTTTAAATTGAAAGAATAACTAGGATGTTACAGAAAATCCCTCCTCAAATGGGCTCCGCCCTCAACAACTTTAACCCTGAATCAAACACTTCGGATTTTTGAGCTCACAATCTCGGATCCAAATTCAATCAACCAACACAACTCACAACCCAAATACTTACCTTAAAAACAAATTTTCTACAAAAATCCCTTCACAAGAGTTGTAGACCGAGACCACGACAACGCGAATTAGGTAGAGAAACGACGAGGTTTGCTCACTGGTTCTCCAACCTTCTCCTCCGTTTCTCTTCCCACGTGAATGACATTACCTTTTCCAAGAGAAGTTTTTATTCCTTGAGAAGAAAACACAGATAAAAAAAAGAGGACCCTCATTTATTTAATGATTATAATATAAGTTGATATATTATAAATATTAAATAAAATTCTTGAATATTAACCCAACAAACGCAGAGCTCGATCTAAGCAACGAGAACTTACTGAGCATAATTTGCAGCTTCGGGACGTAGGGGAATATAGAACGTACGGTTGACCATTGACTGAACCCCTCACATGTGGCCAAAGACAAATGACATGTGGCAAGAACCTGGTCAACACAAGAAAACTTGATTCGATCAAAGCGAAAAATTTACACGTGAAAATATAAAATTATGAAAAAAATCACGAATTTTACAATCGTTGTAGATTTTCTTAAGGAAGTGGAAGAGGAAAATTTAAAGATTTAAAAATTTGTTCATTGCATCAGAATTTGTTTCAAGATAAAGATTGTCAAAATTTAGAGTTTTGAATTCGTTTTGTTGGGCAGTGCTCACAAGCACGCGCTATGGATCTCTTTCATAGAATTCATGTCAAGGTAGACATTATTTGAATTCGATGTGACTCAAATTCTATTGAGCTGGGCTGGTGGCCTGCATTGTAGATCTCATTTAAGATTTTGTTTTCTCTATAAATTCATGTGAGCTAGAGTCGCAAAACTCGTGATTGTATTTCGATCTTCATAGTAAATTTATTTCTCTACCTGTGGTTTTTTCCCGTAAGGGGCTTTCCATGTAAATATAGTGTCCCACATTCTATTTTCCTTTTCCGGTTATCATTCTATTTCTAATATTAAGGAATTAAGACTTTTAACGTAAGTATTTAGATTAGATTTGAAGTTTCATCTTTTAGACACAAATTACGATATGAATCTAGTCTAATATTATAGCTTGGCTGAATATTCTGAATTTTTTTTTGCAAGAAATCAAAGAACTTGAAGGTAAGGAAATTTATTCAAACCTTATAAAATTATGAAATTTCAGAATTTAATATGACAATCTTGATTAAGAATAAAAAAATTTCTCGTTGGTGTCAAATTTAGAGAGTGAACATGTTGATCGGAGAAAAATATAGGGAAATTCCAAAATGTAAGTTGCATTCTTTTTCTCTTAGAGTTACACTTGATTTGGAATGATAAGTAAGGAGAAAATTTTCAAATTTAAATCCTAGGGTGAAATCGAAAGCATGGAACTTGGTTAAAAATAAAACCTTATGCACAAAGATACTATTAAAGAAGTAAACTTTGATTTTTGGTAAAAAAAAAAATACATGGAAAAATTTGCATCACAAATCGAAAGTGGTGGAGTTGATATGAATAAAGCATTATATTCTCACACGCCACGACGTTTCCTAAAATCAAAAATGAAAATCGAGGGATTTGTGTTACGACATAATATGAAACTATGTTGCGGTGTTTTGATCGGATCATTGGGTTTGTAGATTTTTGACACATATCAGGCTTAGGCGTTCGAGGTAGGAATGCCAAGACATAGAGGTGTAAACGTGTCAGTGCGCTGCGACAAGGCTATGCCAGTCATTCAAGTTGGGATATGTCGAAGCATTATGATGTCGAGACACTCCTGAAAGTTATGCCGAGGTGTTTTAATGTCGAGGCATACAAAATAGATACGCCGTTACATTTTCTCTAGATTGGGCAAAGATGGATTTTTGGCCCATTTAATTTCTGTGTTGGTTCATACCCCCGTTGTGGGTTCCAACAATTATCTTGAGAATATTAGATTGATATTGATAGATTTATGGTGAAATATTGTTAGGTTCTAAGGCTTGACATGTTTTTGGATACATGGATTTATTTGGGTTTGGGCATTGGGTTTGCGGATTTATGTCCAAATTGCATTGTTCGCATAACTCTTATTTTGAGACATATCTTATATAAAATGACATATTTTATTTTTAAGATATATTTGTTTTCATATTATACATACGTTTTTTAGTGGACATATTTTTATTTGAGCATTCACATTTCTTTTTATTGATCAACTTGGTTTGGTGAACCTAGTTTGACTAACCTATATGGAATCTTATTTTGTTACGCACATTTGACTATTGGAGGATGTATTTATTTTTAACTAGAGTAATGAGACAATTGTATGTGTCATATCCCTAGGTGCAGAATCCTAAACGAGATTAGTGTTATTCGTGGTTTTGCGATTGATTAGTATCATCATTATTATTGTATATACCCATGGAATGGCGTGCTTGGAATCCATAAGTGGCTCCATTTTTATTGAAACTTTATGTTATATAGTAAGAACTATTTTATGTATGTACCATACTATAGTGAAATATTTAAACACTTACCATATTGTATGTTTGATACTCACTTTTTATAAAATGTTTTATACTGACATTGTAAGAACTGGAAAGTTTCCACTAATAATTTCATGTATAACATGATATTTTGGAATTTAAATGAGGTATATCTGTGAAAATGTTTGTGATCGCGAAAGTATTTGTGCCTACAGAAGTGTTGATGTCTGCATAAAGATATGTGAATGTGGCAGATTGTTATTGATGGACAATGTGAGGAATATCCGCCAATCACAAATGTGAGGTCAAATTTGCAAAATGAGGTTTGTTTGTGGAAAGATATGTGAACGTGACAGATTGTGATTGGCAGACAATGTGAGTTGATATTTGTAGTGAAAGTGTTGGTATCCACGGATGTGAGGTGCAATTCGCGGAATGAGGTTGTTTTCGAAAAGATATGTGAACATGGCGGATTATGATTGGTAGATAATGTGAGCAAGATAGATATCTGCAGAGGAAGCATATGTGTTAGAGGTGACAACGCACACGTCAGTGGTAAAAAGCACACGCATCCGTGGCAGAAGTACATGCGTTCGGGACAACTATACGGGATACATTTGGGACACATTTGTCCACAAAATTTTCAAACTGTGAATATATTTTCAGATAGCTGGTTTATAAAAAGAAAGGTTAAGATGAAACACTAATGATTCTTGCATTAGGAGTCGCAAAGTCTTGTACTTCCCTCTAATTCCTAGAAGGAAAACAAAATGTGCTGTAAACGAAGTGGATTAAAAGTTAACATGAAGCAAGATATAACCATTCTAAGTGATCCAAACTGTAACATCCTAAGGTTTTTCTAATTTTGGGATTTGTAATTATTTAAGGGTCAAGTTGAAATTCTATATGGCAGGGATCAAGTTGGATAGATTATTGCTAGGAAAATATTAAAGTGGGATTGAAGGACTGTTGGATTGAATTAATGAATGAGACATGAATCATAGGATTTATGAAAAATGTTGTCATAGAAAGGAAAGATTATGTTGCGGATAAGTGGAATGCATGAAATGTCGTCGTTCTAATTTGGAAATATGTGGAAAAATGACTGACCTTGACAAGGGACGCGTTTGCAAAAAGGATGAAAGGAGTGGACAAAATAATGGCCATTGGATGGAAAAGTGGATGAACCAGTGATCGTTGGATGACATGAGTGGCAAGGAACATGACTGCGGTGAGGAACGTGTCCACAAAAAGGATAAAAGAAGCAGATGAAGTAATGAGTGTTGGATAGAAAGAGAGGACAAAGCACTGATCTTTGGATGACAAGAGCAGCAAGGAATGTTACCATGGCAAAGAATGCATTTGCAAAAAGGATGAAAGAGGCAGATGAAATAATGGCCGTTGGATGGAAGGAACAGATGAAACACTGACTGTTGGATGAAAAGAGCAAAAACGAAAGATGTTGTCACAGAAAGGAAAGATTTTATGGCAGATAAGTGGAATGTGTGGAACGTCATCTATCGTATTAAAAATGCAAGGGATGCAATAGTCTTGTGGGAGAAAATGTTGCCGTGACAAGTAGGCAAGCATGAGATGTCATCATTTTGAATGGAGAATCCGTGTTGAAAAGAGGATGTTACGGAAGAATAGGCATCTGCGAAAAGGAACGAGTCCTTTAATGAAAGAAAATGTTGTCATTTGGGTTAAGGGTCACAGAGAATAGTTAGTACCCTGAAAGTGTAGGCGTCCGCAGTAGGGAACGCCTTTGCAAGAATGAAGGACGTCATCGTTCTGAGACCAAGGGGCATTCGTTCAAGCCCTAGCGACTGGTATAAAAAAGGAAATTTATGAGAAACTTGAAATATTTCATTGTTGTTAATGATAATAAATTGTCCTAAAACTCTTGCAATGCATGTAAAACTAGTTTTATCTTTTTTTCTAAAACATGATCGAATCAAATGCCATTATTGTGTCATGTCATACATGGGGTTTAAAATCATCCAAAACCTCTTTACTAGTTTAATTAAAATAGGTTCCACGATCCATCAATGAGGCAATTATCAAATCATGTTGTATATGTAGACAACTATATTAAAATATGCCCATATTGTTTTTACGTTCAAAGAAACACCATCTAGTGAAAAATGATGGTCACTCAATGGACCCTTCTAACATATTATTATAGAAAGACGATGATTTGAAGACCAGACAACACCTTATGAGACAAAAGGAATAAAAGTAAGACCCAACAATGTCACATGGGTGGCTGACGATCTGAAGACCCTACAACATCACATGGGTGGCCGAAAATTCAAAGATCAGGTAACAACATCCCTTGTAAAATCAATAACAAGTACACATTGATCAGGTTTATGAATTCAAAACTCAAGGAGCACGTCATCACAGCCCTATTACCCATCTTCACACAGGGCGTAAACAAACATCTTCATGCAGCGGAAGATGTATTTGGGATAGTGACACACTTCAGTTAGGGTTCAAGTGACTTTTGAAAGTGTGTGGTCAACTGGTAGCTGAAAGACGGTCAACCAAAAAACACAGGTTCGAAGGGGTCGCTTCTAGATGAATAGAAGTTGACTAGAAATGGATTAGCGTTCGATCGGATGCCTTTATCGATGAATCTATATAATGCGTGGTCGACCAGATGTGGGCAACTTGCGTCAGTAGAACAACGTTTTGCAACTTTTCAGGAAGATTTTTGAACACTCGAACATAGAGTTCAAGAGGGCCTCTTCAAAACAAATAAAGCTATTCAAAACTCCCAAAATTCAACTCCATGAATTTGAACAAAGAGACGAATGAAAATAAGAACAAGCAAGTCGGTTAGAAAGTTGCTAAAGTCCTTAACTTTCTACTCCAAGGCAATCTCCCAATGAAGAAAGCTATCCAACTTGATAATTTGTGAGATTCAACAACTCCACAATAATTCCACTCCATGAAGTAAGAGAGAGAGTTGTAGTAAAATGATGACTAATCAAACTCTCACGAAAAATTAGAAAGCAAAAAGACAAATCGTCGATTGAGAACAACCAAACAAGTTTGTGGTGTTTTGCTCGCAAAAAACAAAGAAAAGATGCTAAAAGCTCTGTAAATTGATGATTCAAAACTGAAAAGAAAAAGTTCTAAGGTGAGCTTAAATAAGCTCTCCAAAATTAGGGTCTAAAGTTCATGACCCAAAGTTATGAAACTACCCTTACAAAGATACATACTCGGCTAGACATGCCCTAATCGAGTGACACTAACACTTGAATATTAAACTTAACATAAAATAAACTGTAAATAAATTATTAAATCCGAATTGCTGTGACAATCTAATATATTAATCTTTTAGACCCATCTTCAAGTGGATTTGGGTTTCACTTTAAAGTAAGACAGAATGGCCTTCTGCAGACATATATGTTTTTCGTAGAAATATCTGCCTTCTGCAGATACGTGTTTCTACTTCAACAGGTGAATGTCTAATGTAATACTACAAGGAAATGTGCCCCTTTTTACCTTTTTTTTTTTTGCCTTCAATCAGCCATAACATTTTCATAGACTCTAAATTTACCCAACATTATAGAGATAAATCTATGGATTCAAGTTTCCAATCTTGAATCTGAAACCAACATAGAACCCAAGCCTTAAACATGAAAACTGAGAGAAAGAAATGACTTACCCTCAAAGTATCTTCACAAAAATCGCATATTTAACCTTCAAGAGTATGAATCCAACGTCGAAGTAACCTTCTTCTTTTAGTCAATTTCTTCACTATCTCTCTCTTGCTCTCGCTAGTGGTCAAAAAATTAGAAAAATAGGGTTTCCCTTCCCCTTGTACAAATATGAGTTAGAGTACATTTCATTAACTAATAATGATGTGGAAAGATTACGTGGAAATTTATTTACACTAAAATGTTGGGCTTTACAATTACTATGATATTAGACATTGATTGATGATGTGTTACTATTTTGATTGTTGTCTTGATTTCTTTGATTAGATACAAGTGATGACATAATATCATTATGCTTTTGGAGACGTATGGTTATTTTGTTTTGCATGGGATAGCAAACAGGACTAATATTAGAGTATTACGATTCATATGACATGGTCACGTGCATTACATGCATCATAAAAATGTATTTATTTTAAAAAAAAAAATGATTTTCATGCATATGTTTTCATGTAAGAAAGATTGAAGATTAAATGAAATATACGTTAGAGGCTTTGGCAATTCAACACCAATGATTTGAGGCTTTGATGTATTTATTCCCCAATAATTGAGGCTATGATGGACTTGTTCCTTATTGATTGGAGGCTTTGGTGTTGTATCCTAACGTTAATGAAAGAAAAAAATGAAAAGAAAGGAAAGAAAGATTGCAAAACTGAAAATACAATTTTTTGCAAATTGCATCTCAAATAAGAGATGTATATATATACACATCTCTTATTGAGCTATATGCTTATAGATGAAGGTAAGGATGAATTTATTGATGTACCTGATGCTGGAAACAAATGATAGTTGCGGTAGAAGGATTGCTCTCATAGGCAAGGTTGCGGTGTTGTTGGAGTGATAGTGACCCTTGGATGAAGGTTGGAGACACTCCTTCAACCGCAACTATCATTTGTTTCCAAAATCGGGCACATCAATAAATTCATCATCACTTACATCACAAAATTCATCTATGAACCCAAAGCTCAATAAGAAATGTATGATAGTTGCGGTTGAAGGAGTGCTCTCATGGGTGAAGTTGTGGCGCTGTTGGAGTGATATTGACCCTTAGGTGAAGGTTGAAGAAAAATGATTTATTTTGAGAGACTTTCAATAAAATAATTATACAAAATTTATTTATGAGATAAAAAGATTGATTTTACGTTAAGATATTTTATAAAGTATTTTATTTTGTTGACGGTTTGGTATTGAAAAAGATTTACACTTATTTACGTTGAATTTCGATTAAAGGTGATTGTTTTGGATTTCTGGACTATTTTATTGAAGATGGTCTTCTACTATTTTTTTTTTATTTTTTGGATTTTAATTTAGGATTTTACAAAAGAGACTTTCGTTGTTGTGTTATATTCAAATATTCAAATTGATTCAAAAAAATGTCAAGAAAAAGGATTTTGTTACGGGGCATTAGAGACATACTCATTTATTTTTCTTTACTCTAATACTAAATGTAAAACTTTGTTTCTACTAAGTTTAGTGAACTCTCTTGAATGATTTCGTCCTTACAAGTTTTAGTCATAGAGGTTCTCAACAGCTGATGCCAGAGTAGGCATGACACTGAAATTCTTTTTAATTTCACTTTGAAAATTTTATTTTAGTGAAGTCAAGAACTTTGTTAAATAATTACTTGTGAGACTTCTATTTTATTTTTATTTTTAGCTCAATTATTTTAGATATTTGTTATTAGGCTTGTTTAACTTATCTTTAATGTTATTAGACATTTGGTTTAACTTAATTTTATTAGGCTTGTTTTTACTTTTATTTAAGCTTTCTCCTATTACTTGAAAAATTAAAATCAAAAGTCGAGTGATTCAATTACGGGTGTGCTAACCGAACCTGAACCGAAGAACCGAATTGGAACCGGTCGTTTTGAGTAAGTTCGGTTCGATTTTGCACTCATAATAACCGAAATTCGGTTTTTTTTTGCAAGAAGCAAATTTCCCGGTCTGGTTTTCGATTCCAGTTTCTCAAAACCGAAGAACTAGAACCAAACTGCACCCAATTAAATAGGGTTGTTTGCTTTGCAGTGTCTTTCAGTTCCCAGCATCTTCCTCGCGATTCCCGAGCCTCGAGCCCCGAGCCCCCACTCCCCTCTCCCGATCAGCTCTTCTTCATCGTTGTAGTTCGCCCTAAGTTCTCGTAGTTGTTCATCTTCACCGTTGTAGTAGCTCGTCTAGAGTTCCTATAGCTGTTTGTTTTCGTCTTCATCCCGAGTGCAGATTGCAGAAGACAGACACTACACAGACTAGTCGGTCACTGCTCGCAAGTCACCTGTCGACCAGTGACCAGTAGTCCTAAGCCCTCCGGCTCCAGCTCCAGCTCCAGTGCAGACTGCAGATTGCTTGCTTGCTTGGTAAATCCTTAACCGATTCTGATTGCTATGATTTTGCTGTGTTTTTTATTTTGTTGTGTTTCGGACTGCCTGCTTATGTTTCTGATTTTGCTTGGTAAACTTTAATGTTTTTTTTTTTCTTTTCATTTTCATACAGTTTTTTAAACATGATCATCTTTGTTTCTTTGCATAGATACAAAGGAACAATACGAGATTTCACACACACACACATAGACTTCCACTTTTTTTAGTGTTTTTTGCAATGCTGGAAAAGAACCCTCCCTAGCTGCCCAAAATAAAATTGAGTTTCATTAAAATATTTGAATTAAAAAAAATTAAGAGAGGAAAAACCAGAACCAAACAGAAATTGGAACTGGAATCGAAATTCTGGTTCGGTTCCAGTTTTCCCTATAGCCAGTTTCGGTTTTGTAATTTCAAAACTGAAACCAATTGGTTCAGTTCGATACTACATTAAAACCAAACCAAACAAAACCTGATCATGCCCCTAGATTCAATCCGTTCTCGAATCAGGTTACTCTCCCTGTCCCAGCGTGACAACAATTCTTAACAAGACGGGCATTGAATGGTTAAAACCCCACAGTCATGCCCAAGTTCTACCGTTTCTTCCACACTGTCATGGCGGCACAGTGCTTAGATTAAACATGGGTGGTGTAGAATGTTGATTTAAGCATATGTTTACCGTTCTTATCTGGATTCAGAGATTAACCATGGAAATTAGCGGCAGCAGAAAATTAAAGAGGAAACAATAGAATTCACAGTTCAACAATGAAAAATGGGAAGATAATATGATTCACATTAATGGTTCTAATCTAGGAAGACGTTATCCAAAGAGGTTCCCAATTGGTAATTAACCACCCATCGCTCTCATTCTCTCGCTCTCTGCACCTGCAATTACATACTCCCTCAAGCTTCTCCATTCCCATTCCATCATCTTCTTCTCCTTCAACATTTCCGTTTTCTCGAACGTCGTTTTCCTCCTCGTTTTGTTTCCGATGAGATTCTTCCGGTACTTCTGTGTCGGTGCAAGTAGTAGTGTTGCTTCTCAACAGGCACAGTCTGAGGCGGCCATGGCTACGCTCTGCTAACAAACGAGGGTTTTTCCTTTCCGTGGTCTGTACAACTGCTATTATCAATCGTCCGTCCACCCGGTGGGGCCGAACCGAAAGAGATTTCGACCCACTTAACGTCGTCAATGGTGGTGGAAATTTATGAAGATTATTTAACTTCCCCGCCCTCAAAAGTTGACTTGATGGCGATGAGTTTACTCTCTCTCTTGACTGTGAATTCTGGCTACCCTTCAACTCCGCCGCCGAGAAAAAGCTGCTCCCAGTGAAGTCTGAACCAGTTTCGTTGCCGAGATTTTCAGTGCAGATTTCCAAGCTTCTCTCGCTGAGAGACGATTGAGAGCGTTTAACAAGAGGATGAACGTATGAAGTTTCTGCAGCCTTCTCCGTCAATGCTGGTTCTTTCGGACACTGCCAGATAGAGGAAGGAACGGAAATTTTGGAGGTCTCATTTTCATGGGGATAGGCCGACAGTTCTTTGCAGGCCAAATCTCTGAAACAAGATTTCAACGCCAATTCGATGGTTGATTGAGAGAAGTTAGGCTTGGACGAAGAGTATTTGAACCAAAGCGGTGTTCTTGGTTCAACTAACTGAGATTCTAGAGATGGCTGTGAACCTGCCCGACATACCATCGTCGCCATGAATCCAGAGCGACAGAGAGGAGAGAGAGAGATGGAAGGATAAGTGAGAAATGGGATGTGAATATGTAGAGTTGGAAAGTTGAAGGATATTACAGTGGAGAACGTAGAGAGAGATAGAGATACAGCAGGTCTTTTTACTTCACTTGAAATGTACAAAATTTACACATATATTAAATACATATAAAGTTCAGGGTGCAAGAAAGAAAAGTGCAATAAATGTATATTTTGTTAGAAAAGGAGCGTGACATGTGCTCACAATTCATATGTTTCAATATTAAAGAAAAGAAAAATTAACAAAACAACCAATAAACTAAGGGTCAATAATAAGTTAATCAGTAAACAATATTTGCTAATAAATAAAACACTCAACTATGAAAAAATAATAGAATAAACATCGTTGTTATATTTTTCGTTAAAAAACATTGTCTTTCTATTGCAGAACGTTAGGTCAATGACTTCAGAATAACCATATCTGCACTAGAAGAAGTTTATAGACAAACATAAACTTTTTAATTGTTAGTGAAAGAGGTGTTAATCACAAATTTACAGAACCCACTTGGTAGAACCTTGGATTTAGATGAAATTAATGACGTGATTAATTTCGCAATAATCAAAGAAATTCATGTAGTGAGCGACAAGTTAGAAGATATTTTCGAGGGGAAGTTTTCTACTATTTCATTTTTCGAGTAAGTTCACTGTTATCGGCAATGATTGCGTGTTTATTTCTATAGTTGAATATTTTATTTGTTAGTAAAAGTTATTTAGTAATGGACTTGTTATTGATTTTATAGTTAAGTGATAGTTTTGTTAATTTCCCTAAAAAAAAAATTGTTACAATTTTTTGTAAACTTCATAAAACAAAACAAGTGGAATATATATTCGTTGACTGAATATATGTGTCATTATATATTACAATGGTTTTCTTTTCTATAGTTATTTTTTATAATGTGATAAATTTTCATAGAATAAAAATATAAATGAAAATTAACAAAACAACTACTGAAGTATGCAATCAATGATAAATCCACCTCTAAACAATTTTTTCTAACAAATAAAGCACTCAACTATGAAAAATAAACAGACCAAACATTGCTGTAACATTTTTCATTAAAAAATATTTTCTTTATGCTACAGAACATTGTCTTTCCGCTATGGAAAGTGAGTCCTTAGAATACAATTTAGGAAAGACTACTTTCCACAACAAAAAGATTACTTTCAGCAGAGGAAATATTACTTTCCGCTGCGGAAAGTAAGTCTTTGAAATAAGACTAGTAAAGATTATTTTTTTCTGCAAAAAGATGACTTTCTGCAGTGAAAACTATATTTTCCACAATGGAAAATATTTTTTCCGTTCCATTTGCTAAATTCTTTGTTGTTTTTTAGTATAACAAACAATGAATTTTCTAACGAGTTTCTTGAGTGGATAAAAAATATGTCTAGCTTGGAGTAAATTGATTTTTCAACAAACAATTAACTTGAAATCTTCCATTTTCGATACCAAATCAACTTTAAACAACTTAACGTTTCTAAAATCTATTTTCCGGCTAGTTTCCTTAGTTTACCTTAGAGTACATTGATTTTTTAGTAAATAGTTAACTAGAAATCTTCCATTTTGATACAAAAATCGATTTCGAATAGATTAACTGAAAATCTTCCATTTTGAAAAGTCTTCTCATTTTTAACATTTTTTTCAACATGTTAACAACAATGTTTGCGTTGTTCATTTCTTATAGTTGAGTGTTTTATTTGTTAATGAATGACTTGTCATTGATCTCATAGTTCTGTGGTTGTTTTATTAATTTTTCAAATATGAAATAAAAACTTATTTTCAAAGTGTTTTTTATTTTAGTTAAAAAATTAAGGGAAGATGACAAACCAACCATCATCCTTTACTGTTAGTGACAACCCAACCATCATCATTTTTTCACTAACAAATTAACTACTGAACTATGAAAAAATTACGTCGCCAACATCGGTGTTTTGTTTGCTGTTAAATGTGATAATGTCGAGCTGCGGCGATTTGTATACAAACCACTGTGGCTCCATATTTTAAAAAAAATAAGACTACAATTTGCATGAACGCGACGGTTAATCTAGTAAACCGGAGGGGTGTGACAGTAAATCGCTGCGGTGTCAAATGAAGTCACTGCGATTTATCGTCACACCGCTGCGACTTCATATGACACCACAGCGGTTCATCGTGCCTCCTTCGCCTTGTACAAATACACAGACACTCTTCGCGATTTTCTTAGACATTTTGTCAACGATTAGCAAACCCTAGAGATTTCTGAGAGCTGAAGTAAACCGCATTTTGGCGAAGTTGAATAATTTGTTGAACACCACATGACATCTTGGAGTGTTGAGGAATCTGTTATTAACCGTTAAGTTGAAGTGGGGCCCATAGTCACATTTTTTGCCAACGAGGTATGTGGAATTAGAGGCGAAGCTGCTATGGTGTTGCATTCCGTCTCGACAACTCTACACGAGGAGGAGCTCCGTTCATTATGTGACTCCAGTAGTGATGAAGACATGAACATGGCCGAGAGTAGGCCTAGACTCCTACCACAAGTAGAATGCACCTTCCCTGGTATAGGGCTTGACAAAAAGTACAGTTCATTGAATAAAATTAGAGAAGAAATTGTCTATCATGCATTGAAAAATGGGTATGGGATAAAATTCACCTACAGTGATGCACATCGGTTGAGGGCTGCCTACCAGGAATGATGAACATGGTGGCTGTGCGCCTAAAAAATGTAAGGTGAAATGACGTTTCAAGTAAAGTGCTACAATGACGTTCACACTTGCTCGAGAAAGATGAAAAGCCACCATGCCTCTACCAAATAGGTGGCAGCGCATTACTTGGACAGATTTAAAAGTCAGGTTGATTGGGACCTTTCTTCCATAATTGAAACAGTTAGGAAAGACTTTAACATCAATATCATACCCAGCCTTGCTAGAAGGGAAAAAAATGTGCCCAAAAAAATTAACAAAGGGGATGACAATGAGCAATACAAGCTTATATGGTCCTATACTGAGGAGATTTGGAGGTCTAATCCTGAAAGCTAAGTGCGTGTTGACCTAGAGATGAGTTCATTTAAAAGGATGTACATGTGTTTGGCTGCATGCAAGATGGCCCTGAGGAATTGTGGTAGATTATTTATTTGTTTGGATGGTTTGCTAGTTAAAGGGAGCAAGTCTTGGCCACCTGCTCACTGCTGTCACCATCAACATAAATGATGGAATGTATCCGATTGTTGTAGCAGTGGTGGAAGCAGAAAATAGGGCTTTTTGGAGCTAGTTTCTAGAATTGTTGTTCGAACACCTCGACCGACAATGGGTGGACAATTATTTTTTATCAAAAAAAGGTGTGGTTGATTGCTTTTGCCTTCTATGTTTATGTTATGCGTTGTGTACCAATGTTTGACTCATACTATGAATATTTGTAGGCGCTAATGCAGCTATCAGAGAGGTGCCATAGCAAGTGGACCATCAGTTTTGCATCTGACACTTGTATGCCAATTTTCAAAAATAATTGAAGGCTGGTTGTTCAAGGATGCAATGTAAGCCGCATCTAGAGCCACAACAGAGAGGCACTTTGAGAGAGAAAGAGATGGCCAAATTATTTTTGCTTGACTCGACAGTCCATAACTATCTACGAGGAATAGATGTGAGATGCTGGGCCAAACATGCCTTTTGCTCCATCCCCAAGTGCGATATAAGCCTCAACAACCTCAGCGAGTTCTTCAACGCCTGCATCCTACCAGCCTAGAACAAACCGATTCTAAGTATGTTTGAGATCATATGAAAGGCATCATGGGTAGGATTGTGAAAAAAAATAAAAAGATGGCTCCCTCAACAGACCTTTTGTGTCCGCAGATCAACAATCGGCCCGCTAAACTACAACTTGTCGGTCGAAATTGAAGCCCTCAATTTTCAGGAGCTGCCCAGTTTGAGGTCAACAACTAATGAACAGTATTCTTTCGATTTGGATAGGTGTACTTGTAGCTATTATCGGTGGGAGTTGACTGGCATCCCGTGTGTCCATACAGTCCCGTGCATTCACTTCATAAGGAGATCTCCTGAGAAATTTGTGCATGTGTGATATCATTGGGAAACATACATGGCGATGTACTCCCACTTTGTCCACCCTATCAATGGACAAATTATGTGGCCTCCTGTGACGCATGTTGATCAAATTATCCCATCGCCATTTAAAAGGCTTCTAGGAAGGACATGAAAACGTTGAATTACGGGATGCGGATGAGGCTCCAAGCTAGATAGTGCAGCTCAGAAGACATCTGAACATGACTTGTGGCCGATGTGAGGGTGTGGGGCACAATTCTCACACGTGCGAAGGTGGAGGCCCAGAGTCTAGAGCCAGAGGCAGAGGCAGAGGCAGAGCCAGCCCTAGCCCTAGAGGCAGAGGCAGAGGTAGAGGCAGAGGCGGTAGAGGAAGCTTGCACAACACATTTATGGGTTTCAGAGTCCTTGAGACAACCCTCGAGATAGTTCCTGACATAGTCCCCGAGAGAGTCTAGGAGAGAGTCCCCAAGACAGTGTGATGCCCCGCGTCAAATTCTCTTTAACTTTTTCCTTTTTAATTATTGTGTAAAAATTTTAGTTTTTATTTATTCAAAACAAGCGTGAGTAAAACTTAAGGCGAGTGTGGAAATCTAGAGTGCATAATTAAATCATAGTAAAAGCGGAAACATAAGATGCGTAAGTTAAAATCAAAGTTCAAAGCGGAAATATAATTGAGTTCAAAATACGGTTTGAGAGTTTAAGGTAAGATTTACTAGTTTTACAAAACATTGTCCTTTTTTCAAACCATTTCAAAATAACTTGTCCCTTTTTTCTTCTTGCGAGCCATCACCAGGTCGGTTTAGCAGGATAACCTATAGGCTCAACGGGCAATGCATCCTCCTCTGCTCCTAGTATCACTACCTCTTGACAATTTCCTACACCACAAGTAAACAGTGAGCCTAAAGGCCTAGTAAAGAGTGGGGTATGCAGTCTGATGTATGCCTCTCATTCATTCTTTTTGGAATGGGTTCCGCGCCAAACCGTTGTTTTCTTTATATTTCATTCTTTCATTCATAAGTCGTACATCGAGCATTAAATTGGAGGAATCCGTGGTGGAGGGAGTAATCTGTTCTCAGCTTCTAACCACCTAGGGTCGCTAGTCCCGTACCCGACAAAGGAGGGCTTAGTCTAGTCTACCTAACTAGATCCGAACTACCAGTCCATCCCCCAACTTCCCATTTTCTTTTCCTTTCATTCATTTCATTTATCCATTTTTCTCACTTGATGCATATGAGTATCACCTCAGATGTAACATTTCCTACTTATTCCTATTATTATGATGCATGTCTATGCAATACTACAATCATGATTACAATTCAATATAACAGGAAATGACAATGAATAAAACAGCGAAATAACATGCTCTAAATTTGCAGAATATAACAGATAAGAGAACGATGAATTTAACATGCTATTAAACTGAGATTAAATGGTAAGTTGCAGCTAAATATTCGAAAGAACTAGGCATGCTTTGTAATATCCCGATTTTTGTAACAGAATTAATTAAGGATAATTGAGATTTATTTGATAAGAAAATTGATTGGGGGAAATATTTGGATAATAATCAAGGATTTATTTGGAGGAAAATTTAAATGGAATTATGGAGGAAATTAAAAATAAAAGAAAATAGAAATAAAATGGGGATTTAAACCGGTTCATCTCTGGTCCGATTTGGGTTCATGCCTATGTTGAGTCGGTTTTTATTTTAATTGAAGAAGAAAGAAATGAGAAGAGAAGGGGGGAGAAGGCGAGAGTGACCGAGAGAAAACGAGAGGAAGAGAGAGAACAATCGGGAGGGAGATGACGATGAATGGCGACGGACGTTCGCGGTGACGAGGTGATGTTTCGGCAAACGGTAACTGTTGGTGACAATGCGGGCTACTGAAACAATCATGGGTGTACCGTTCGGTTAGGGCATGGGTCGATTTGGTGCTAGTGTTTATCTTCCTGACTTCCGGTTATGGGCGTTGGCAGGGGCGTTTTGGCGTCAACAGAGGCGATTTGGCGAGGAGATTGGCATGGGGGTAGGGTATCGGTTTAGGTCCGGGTGTGTTGGTCCATGATTGAATCGGTTTGTTTCAAATGCTCTGACTACAGGATAAGGATTTCCACATGGCCATCGTGTATTGGACCACCTTCCCTGAATTGGGTAATGTTCCATCCTTCTCTGCCTATATAGGTATGCAGCAGTGGGTGGATACGGAAGGATTCTGTTCTCTGTGTATTACTTTGTGAGTGACAGTGAAGGAGTACTGGAGATGGAGGAAATGGCCGAGTGTCTGGGAGGAGGAAAAGTGACAGAAAAGTGGGAAGTGGAGAATGACAGTGAAGAATGCTGAAGCATGGAAATAGAGAAGAGAAATTGAAGCTCGATTTCCTCTTGGGTCTGCTCCTGTCTTTAGGTAAGGGAGATGTTCTGGGTTGAGTTTTATGTTCTGCTCTGTTAAATGGGGTTGAAATTGCTAATTTGTTATGTATATTTTGGGTTGCTACTAGACAATGGAGATTCCTATATTCTGCAAATTATTGATACTAATTGAACGAAATATTCTATGTTGTTTCTGTTGTGAAATGGATTCTACTATGCATATATGTTGAGCTAAATTCATGCAATGTGGGAACTAAAGTTTGATGGTTTTTGCAAATTCTAAACTGTGGTACAGCCTTGGAAGATGAAATTATAGAAAAATCATTGATGATTCTGTTTTAGCATTAGCATTTTGTGAATGGCTGTCATTTGATGATCTGATACCGATACTGTGGAGTTAAAGAATTAACATAGGGTTTGTGAATCTTGTAGTTTTGTTGGTGCAGAAGTTGGAATAAATTATGGTAGGTTTTGTCTATGTTAACTGCACATTGGGTACGACCAACTTTCTCGCAAGGATTGCGCATGTCTTCAGGTTCTTCCGAGTATTTCTCAAAACATACCTCTTGAAAAGATCCATCAATTCACGTGGTTGCAAAAAAAAAGGCAAAAACCTGTCAGACTAATAAGGCATGAATAAGTGCAGAAACACGTATATAACCAAATCAAAGACGTACCACGCGCACAGTTTTAAAAGGCCGAGGCTGTGACACAATTGTCTCCTACACCTCGGCAAGCACAACAGGAGTAGGTTGGCCTCTTAGGACAATGGTCCTGCAAATTTCAGACACGTTATTACGAGCACACAAACAAAGTAAAAACTAAACTTTGTGTACAATGTAAATAACTTACAAGTTGTTTATGGCTTCCATTGCTTTAGAGGACGATGGAGAGGCTGCTATAGGGGCTACTCACTGCTCCATTCTTTGAAATGCTGCCAACATCTCATGATGCCGCTCCTCTAGTTGCTTCTCCATTTTTTTTCATTTGGTGTAGCCCCATTTGAAAGTGCTCATCCATCATTTCTATTATGTTCAGCGCTATTTGATGGAGCTCCTCCATCCTGCGCATCCAATCTGACATCTCCTCAGGCATTGAAGTAAAATGAGATGTCTAAAAAGGGGGTGGTTGCATTGGTTGCAGAGCATCCTCCTTCATGTGTTGCAGAGGCGATGGTGGAGGCTGTTCCTCCGAGGGGGCTAAAGGCTGTTCCTCTGAGGGGGCTGGTAGCTGGGACACTTTACCTCGCTTCTTTGGGGTCTTGTGTACCAATTCCCCTCCAACTTTGTTGACCCTCATTCTATCCACTTTCAATCTGTTGTAGACGTTTGTGGTCGCCTCTTTGATTCTCGGCTCATCCTTCGAGATTGGTACCCCAGACTGCTAAAAAATCCTCTAAATGAGCCAGTTGAATGGTAGACTCTTGGCTGGGTTGTTGAGCACCTCGTGCATGTACCTCAAAAGGACATATCCGATGTCCACATTTTTCCTGGTAAACACCTTCTGGAGCAAATAGAGATCCATGCAGCTTACATGGTCTCAATGTCCATCCCGAGGCAAAATGGTGTATGTCGTGATAATGTGGATCACTCAGGCTATGACATTCAGCTCAATGGACGTTGGCTTCCTGTACATACTAATCTCGAGATACCGGTGCAACAATTTAAGCACTACCAACCCATCTCCTTGCTTGACCAAAGGTGGTTCCCGAGACACATGATAATAGTGATCGCTTGGTCCCTCCATCACACATCCAAGCATCACGTTCAGATCGTTGGGAGTTAGCCTTAACTACTGTCCAAACATATAAGTCCGGACTTCTAATGGCTAGGTGGCCAATTTCAAATTGGCGTACAAGAGTTTGACAATACGTTCAGAGAAACTTCCACCCAATCAACATAAACTGGCTAAGCCAGCCCCCTCAAACAATTGGTCAATTACCAACTCAGTCAAGGACTCCAACTCCACTCTTTTAGAAATAATAATTGAATGATGTTTAACATCAGCTTCATACTGTTCCTTCACATAAGCTGTCCTGAGGAATGGGGAGTGGAAACCTGCTGTAGCGGATTGGAAACGAACTAGTACACCTCCAGCCGATCGTTGTTGAGGCTGCAGTTGAGGTTGAGATTGCACTGTGGCGATTTCTCTAGAATGCACCGGGTCGGTTTCTCCAAATTGCACTATGGGGGTTTCTCCATCTTGCACCGCAGCGGTTTCTCCAGCTTGCACCGCAGCAGTTGTTCCTTGCGCCGCAGGTGCTCCTTCTTGCACCGTGGCTGGTTCAGGTTAGTGAAACTGACCGACGAGGTTAGTTGCAATTCGACAGCGTTGACGAGCAGAGTCCATCGTTTCTACCTGTGGTTGCGGGTGAGTTTACGATGGATCACCCTTTCGCTTAGTCGGCATTTTCTTTGTGCGGGAAGCCATTGGTATTGATTATAGTGTGGAACGAAGGTCTGAGAGTTCGATGGTTTTCTAAGGATATCGTTGTTTGCGGTGAAAATGTCGGAGCCCACGATTGAGTCTTGTGTAGTACGACAGAGAATCAAAGAACGAGGTACGATAAACCGTTGTGGTGTCATATGAAGCCGCCGCAGTGTATCTATAAATCATGACGACTTCACATGACTCCACAGTAGTTTATCGTCACACTGCTATGGTTTAATAGATGAACCGCCGCGGTTCATGCAAATTGTAGTCTTATTTTTTTTAAATATATGGAGCCGCACTGATTTGTATACGAACCATTGCGTCTTGACATTATCATGTTTAACGAAAAACGTGATAGCGATGTTAGCAGCGTCATTTTTTCATAGTTTAGTGCTTAATTTGTTAGATAAAAAAGATGATGGTTGATTTGTCACTAACAGTAAAAGATGATGGTTAATTTGTCATTTTTCCAAAAATTAAAGAAAGGGTAAATGACAAATCAACCATCGTGGTTTGTGGTCAATGACAAGTCAACCACTAGGGTATTTTTTTAACAAATTAACCACTGACGTATGGGAAAATAACAAAGCAAATATCGCAGTTACGTTTTTCGTTCTCCGTTAACAAGTTAAAAACGCAGTGTGTGGTCAAGACACCGCGTTTTTAACTTGTTTGATCGCAAATTTGAGGACTTAAAGAAAGGCGGTTATGGGTTTTACCAGATGACAATTATAGAGCTCTGAGAGAGCTTCAATTTGATACCTTCTGCGCCCAATTCCGACATCCGTAGCAAAAGTTATGCTAGTTTGAAGTTGCAGAGGTCAAAAAACCAATAAAAACATTGCATTCGTAAAACATATACATAACGAATTCGAAGTAACCATGAAACACAATTGATCGAGAACGCCATGCATGACAAATAGAGAGCTCCAGAGACGCCGCGGTGTCTAGGCCTTTTTGCCTGGATGCGTGTTTGCCTGGACACCACGTAAAAACGCGGTGCCTCGTGTAAAAATGTGGTGCCTAGAGTAAAAACGTGGTGACTCCAAGTAAATATGCGGTGCCTCGCATAAAAACGCGGTGACACCGCTTTTTACGCGTTGTCTTGACCACACACCGCATTTTTAACTTGTTAACGGAGAACGAAAAACTTAATTGCGATGTTTGCTTTGTTATTTTCCCATACGTCAGTGGTTAATTTGTTAAAAAAAATACCCTAGTGGTTGACTTGTCATTGATCACAAACCATGATGGTTGATTTGTCATTTACCCTTAAAGAAAAAACACTTTGAATATAAAAATGGTATTTTAATAAAATTTATTTTTATTATTACCATTTAATAAACAATTGCTGAATCTGCATGACAAGTTTGATTCCATAATTTCTACAACCTTTCATTTCTTGATAACCAATTGCTTTCCTTCTTTACAGTGCTTTAATGGAGGTTTGAAATTGCAGAAAGAGAAATTAATGAATCAACTACTGTAATTTGTGATCAATGAAAAATTAACTATTAAAGTATTTTTGCTAACAGCTTAACTATTAAACTATGAAAAATAGACGCTACAAATATTGTTATCACGTTTGTAGTTGAATGTTTTCATTTTCGTTTCGTGGAGGAACATGTTACACGTTCCTCTGTGGAACATCAATGCTAAATATGAAGATACTTGTTTATTGTTCCTCTGTGTTACGTCATACATTCCCCCATGGAACGTCCTTGTCTGTCATTCCCCCTTGCAGAACATCATACTTTCTGCCACGGAATGTTAAGTTTCCACAGCGAAATGACAACTTTCCTCCGCAGAACGTCATGCATCCTCTGCTCTATATAAATTTACACTATATTCATCGCGAATATCGAACCCTAGAGCTTTTTGAGAGCTAAAGTGTACCACATGTTGACAAAGTTGAAACGTTAATAATTGTTGAACACTAATGGTGTAATGACCTAGTTTTTCGTTACCTTTTAAAAACGTGTGAAATTTAAAATTTTTGTAAGGCGACTGTAGATCTTTATTAAAACCTTTTTAATATGAAATTTGAGTGCGGTTCTTATAACTGGACTGTTAACAAAACCCTTTTTACTTTGACTTGTTAGTAAAATCGTGATGATTTGGTCGAAAACTATGGTTATAAAATCTAGCAGAAGCGTAAATTACTTTTTGTTTGAAAATGTAGCGGAAGCGTAAATATTTCTTTTAAAGACTATTAATTAAAAGCTTACTTTATGTTTTATAAACGTATTCCTCTTCACCTTAATTAGCCTGACCAACCGCAAGTCTCGCCCGTGCAAATCCTTCATGAGCTGCTCCTACATCTGTTCATCAATGTTCTCTCGTACTTATACCTACATCGCAAGTAGTAACCTATGAGCCTAAGGCTCAATAAGTGATAATACCTATCATGCTATAATACTACATGCAATTTTACTTCTCGTCATTTTCTTATCTTCTTATCTTTTATGTTTTAATCATCGTTTTCTTCTTATCTTTTTATCCTTTATGTTTTAAATCATCGTTTTTGTCTTTTTCTCCTTATCTTTTTTCTTTCGCATTTTAATTATTATATTTCATTGGTCGTTCTTTTCATCGTTAACCTCTGATATAGCAGCGATGGCATAATTTGAAAGCCTACTAATCATTGGCCTTTGTCCTGGCATAATCCAGGGACCTTGCAACAGATACGAGCAGCAATGACATAATTCGAAAGCTTGCTAGCGACGATGGCATAATCTGAAAGCTCACTAGCGGTTGTGTCCATGAAGGACTTAAACGATCTCACGTCATATCATTGCCATTCTCTTTTCTTTACTTTATTTTGACTTATTATTCGTTCGTTATTGGTTTCTTTGTTCGTGGTTTGTTTCCTCGTTCGCTATTTATTTCTTCATGCGCTTATTACTTTTTATGGCTTATGATTCGTCCGTTTTTTGTATCTGTTTCGTTTGATGCTTGTGAATGCATACAATCTCTGAAAGCATAAATAAACATTCAACGTGCGATTCACCAAAACGTGCTATAGGTACTGTAAACATGCTATAAAAGCAATAAACAATGAAACGTGCGAATATTAACTGTAAGCATGCTTTAATACTAATAAACAACGAAACATGCTATTAAAGACTGTAGACATGCTTGGAAAGTAGTAAGCAACGAAACATGCTATTAAAAACTATAGACATGCTAGGATAGCGGTAAGCAATGAAACATGCATCTCTATTCTTGCGATGTAGGGTCCGAAGACAAAAACACATGCATATCACTTACCTCGATGCGTTGCATTCTCACTTAATTGCTACCTTTCTTCTTTTTAGTACCTTCACAATTTAACAACATTTAATTATTGATCTAATCGCTTTAATCAACTCATTAACCTCACCTTCATTTATATTTTTATTTCTTATACGTCATCTACTAGAGTTTCCTACACGAAACCGCTTCATTAATTATAAATCAACTTAATTAATTAATCTCAATTGATAACATCTAGAAATTAAGCATAACATATAGCGGAAACCAACGTAATTTCATCTATGAATTATATCAACCCATAAATCAATGTTCAATATTCATATTTGAATTGAGGCATAAAACTATATCACTCCAATTAGTGAACCGAATCCAAAACCAACTAATAACCCAACAATTCACATCACTAAATCGAGTAACAGAACAATAAACTCAACCCTGTCAATCAAGCTATAACCAAACAACAACTTATTTCACAGGACAATTACAAGTTATCACAGTACATCCAAACATATAGAGTATATGCTTTATATCTCCTGCAAACAATAACCAACAGCTTGTCACATCCGACAAGAGCATCAAACAATATCATCTAATTATCAACTAAACATTTCAGACTATGAATTCAAGCAACATAGTATCAATCCATATTTCAATCCAACGTACATAGCATCTCTACTATAACAAAACAACATTCTTTTCTAGAGAGCATATGTATTTTCTATCATTCAATAACAATACTCTGAAATGTAGAACAACCAGCCAACCAACATGCTTCACAGAGTAATAACTAGTACTTGTAGTTCATCTAAACGTAGGGAGCATCTCTTTAATATCTCATCTAGACAATAACCAAAGGAGCAACTTTACATAATATTAATCCAAGTTTTAATCTAACTTACGTAACATTTTTACTTCACAAAACATAACAGGTTATCAACCACATGGTAGTGAGGCTAAATCTAACATTTTATGCTTTTGGAGACATTCAACAGAGTACGTAAAATCACTAATCAAACATCACAAGACATCAACCCAAGTCTTCATAGAGCACATAATTGAACTAGAATCAATGACAAAATAACAATCTCATCCAATAAACTCATTTAGAATCCAACAGAGGCTAAATTTACTGTCACAAAACACTAAAAGCAGTAGCTACATCCAACATATTCACAGTTGTAGAATCAAACCAACAGAGCATTTTCATATGTTAGTGATCACCCAATAAAGTTGTTTCATATTATTAGTTAACAACTCCTATGTCCAACAATACATCCAAACAGAGAACACCAACCAGATTCATCAATGGAGAACATAACTAAAAACAGAGCAGAAGACCACTACCTACACCTCTCGGCCATCAGCTCCAACTCCAACTCCAACTCCACACTTTCCTTCTCTCGACTTCTATAAGAAAACACACTCGGGTGTCCCCTTCCTTCGTTCTGTCTTCTCCTCAGAAGGACACTCGGCCTCCAGCTCTCTTCCACCCGAGGGCTCCCTCATAATTTATTCTCCACTGCCAGAGTATTCTCCTTCATGTTTCTGCTAGCTTTCTCTTGACTCTCATCCATTCTCTGAAGATAAACACTCTGCCACTTCCTAGAAGGCAGAGTGTAGCCCTTCTGCACACCCTACTAGCACACCCGAAGCCCCCTGCCTCCAACCTGTCCATCACAGCGCCACCAACAGCACTCCATCAGCTTTTCTAGAGAGTTCCCCACGTTGCATGCTGAGTTGTTGGTTTTGTCATCGCCGGTTCGAACCCAACAACAAGCTGGATCCAGGCCTTCAGCCGGTTCAGCACGAACCTCCATTTCTCCACGATGTTCCTCACGAAAACGCCAGCTTCGATCCCTCGAAATCGGTCCCAGCCAACAACCAAACGACAGAATGTCAAGGAGGAGGAAGAAATCGATTGGACATACCTTGGTTCGACGTCGGAAGACCACGCCCGCGGGAGCTTCAATTCTTAACCCTCGCCACAACCCACGTCGCCGATCCTCATCGCTCGGAGCCACTCATCCTCACGTAGCACTGCGACTCCCGCCGCGAAGAACCCGTCGGCAAGCTCCATCGTTGCCCCTCTCTCGCTCGATCTCACCCTCTCTGTTGTCCCCCCCTCTCTTCTCGAGTCTCTCTCTTTCTCTCAGTAAAATGGCTAAAGGCCAATTGATTCTTCCCCCCTTTCAATCTTTGAACCGAACCAAGCCACACCACTTGAACCGGTTCTCATTCCAGAATTTTCATTTTAATTTCCTTAAGTCCAATCTTTCACTTAATATTCACTTAATCTCCAATAAATCACTCTCTAAACTTTTATTTCCAACAAAACCAATAAGTCTCTTTTTTTTTCTTTTTAATCTAAATTATCTTTTTACCCAATTCAATTCTGCTTTAATAATTTAATTATCCTTCATTTAATTAAATTATTTCAATTTCAATTCCTGATTTATTCCAAATATATCTACATCCTTGGGTAATACCCCGATAATTATCCAATTAATCCAGATACTCTCAATTACTTTCCAATTATCCTTGTTAAATTCTGATGTAAAAAGTTGGGGTATTACATTCTTCCCTCCTTATATAAATTTCATCCTCAATATAAGCCTTGCATAAACATCCTTTTCACTAATTATCCAAGGATTTCTTTCCCTTAATCCAATAATATTACTAATTATCGTAACTTATCCATCTTAATCACACCAAAAATTTGTCGTAATTGCAGCATCCTCATAAGAAGACACCTTTGATGCAATCACTTTCCTATTCCTTAAGCTAGATTTATATCAACCAATGGTTAACTCCGTATCCAAATCATCACTTGTCTCCTCAAGATCTAGCATTTTCACCTTTTCTCCGAGAATTAGCATGTCACATTAGTAGGTCTTCTTAATTCCTTGTGAAGAATCCATTATAGAGAAACCTCATTTATTTATCCAACAGGTAAGGATATCGAAATTTCTAAACTATATGCCTTATCATTCAACCTCAATTCCAAAAGATGCTCGCCAATCATAACTTCCTCATAGCATCATCTTATTCTTGTCCTTAGTGTACGCAAATTCTTATAAACGATTGAACCTAAACAACTTTTTGTTCAATTACATCCCTCAAAACTGGTTGACCCTAAATGTTCTCTTCGAATTAGGATGGCTTGAGTTGTTGTTGAAACCTTTAAATCCTTAGGAGCCATTATCCGTTAGTTTTCCAAACCAAAACCAGATTGTTCTCAACCAAGTGACCACTTAAATTACTGCGTTGAATCATCAAGGTTCCTTCCAAGATGATTCCCTTTGCTCCAAATCCTAACTACAACTTAAGTAGAGAAACATTCCAATGATTTCGCAGTAATTTAAACGCAACAAAAACAAGTTTGCATTCATTTCCCAGATGAATATGTTACAATGTCACATATGAACAAAATCTAATACACTTCAAAATCCAATACTTATACATCCTATCTTAGATTTATCTTATTCTCCAAAAATCATCCTAAAGATCATTCGGATATTCCCGAGAGCAAGCCACAACATCACTCATTAGACCCTCGTTTCTGTTTCTATTTTGGTATCTGTGATCGTACGCGTTTTCATATCCATTTCCATTTTTGTTTTCGTTTCCATTTTTGTTCCCATTTTTGTTCCCATTTTTGTTTTCGTATCTGTATCTGTTTCCATTTCTTGAAACTCATTTTCGTTTCCGTCTTTGTTTCCGTTTTTGTTTCTGTTCCTGTTTCCAGTTTCAGTTTCTTTGCTCATACCGTTTTGGTATCCGTTTTCGTTGCTATTTCTGTTCCTGTATTTGTTTTTGTTTCTGAGTCTATATCTGAGTGAGTTCCATCAAACTTTCGAGTCCTTCCGAATAGTCCTAGAACGATCCATCCATTTATCACACCCATTAAACAATGCAATTAAAGGAACACCATGCTCATATCAACTACGGTCGTTCAAATACAATACTAGCTAATTTGCATTACATTTTTACATTCATTACACTTACTAACTAACCAAATGCAAATACTACAATAAAGGAGTACATCATTCTTTCATCCTTTACATCCTCGGATAGTTTCTGGCAAAATGGTTAATCTTCCCACACTTAAAGCATTGACGTGACTTAACCAAGCATTCTCCTTCATGATTTTGCCTGCACCTTGGGCACTGAATTTTCTCGTTGGTTTCCTTCTTCTTCAAAGGGCCATTTTATTCCCCTGGATGTACACCCTTCTTCTTGTGAATACAGTTGAAACTTTACCACAAGCTTGTTTTGTTTTGAGATCCGATTCTTTACTTCTTCAAGGTCAAGAGCTCTTAATACGATCTCAGAGTAGGCTACATCTTGCGATCCTGATCCAACCACACCTTCTTGAATCTCCGTCTTAAGTCCTTGTATAAAGTGGGGTACCTTGTGCTCATTACCACTCACCATGTGTGGGGCAAATTGTGACAACGCTTAAACTTGCGTACATACTCTAAAACTGATCATTCCTGTCGTAACTGGACAAATTCTACCAACTTTTTTGTCCTTGTTGTGCAGTTAAAATATTTCTCATAGAAGATTTTCTTGAATTCAGTCCAAGTCAATGCAGTCACATATTTGGCTATCTTGACCGAGTCCCATCAAAATCTTGCATCCTTGACTAGCATAAATGTGGCAGAAGCACCCTTTCCTCTTCCTTTATCTTAGCATAGGCCAACATGTCTTCCATGGTCCATATCCATTCCTTAGCACTGTCTGGATCTGTAATATTCCCATCAAATTGAGGTGTTTGTAACTGCTGAAGCTTTTCCCAACTTACATCCAGCTGCTCAACCACAAGTGGTTCCGCAGCTCGCTTATTTCCATGCGCAATCACTTCCATCAACTTCTCCAAATTTTTCGACTGTCGCTCCAATTGATGCGATTGTCGTTCCACTAACGTAGTCAACAGAGCGATCGTTTCATTTGCACCACTCGAATCTCTTTCTTGCCCAACCTTTCACCGTCCTCTAACCATGATACCTTGCGTCGTAGAATAAAATAATTATACGTTAGGAAAAATTAAATTAGAAAATTACTTGCATTTGATGGAGTATTTCCACATCAAAGCTTGTGCTAGTAGGCATTTATAATTTTTTTTTTTTTTGGAAAAACACTGTTAACTGTATCAAAGCGATTTACAAAATCTTTTTTTTTAAAACACAGTTACAATAAGTTCACGGATCGGTTTTAAAACATTCGCTCTGATACGGACTGTATCAGAGAAATTTAAAACACAGTTCAATTTTAAAACGCAGTAGAGCAAAAAAAAAATTTCTCTAATACGAATTGTAATTGAGCAATTTAAAAGACAGTTAAGTTTTAAAACACAGTAGAACAATTTAAAACAATTTTGCTTTGATACCAACTATAACGACCCAATTTTTCGTTACCTTTTAAAAACGCGTGAAATTTAAAATTGTTGTAAGGCGACTGTAAATCTTTATTAAAACCTTTTTAATATGGTACCAGTGCCAGACCCAGCTCATTGTGCCCGCGAGGACGTGGGCCCCTAGAAGGTGGGGTGATTGTAGTGCCCTAAAGGTTGGGTGCTGCAATCCCACATCGACTTAGGCGAGGGGAAGAGAGCAAAATATAAGTGGCTTGCTCACCTTCCCCAATAGACGCGTTTTGGGATGGGCCAAAGGTTGCCTGTGGCTTGGTTCGGTTCACAGATTGAAAGGGGGGAAGAATCAATTGGCCTTCGACCATTTTACTGAGAGAAAAAGAGAGAGTCAAGAAGAGAGGGGGTGTCTGCACGCGGCT
>CM039469.1:9875914-9997615 GCA_022433065.1 Begonia loranthoides
ATTGCGAGTGATGAGGATCGGCAATGCGGGTCCTGGCTAGGGCTTAGAATCAGAGCTCCCGGGGGCGTGGTCTTCTAACGTTGAGTCAAGGTTTGTCCAGTCATTTTCTTCCTCGTCCTTGGCAATTTGTCATTTGGTCGTTGGCTGGGACCAATTTCAGGGGATTGGAGCTGGCGTTTTTTAGAGGAATGTCGAGGAGAAATGGCAGTTCGTGAAGGACCGACCGAAGACCTGGGTCCAGCTTGTTGTTGGGTTTGAACCGGGGATGAAAAAATCGATAACTCAGCATGCATCGTGTGGAACACTCTGGAAAAGCAGATGGAGTGCTGTTGGTGGTGCTGTGATGGACAGGTTGGAGGCAGGGGGCTTCAGGTGTGCTGGTCGGGTGTGCAGAAGGGCTACACTCTGCCTTCTAGGATGTGGCAGAGTGTTTGTAATTCCCCAATTTTTTTACATAACCGAATTAATTAGGATAATTGAGATTTATTTGATAAGAAAATTGACTGGGGGAAATATTTGGAAAATAATCTAAGTACAGAAAACTTAGGAAAAATGTGCACTGGTGAGTTTCGGACTCCTGTGGAAGAAGCAGACAAAGAGGGTTCGTGTCCGCATTGAATTTGTACAATTTTGGGACAATTCGGATGACGTGTGGACGAAGTGGATGAAGAAGACCCGCGTCCGATTTGAATATGTAATAATTTCTGGACAATTCAGACGCTGCGGACGATGCATGCAAACGAAAACTTGCGTCTGGAAGACACCTGCGGACGGTACAGATGACATTTTGGGACGCATTCCCTCATTCCAAATTAAGTTGCGGACGGTGCGGACGAGGTTGCCGACAACACGTCTCGTTCAAATTATTGGGAAAATCCGAGAAACCCATTTTATATCTCTTTTCTCTCTTCCGATTTCGTGTAGCACAGCAAACTCTCTCTCTCTCTCTCTCTCTCTCTCAGCCTCCTCCTATTGGAGATTGAGCTGGAAACTAAGGAAAGAATTTGGAATTTTGCTGGCCAAGGGATGACCCTACATTACGGGTTTGGATGCTTTGATTTTGGTACTGTAATTTGTTGGATTGCTGGAAATAGAAAACTATGATGCTGTTGTTTGAACTATGCACGTATGATTGCTTTAATTGTCTATGATCTGAACTGCTTATAAGTGACAAATACTATTTTGGTTACAAGTGATAAGTATGGCTGTCAATATTAAGTGTAGAGCTATGAATTGCTTTGAATACCTTGTTTGATTTCCATGTCCCGTTTAAGTTGTTGGATTGGTGGCTGCCATGCTTTAATTGTCGAATGCTAGAAATCGCTTTTAAGTAATAAGTATGAATTGTGGAAGTTAGAATCTCTGTCATCTATGAATTGTAAACTTTGAGAAATGGAAGTGGTTGTCACTTGTGAAATATGACATATCTTGGGTGACCTACAAGCTTTGATTTCAATAATAATTGTGTTATCTTGGGATTTTTCTGTTGACTCAAATCTGGAATATAGGATGCTTACCTTGTGTATGTCCAATAATTAAATACCTAGGATTAAATGTAGGGATTGAAGGATATAATTGAAGTCAAGTTAGGTTGAACTTAAACCTTGAATGGAATGGACAATGTTTTCTTGCGTGTAATGGTTAAGAGGACGCCTCCAATACTTGTAATGCCTTGCTAAACACGAAATCTAGTTAATAGGATGAAATTAAAATAGTTGTGTTGTTTTAAATTGAAAGTGTATATGTTGCTTTTAAATTATGCTACCTTACAGTTTCATGTGCACTAATTGTATTTCTTTTGTGTATTGTGCCTTTGGACTATTTCGTGGCATTCATGCATCATCCTAGGGCTTATAAATTTGTTTACATGTTGTGTGTCATACCTAATATATGTAAATAGTCGTGTGGGGGTTCGGGATGACCGGTGACATTCCATACGGTAGAATGCTCCTGGGGCGGTGTGGTAGGAGTTGTCTACATGGAATCTGGGTTCATCTTTCTCCCGTTTTGAGACCCCCAACGTCTTTAACAAAGAGTGTGATACTGGCTTGTGGAACACCCTTGATGGATATATCTCCTTATTGGAGTGAAGTGGTTAGGCCGCATGACCCTGGGTGTATCTCACTTTTGGCTTCCAGAAGAGATACGACTCTCTTCTGTAATGCATTGTGTGGTCATACATCATTCGCATTGCATTTAAATTCTTATTCTTGCTGGGCGTTAGGCTCATTCTTTTTCCCATAATATAGGTATATATGCAAGAACAGATTGCAGCCGTTGATGGAGTATTTGCACGATGAATCTTGTGGTTGGCTGGGCTAAAGAATTTAAAAAGGGAAATTTATTTGTAAAAAGGGTTTGTAAATTATTTAATATTCTTTAATGTTTTATTTTAATTCCGCTGCGTTTTATAAAAAGAATTTTATTACTTCTTCTGCAAAATATTTTAAGTAAAGAGTTTTAATGATAAGTTTTTATAAAGAAAAGTCTCACCCTGATTTTATAAAAGAAAAAAAAAGTTTTAAATTTTACACGATTTTAAGGTGAATAAAAACCGGGTCGTTACAGTGTTTGTCTTCAAAGAAGGGATGAGAGCAGAGAGAAGGCTGGTAGAAACATGAAGGAGAACACTTTGGTAGTGGGGAATAAATTGTGAGGGACCTCTCGGGTGGAAGAGAGTTAGAGGCTGAGTGTCCTTTTGAGGAGAAGACAGAACGGAGGAAGGGGGCACCCGAGTGTGTTTTCTTTTAGAAGCTGAGAGAAGGAATGTGTGGAGCTGATGGCCAAGAGGTGTAGGTAGTGGTCTTCTCCTATGTTTTTAGTTACGTTCTCCATTGATGAATCTAGTTGTTGTTCTCTGTTTGGATGTATTGTTGGACGAAGGAATTGTTAACTGATAATATGAAGCAACTTGATTGGGTGATTACTAACGTATGAAAATGCTCTATTGGTTTGATTATGCAACTGTGAATATGTTGGATGTAGCTACTGCTTTTAGTGTTTTGTGATAGTAAATTTAGCCTCTATTGGATTCTGAATGAGTTTATTGGATGAGATTGTTATTTTGTCATTGATTCTATTCAATTTTGTGCTCTGTTAAGACTTGGGTTGATGTCTTGTGATGTTTGATTAGTGATTTTATGTACTCTGTTGAATGTCTCCAAAAGCATAAAATGTTGGATTTAGCCTCACTGCCATGTGGTTGATAACCTGTTATGTTTTGTGAAGTAAAAATGTTACGTAAGTTAGATTAAAACTTGGATTAATATTATGTAAAGTTGCTCCTTTGGTTCTTTTCTAGATGAGATATTAAAGATATGCTCTCTACGTTTAGATGAACTGCAAGTACTAGTTATTACTCTGTGAAGCATGTTGGTTGGCTGGTTGTTCTACATTTCAGAGTATTGTTATTGAATGATTGAAAATACATATGCTCTCTAGAAAAGAATGTTGTTTTGTTATAGTAGAGATGCTATGTACGTTGGATTGAAATCTGGATCGATACTCTGTTGCTCTAATTCATAGTCTAAAATGTTTAGTTGATAATTAGATGATATGGTTTGATGATCTTGTCGGATGTGATAAGCTGTTGGTTATTGTTTGGTGGAGATATAAAGCATATACTCTGTATGTTTAAATGTACTGTGATAACCTGTCATTGTCCTGTGAAATAAGTTGTTGTTTGGTTATAGCTTGATTAATATGGTTGAGTTTATTGTTCTGTTACTCGATTCAGTTATGTGAATTATTGGGTTATTAGTTGGTTTTTGATTCAGGTCACTAATTGGAGTGATATAGTTTTATGCCTCGATTCATATATGAATAATTAACGTTGATTTATGGGTTGATAATTCATAGATGAAATTACGTGGGTTTCCACTATATGTTAAGCTTAATTTCTAGACCTTATCAATTGAGATTAATTAATTAAGTTGAGTTGCAAATAATGAAGCGGTTTCGTGTAGTAAACTCGAGTAAATGACATATTAGAAATAAGAATATAAATGAAGGTGAGGTTAATGAGTTGATTAAAGTGATTAGATCAATAATTAAATATTGTTAAATTGTGAAGATACTAAAAAGAAGAAATGTAGGAATTAAGTGAGAACGCAACGCATCGAAGTAAGTGATATTCATGTGTTTCGGTCTTCGGACCCTATATCGTAAGAATATGAGATGCATGTTTCGTTGTTTATCACTTTTCTAGCATGTTTAGAGTTTTAATAGTATGTCTCGTTGTTTACTGTTTTAAATAGCATGCTTCGATTTTTACCGATTTAAAGCATGTCTATGGTTATTAATAGCATGTTTCGTTGCTTACCTCTTTCCAAGCATCTCTATAGTCTTTAATAGCATGTTTCGTTGTTTACTGTTTTTAAAGCATGCTTACAATTAATATTTGCACGTTCGTTGTTTACTGCTTTTACAACATGTTTACAATACTTATAGCATGTTTTGGTGAATTGCATGTTCAATGTTTATTTATGCTTTCAGAAATTGTATGCATTCATGAGCATCATACGAAACAGATACAAATAACGGACAAATCATAAGCCATAAAAAGTAATAAGCGAACGAAGAAACAAATAGCGAACGAATAAACAAACCACGAACAAAGAAACTGATAACGAACGAATAATAAGTCAAAATAAAGTAAAGAAAAGAAAACGGTAACGATATGACGTGAGGTCATTTAAGTCCTTCGTGGACACAACCGCTAGCGAGCTGTTGGATTATGCCATCGTCGCTAGCAAGCTTTCAGATTATGTCATTGTTGCTCATATCTATTGCAAGGTCCCTAGATTATTTCGGGACGAATGACCAATGATTAGCAGGCTTTCGAATTATGTCATCGCTGCTATATCGGAGATCAACGATGAAAAGAACGACCAATGAAAGATAATAATTAAGATGCAAAAGACAAAAGATAAGGAGAAAAAGACAAAAACGATGATTTAAAACTTAAAGGATAAAAATATAAGAAGAAAACAATGAAATCGATGATTAAACTGTAAAATATAAGAAGATAAGAAATAAATGAGAACTAAAACTGCATGTAGTATTATAACATGATAGGTATTATCACTTACTAAGTCTTAGGCTCATAGGTTACTATTTACGATGTAGGTACAAGTACGAGAGAACATTGATGAACAGATTTAGGAGTAGCTGATGAAGGATTTGCATGGGCGAGACTTGTGGCTGGTCAAACTAAGGTGAAGAGGAATAAGTTTGTAAAACATAAAGTAACCTTTCAATTAATTGTCTTTAAAAGAAATATTTACGCTTCCGCTACGTTACGCTTCCGTTAGATTTTATAACCATAGCTTTTTACCAAATAATCATGATTTTAATAATGAGTCAAAGTAAAAAGGGTTTTGTTACTGGTTCGGTTATAAGAAGCGCACTCTGATTTCATATTAAAAAGGTTTTAATAAAGATTTACAGTCGCCTTACAAAAATTTTAAATTTCACGCGTTTTTAAAGGAGAACGAAAAATTGGGTCATTACAACGGGTAGATAAAGGGTAGATGTGATATTAAGGACTAATAGGATTTGCCCTAGCTAAGTAATTAACCATTGGGTCTTGACCTCTGGGAAGGAAAAGAGAGAGTGTTGTAGAGCCTAGGAAAACGACACGAGCACATAAACAGAAACAAAAACAAGAATAGAAACCAAATTGGAAATAACTACGGAAACAATACGAGAACAGAAACTGAAACGGAAACGGGAACAGAAACTGAAACAGAAATCGAAACGGAAACGAGTTTCCAGAAATGGAAACAAAAACGGATACGGATACAGATACAGAAACAGACATAGAAACAGATACAGAAGCGCATACGATCACGGATACCAAAATGGATACCAAGACAGAAATTGAAACAGAAACATAACCTGATACAGATACAGAAATAGAAATGGAAACAGAAACGGATACGGAAACAAAAATAGATATGGAAATGGTAAGAGCATAGAAACGATAATGGAAATGAAAATAGAAACAAAAATGAAAACGGGAACAGAAATAAAGTTTTCAGTAATGGACAAGAAAATGGATACAGATATAGATATGGATACAGAAACAGACATAGAAACGAACACGAAAACGCGTACGATCACACATACCGAAATGAAAACCGAAATGGAAACAGGTACACACACACAAAATGGGAAGCAAACCTAAGAGGTTAATGGGTTAATAGATGTAATCAGAGTGGCGCACTGGATGGTTGGAAGATTGAGTTTGATAGTCGGATCGACTTTGGTGTAAAGAGATGCGTTTAGATGTAGTCAAGCTGATCTATTAGCAAGAATTAGGCATCTGTCAGTGCGAGAGGTGTTAGCATTCTAGAAAATCGAAGCCTAGAGTCAACTAGGACACCAAATTAGGTAGCTAACGAAAGGTCTGGATGGGTAGGTAGCGTTTGTTAAGTGTAAAAAGGGTATTACGCTAGGCAAATTTCGAGGACGAAATTTATATAAGGAGGGAGGTATGTAACACCCTAACTTTTTTAAGTTGGATAATTTTCGGGATATTACCGAGTACGTATTGGGAGCGTTAGGTTGAGGGTATTCCCGGTAACATTTTCCCCGTACATGCGATGTAATTGGAGGATAGGGTAATTAGGATATTACATTTCGTATGGTTACATGTTATTTTATGACATGTAATTAGGGGGAAAGTATTGTGGGGTAGGAATTAAGTGGGAAAAAGGTGAGGAAATGTTATTCTGGGCATTTATGGACGCCTGCAGACGTCCGCACATGCATTGAACGTCGCCCTTGAACCTTGGGACGACTCAGGACGTGATTCCACGTCTTGAATTCACTGGTGTCTTGGACTTCCGGATGCCTGTGGACGTGGTATGTCGTCCGATGTGCATTGCATGTTGCCCTTGAACTTGTGACGACTCAGGACGCGATTCTGCATCTTGAATTCATTGGTGTCTTGGACTTCTGAACGAGTGCGGACAAGTGCAGACGTGGAGAAGCCTCGTCCAAATTGAATCTGTCCAATTTGGGGATAGATCCAGACACGTGTGGACGCTTCATGCAGATGCTAAATCGTGTCCGAATTGTCAGTTTGGACGACTCAGGACAGGAGTCACCTCTGTTTACGGATGCCATATCGCGTTCAAAGGCGACTTCGGACGGTACAGACAGGATGAGGACGCCATTTCTCGTCCGTGAAAACCATTATGCCTTAGGAGTTTTGCACTTGCAGATGAATGTAGACGAGACCTATGCGTCTGTACTCGTCCGAAATAGCCCAGACCTACGATTAAATTAGAGTTAAAATGATGGAAAATTGTCGTGTAGTCCATAATTACACGATCTCTAGACACCAAATCGATTCTTCTAGGTCCGAACCTGCATAAGCGCCATCCTCCCCCGGCATGGCCACCTCCCTCTCTACTCTCCATAGGCGCCGCTTCCCTCCCTCTCCATTGGTACGACTTGTCCCTCCTTCTTCAGTGTTAAGTTATCCTCTTTCCATTTTCTTAGGCTGAGGTTTCTTTCTGTGAGAGCTTCTCTTCCTATGTGAGCTCTTCTCCCTCTTCCTACGTGTGAGGGTTCTGGTGAGTGGTGAGTCTCCTAGGTGACGTGTGTGAGTTGTAAGAGTGTGAGCTTCCTCCGTGAATAAGAGTAAATTGTGAGTGGAGTTGGAGCTAATGAGATGGAGCTACTATCCCTGTTGACGTCCGTGAAGCTACAACGAGCTGGAGGTGCTGTTGTGAGCTGGAGTTGCTTTCCTTATTTTGTGTCTTCACTAGTGGTAAGGATTGGGTGTGTCTGGCCGTCTAAGCCCTATCCACAAGTAGTGTGTGTGAGTTGAGTTATGGTTGGATGGTTTTTGTCATTAGCTTTCTTTGTATTGGTTGATTCTACTGCTATCAATTTCTACAAATTTATATGCTGTTGTTGATTTCTGCCGATGATTTCCCTGTGTTGGTTCCTGCAATTTAATTTCCACAAATGCGATATTAGGTGGTTATTTCCCTGCTATTCCTTTATTGACATCCAACACGTTTAATTTACACAACTCATAAATTGGAAGGCGAGCATGTTAATTAACTAGAATAATTAATAGGAATCACACTTAACTAACTAGAATCTCATTGAGTATGTTAGTAAATTAGAAGGCAAGCATGTTTAACTAGGTCGCGCATGTTTATTTAACTCTTTGAGCATGTTTTAGCATAAATTCTTGTTTATCAAATGTTTAATTTTCCAAGCATGTTTAGTTAATTAAATTCTAATTTTCACTGTTAACCCTTTCCTTACTAAGCCATTAGGCCTATAGTATACTTGTGGTGTAAGTACTCGTAGGCAAAGATAATGTATAGATTAGAAACAAGGATGAAGGATTTGCACGCGCGAAGCTTTTGGTTGGCCAGACTATGAGAAGTAAGAGATAAAATGGGTTGTAATCAAATTGTATTTACTTGTGTAGTACTTATAAAGCAAAACAAAGGATTTTATAAACGATTTAAGTTTGCAAATTAGTTATGTTTTCACAAAAGATTTTATAACCGCTTCTGCTATGTTTCAATAAATCAGCTATGTTTTCATACAACTGTTTCCGCTAAGTTTTAACGAAGAAAAAGGTTTCTAACCGCCCGACTTGCACTCTGATATTCTCTTAACAAGGCTTTTAACAAAAGTTTGGAATTTCAGCGAGTTTTTAAAAGAGAATGAAAATTCGGGTCATTACAAATGGCATTTGGGAGTGTTCAGAAATCTATTAACTACCCATTTGAAGTGGAGCCCATGTTCATAATTTTGGCACATGATGTACGCGTAATTGGAGACAAAGCTGCTATAGTGATGCATTCCGTCTTAGCAACTCTATATCTGGAGGAGCTCCATTCATTATGTGAATTTAGTGACAAGGACATGGCCATGGCCGAGAGTAGGTCTTGATGACCACCACAACCAAAATGCACGTTTGCTAGTATGTGTCTTGGCAAAAAGTATAGTTCATTGAATCAAATTAGAGAAAAAATCGTCGATCATGTGTTGAAGAATGAGTACGGGATAAAATTTACCCACAGTAACTCTCATTGGTTGAGGACCTGCTAGGAAGGATGCACGTGGCGGATGCATGCCTAAAAAATGCAAGGTGAAATGACGTTTCAAATAAATAGCTATAACAACGTTCACACTTGCTCAAGAAAGATGGAAAGTCGCTATGCCTCTGCCAAATGGGTGGCAACACATTACTTGGACAGATATAAAATTCAGGCTGACTAGGACCTTCATTCCATAATTGAGACAGTCAGGAAAGATTTTAACATGAACATTACACACAGCCTTACTAGAAGGGCAAAAAATGCAACTACAAAAATGAATGAGGGGATGGTAATAAGCAATACAAGCTCATATGGTCGTATGCAAAGGAGATTCGGAGGTATGATCCTGGAAGCTTGTTGCGTGTTCAGCTAGAGATGAGTACATTTAAAAGGATGTACATGTGTTTGGCTGCATGTAAGATGGGGTTGTTGAACTGTGGTAGAACGATTATTTGTTTAGATGGTTGCCACTTGAAAGGATCAACTCTGGGCTACCTGATCACGGCTATCAGCATCGACGGGAATGGTGGAATTCATCTGATTGCCATAGCAGTGGTTTAAGCATAATGTAGGGATTCTTGGAGCTAGTTTTTGGAATTGTTGCTTGAGGATTTAAACATCCCATCCGACAATGGGTGGACAATCATTTCTAGCCAACAGAGGTATGGTTGATTTTTTTTTGCCATCTATGTTTATGTTATGCGTTGTGTACCAATATTTGACTCATACTCTTAATTTTTTTAGGGGCTGGTGCCAGATGTTAGAGAGTTTGCATGGCAAGCGAAACATCATTTTTGCATATGATACCCATATGCAAATTTTCAAAAACCATTTAAAGGCAAGTTGTTCAAAGATGCCATGTGAGGTGCTTCTAAAGCCACAACATCAGCGCACTTTGAGAGACAGACGGGGAAGCTATTTTTTGCTTGACCTATCAGCGCATGCATACCTACGAGAAATAGATGTGAAATTCTTGACCAAACATGCCTACAGCTGTAACAACCTGACTTTTTATAACCCTTTTTAAAAGACATTAAATTTAAAACTTTTCATTTATAAATAGTAAAAAACCTTTTGTTAGAAATATAATCAGAGTGCCCTTCAAAAGCTGGACCGTTAAAGCTTTTTCATTCTACCCGCTATGAAAATCGTCATAAAATCTTTTACCAAAATACAGCGGAAGTCAAATCAAGAAAAATAGCGGGTTTATCAAAACATAGCGGAAGCATAAATAATTATTTTAAGGAAGAAATACTAAACAAGGCATTACACATTAACTACAAGCCACTTTATCTTTTACTTCTCTTAACCTGACCAGCCACAAGTTCTGGCGCGTGCAAATTTTTCATCCCTGCTTTTAGATTTGTTCATCATTTTCTCGTATATGTACCTACACCACAAGTAAGGATGTGAGCCTAATGGCCCAGTAAGGAAAATGTTTTATGCAATATGCTATGCCTCTCTTTAGTTCTTTAGGAATGGGTACAGCCCCAAATCAATCTTTTCATTACGTTCGTTGGTTCTTTGGTTCTTTACTCATACATCGAGTGGAAGATTGAAGGACCCATATAGGATGGTATAGTTGATCGAATCTAACCTCCGGTGGGCAACTAAGTTCCCGTTCCCGACAATATAGGGGCTTCGCCTAGCTGCTAGACTAGATCCGCTACCCATCCGCCCCTGAACTTCCTATTTCTTTTTTTTTTTCTTCATTTTCTTTAACATTTTCCTCACATAATGCATATGTGTATCAATCCCAAAGGTGGTACTTCCTGTTGGTTTCTATTAGCATGATGCATAATGATACATTCTCTAAATAATATAATGCATGATGCAATATAACATAACCTTTAACAATAATTGAATTACGCATATAAAAGAAAGTAAATGACAATAATGGAATAGCGCACATAAAGGAAAGTAGATAGCAATATTTTAATAGCGCATGTAAAAGGAAGTACGATAAGTAAAGCGACAATAATCAATTAGCGCATATAAGGAATGATAAGGAATGACAGTAATATGAATACCATACTTGAATTTATAGAGTACAATAATAAAAGAAATAACAACTTAGCATGCTTCTAATAGTGAACTACACAATGACATAACAACAATGGTTATACTTTTAAATAATGAATTAAGAACGAATATAAATAACTTGCTAGAGAGATTGCATGCTTTTATTATCAGAATATAAAACGACATGCTTGTAATATCATGCTTTTACTTAATGAGTTGAACATCTAACGAAATGGTGAATATCCTAAGCATTAACAATTCTAATCTAAGGATAACGTACATGCAAGGTAGACATGCTAAAATGAGAAATTACGATTTTTATTAACCATGCTTCTATTCCTATTTAATTAAACATGCTTGGATTGGTTGTGGTTAATTAGTTAATTAAACATACTCGGATTAGTTATAAATTAAACATGCTCAAACATGCTCAAGGGATTTAACATATGCGCACTCATAGCACTATCAATTCACGAAATAACTTAACCTAGTTAATAATTAAAACATGGCATTAGGTCTAGTTGATTAAACATGCTGCTCAAGTTATCTAATTACAATTATTATCCTAGATGATTAAACATACTTTTATTCTAGTTAATTAGTTTAACAAGGAAAAACCATGATTTCTAACTATCACAGAGATATTTAAACAATTGAAATAGCAGAACCATAGATGTATAGCACTAACCACTATCAAGTCCATCGTGACAGCAAGTAAAGCAGTAACAACATATATAACAAAACAGAATCAAAGGAACTCTTACTTCATTCATCATTCACGTATTAAGCATTCATCACATTCAAGCATTAAGCATTCATCACAACATTTATCTCTATCAAAGTAAGTAATTACAGTAAAGAGAATTGCAGGAAACAACAATACAGAAATCTACACAATATCAACAAAGAAAATCGACACCACTCACGCACACTACTTGTGGGTAGGGTTGTGACTGGCCAAGACACACCCAAGTCCTTACCCTCTATGATGAAAACTATCACAGACAGCAACTCTAGTTCACTCCTCAGCTCAGGGATGGCAACTCCCAGCTCCCACTACTTCACGGACGGCAGTTTCCAGCAACTCCACAGCTCACAGAGCCCCGACAATCACCCACGTTAACTCATAGAACACTCACGATTCTGTTGGTAGGAAGCTTTCACACTCAGTGGAAGCTCTCGCTCACGAAGGCTTCACTCACGCAGGAACTCTTTCTCATGAAAGGGAAGGGAAAACTGAACAAAATGGCAGGGAAGAATGGCTAAATCGTAGAGCCATACTAGAGAGAAGACACCTGTATGCTAAACGGCATGGGAGAGGCGTGGGGAGGCGTGGTCTGGGCATGGGAGAGACGACTTTGTCGCCTCCTTTGTCGAGTGAGTGGAAAATTAATGACTAAACGACAAAAGCCCTAATATTTAAATCCTTAATTTCTCACAGGTCTGGGATGTTTTGGATGTGAGGATTCGTCCTGACCTCGTCCGCATTCGTCCGAAACATACTATTCCTAAGGCAGGTTTGCACATCCAGATGTAGGATGGTGTCCCCACCCTCGTTCGCATCGTCCAAAAGTCGCCATTTGGATGAAGAATGGCATTCGCATTCATGCGTCTGCACTAGTCCGAAAGTGTTCAGAAATTGGACAGATTCAAAATGCCCATGTTTGCATGCGTCCGCCTTCGTCCGCATGCATCCGAAAGTCGAGCATCATGACACAAAACCTTGTCTTGCATCATCCCAAAGTGTAGGGACGACATCCTATGCATGTGCGGATGACATTTCTCGTCCTCGAGTCATCTGCATGTGTCCGAAACTCCATGACATAGGCAAAGTTAAGATGCAAAATCACATCCTGAGTCATTCCTAGACTCAGGGGCGACGTTCCATGCATTTGCGGACAACATTTCTCATCCCCATGTTGTCTGCATTCGTCCGAATTCATTTGGAATGACTTTTCCTTCACATTTTCCTACTAAACTTTCATCCCAACATATTTTTCCCATAAATACAAGTCATAATTTAACACGTATAGATACGCAATGTAATAATTTAATCATTCCAACAATTTATTACATCGGGTATATGGAGAAAATGATATCGGGGTGTCATATCAGCTCCATCCCAAAGTGCGGCATAAGCCTAAACAACTTAAGCAAGTCCTTTAACGCTTGCATCCTACCAGCCCAAAACAAACCGGTTCTCAGAGGGTTCGAGATTATAAGAAAAGACATCATGTGAAGGATAATTAAAAAACACAAAAAGATAGCGCATCCGACAAACATTTTGTGTCAATAGGTTAAGAATTAGCTTGCTAGACAATAACTTGCAAGTCGAAATTGGAGTCTTGTTTTTTTAGGCCCGACCTTGTTTAAGGTGATCAACGGTAACAAACAATACGCTATCGATTTGGACAGGCGTACTTGTAACTATTACCGGATGAAGTTGATTGGCATCACGTGTGTCCATGCAGTCCTGTGTATGCAATTTATGAGGAGATCTCTCGGGGACTTTGTGCATGAGTGCTACCACTGGAAAACATACACGACGATGTACTCCCACTTTATCCACCAAGTCAGTTAACAAATCACATGGCCTGTGATAGACCTTGATCCAATTAGGTCATCGCCATTTAAGAGACATCTCAGAAGGCCACAAAAATGAAGAATAAGGGATGTTGACAAGGCCCCAAGCCAGACAGTGTTGCCCAAGAGACATCTCAACATGACGTGTTGCTGGTGTGGGGGTGTGGGTCACAATATGATTTGATGGTACTCCTCCATTATTTGCATTTTGTGCAGCCCCAGTTGATGGTGCTCCTCCATTCGTAGAAGTCTGTCCTCCATCCTTCAAACTCGATCCAACACCATTTGATGCCGCTCCTCCGCTTGCTCCTCCATTCTTCGTATCCAGCCGACAATCTCCTTAAGTATCAACGTAAAGTGAGATGACTGAGGAGGGGGCAGAGTCATTGGCTGCGGAGTCTCATACTCCATGTGCTGCAGAGGCGATGATGGAGGTTGTTCCTCTGAGAGAGCTGGAGGTTGTACAATTGAATAGGGTGAAAGTGGTACAACTAAGGGGGCTAGCGGCTGGAAAACTTTATCTCGCTTCTTCGAGGCGGGCTTGGATAGAGTCTTGCATACCCATTTCCCTCTGAATTTGGAGTTCCCCATGCCATCTACTTTCAATTTGATGTAGACGTCGGCGGCCTTATCTTTGATTCTTGACTCCTCATCCAAGATCGGTATCCCATTATGCTCAATAATTTTCTTAATGAACCAATTAAATGGTAGACTCATGACCGGGTTGTTGAGCACCTCGTACATATAACTTCAAATCATATTGTCGATGTTCAATTTCTTTTGGTTGATAACATTCTCCAGTATATAGAGATCCATGCAGCTAACATGGTCTTGATGTCCTTCCCGAGGTAAAATGATGTGCGTCATGATGGTGTGGATCACTCGGGTTTTGGCATTCAAGTCATTGGACTTTGTCTTCTTGAATGTTGCAATCTCGAGATCACGAAGCAATTTTTTAAGCACTGTTAGACCTTATCATTATTTGATGAAATCTGTCTCCCGAGACATGTGGTAATATTGCTTGCTTGGTTCCTCCGTCACACATCGAAATAGCAAGTTAATATTCTTGGGAGTCATTCTCAACTCTCGTCCAAACATGTAAGTCCATACCTCTAATGATTGGGTGGACAGTTCCAAATTGGCATAAAATAATTTTACAATCCGTTCACAAAAACTTCCACCCAACCTGCACAAACCAGTTGAGCCAACCACCTCAACCAATTCTTCTATTCTAATTCAACCAATAACTCAAAATTTACTCTTCCATATACAATAATTGAATGGTGTTTAACATCAGCTCCATACTGATCGTTCGCTTCGGCAGTCTTGAAGAGCGGGGAGTGGAACTTATCTATAACAGGTTGTTAAATTTTTCTTATTTAACAATCGGTTCTGGTTCGGTTCCAAGCGTCGGTTCTAAGGAAATTTTTCTTATCGGTTCTCAGGTAGTGGTGCTAAAACGGGTTCGGTTCTCTGGTAGTTGTGAGAAGAACCAAGAACTGATGAGGACATGACTAATTCCTAATTACGTTGATTTAACCTGCTGCTTCTTTTACGAAGGAAGAAGGTAAACTAGGGCAGAACCCTATTTCCTTTCCTTCCGCCGATAGCTTTCGCAAGAGAGGGAGAGAGCGATTCCAGCGGACAACAAAGGCGAATTGATGGTCTCGACGACTAGAGTCGCTGTCTGTTCAGGTTTTTCTGACCGCAAGCTGAAGCGCACTTTGTTGGAGGACGAATCGCAAGGGAAGACGCGGTGCGACAGAAGCTTGGGTTCTACGAGCGGACTGACGACACTGTATGGACAACAAAGGGCTAAACTGAGGGTCTCCGTTTCGCTGACCCTTCGATTTTAATCTCCGACTCCGGGCTTCAGCGACAATAGCAGCTCCAGCGGGGGTCTCTTCGCGATGATTCGGAGAACAAAGGGTCAAGTCAAGCCCCATTTTGTCGTTCCTCTGATTTTGGGTAAGAAAATGTGGAATGCTATGTTTTGACTTCGTTCTGCTCGGATCTTGCTGACTTAGCGTGGATGTTTCTGCTTTGATAATGATAGCAGTAGATTGGAAATACTCTGTTTCATGGAAAATGCCTCTGTTTTAGGTGAAAAAAAATGCCTTGATTGTTTGTTACGGCTCTCTGATTAAGTTGATGAATGAGAGTTAAGGTATATGTGATTTTGTTATTTCTCTGGTGTTGATTTACTTTGGCAATCAGGATCAAGCGGAGAAGGAGGAATTGGTGGATTTACTTCTTTAATGTCCACAAGGTAAACCGAGAACCGATAAGAACCGGACCCAGAACCGAGGTTGGTTTCAGTTTCAGTACCCATTCTCGTTCCAATTCTGGGTTCGGTATCGTATTGTCAGAACCAAGAACCGAATACTCAGTTTCGAACAATCTAGAACCGACCCGATACCCGATTTCGCAGGCCTAATTACAAACTATGTTAATTTCACTTGTGGAAAACAAATCTTTCACCCCGTACAATTGAAACTTTGATCAGACGACTGCCATTTAATCTCCATATCAAGACATTATTTCCGCCGACTATTTTTGACCAACATAACTGCAGTGATGGGAACATATATAAATCTACTGTAACCGAGCTTTGATTAGTCAATAAAAACGATGAATTAAATAAACAAAAAGTCGGTGTCAGAATGAAAGAGCCCACTAGCTTGCACTGCAGGAGATTATAAGTAAATTTTGAAGATCTCAAGAGCAGGCACCAATCGTACAGTACGTGTGCGTGCAAGTGGAAAGAAAAGACAAACTAGACTCTTGCTAATACCTCTTCATAGAGTCCCAGTCGCCCTGCAATACTATCCACTGTCTCAGTAGGTGTGAAATCCCACGTTTGATTCGGAATTCATCCCTATGTAAGAATATAAAGGATTTATTTTCTGCTATAAATATAATTAATTGCCGTCACGAGTTACGCATATGTGGTAACTGAAGGGCTTTTTTATAGACTGGGCTAAATTTTAGTGTAAATATCAAAATTATTCTCCCTTGACCTGAATTTTGTTATTTGTTGGGCGGCACAGCGGGTGTCAAGAGAGAGCAGTGACTCAAAACGCAACTTCCCCAAAAAGTCTACAAATCGAATTCTAATTCATGTTTCGTCCGTGAATGTAGACAATAAATTGAGTTTTACATTGTTTCTGTTGTCTATTTATTTAAATTCAAAATTTTAACAAGACAATTAACAAATTGACATATTGGATGCATCCATCTTCAATAAAAGTCGAGCATCTTCCCAAGTAAGTTAGATTTAAATCTCATTATCTCGTCCTTTATTCAATTTTCAAGATTTATTGAAAAAGTTGGATTTTTGAACGAAAGACTTTAAAATTATGAGGTAAAGAGTGACTTTTGATGGATGAATATTAATCTAGCTTGGCTTCAATTTTGATTAGTGTGGAAGAATTAAAAGGAAAATAAGTTTTTACAAGAAAATTCAATAGAGCTATCTTCATGATCAATTGACATGCAAATCATATAAACCTTTCTAAAACCATTTTGGTCAAGTGTCCCGTATTCAAAATCCACTATCAATTTTGAGGTCGATCACAATTAATGATCTCGAAGACCAAAGTTGGGACTGGTTGAACCAAATACCCAAGGTTCACCACTAACTCAGTATTGCTCTTAACCATATTCTTGGTTGACCTGAATTTTTTAATGGTTGATTTCACTTTTCACTGGTCGGGCTGTGAGGTGTTAGAACTCATTTTAGACCACATTTTTTAGGGTTCTTCTATAGATCCCTAGATTGATTTATATTTCTATTATTGGATCAAAAAAATATTCTTAGATATTTAAAAGTGTAGTGACGTAGGTACAATAATAGAAGTTGTAGTTTGACAAATTTATTGGATTTCTTATACGTTGAATTTAGCAGTGTTGTGGTATATATACCGGTTGTTGGAGGTATATTCTTGGTCCGCTTCTAACCATTTAGGGTAGCTGGTCTCATCCCCGATAAGGGAGGAGACTTAGTCTAAAATACCTAATTAGATCCGAACTACCTGTCTGTTCCCCAACTCCCCATTTCCTTTCTTTTCCTATCATTCATTTCATTCATTCTTTTTCACACGCAATGCATATGAGTACCACACCAAAGGTAACACTTCCTACTTATTTCTATCATCATGATGCATGTTAATGGGAAATCTTATCGTGATATATGTCAATGAAAAACAATAATCGTAACAGTATAAAAGTATGAGACATAAAGCAGTAAGCACAACAGTATAGAAGTATGAGATATGAAAGTTTACTAACATACTATATAGGCATGCTTGTTAATTTAAAGCAAGCGATAACAATATAGACATGCTTAGCGATTTAAAGGAAACAATAATATCATAGGCATGCTTGGCAATTTAAAGAAAGCAATAACAACATGGACGTGTTTGGCTATTTCAATGAAACAATAACAATGTAGGCATATTTGATAGTTTAAAGGAAATAATAACAGTATAGACATGCTCAGCAATTTAAGGAAAACAATAACAATATGCTAACGTCCTAAACATGCTTAGAGATTTACCTAGTAACGTGCGAACAATATAGGCATAATATGGTAGCATAGTAGAAATGTAAACAAACAATTAAAGGAAAGACACTGCTAATGGTGTAGGGCCTCCACGGGCCAATGACTATAGTCAATTTCTTACCTCGAAGCTTGAACGTGCATTAGTACTTAATCGTTGTCCTTCTTCTCCTTTTCAATACCTTCATAATTAAAATGTTTACTCATTATGAATCGTTACTTATTAATTTCATTCTTTTCTCATCCTTAATTACATAGTAATTCTAGGAACTCATTAACATCTAATATGAAACATAACACTTAACAATTCTAACGTTCTCATCTTAACAACTTCATCATTATACTTTAAATCTTTGTTAATCACTTGATGGTGTTTCCTAATCTAAACTCATTATTCATTTGAATCAACAGAGCATGATTATACTTCATACCAATCACAGATTCACCTTTAATCATGGAATAGCTTCCTACAATTCCACATTTAACCAATACAAAATAACCAAATGCTTCAACAACACTTCATTATGTCTATAAATCTCCAATTATAAACCAAGAGGGAGTTAAACAACAGAGTCTTATCTCATTATCCACTAACACCAACTCAGCAGAGCACACATGAGCGCGCGCACACACACACACACACATGCACAATTGACATAGAACAATTCATTTCCAACTTCAGGCACAGAGCATACATCCATTCTTCATGTCAATTAAAACATCCAACACAGAAATACACTTCTACAAATTACAGAACATTGACATGCTATTATTTTCTATCTCAACTATATAACAACGTAACTTTGAAAAACTCTAGAGTAAAAATGAAGGACTTCACTTACCAGAGACAGCCGATTCACAGCAGCTCAAGGGGATTACTCTCTGCCAAAATTTGATGCAGAGAGTGTAAGCTCTCCACCATACCTCCACTGCTTAGAATCTCTTAGTTCACAGCCTCCAGAGAGCACTTCTCTACTCAGCTTTTCAATTTCATCTAGAGCACCCATCCACCAGATAGCTCTTGGCTCTTCCCCTCATTTTCTCCCTCTTTCCCCTACATTTCAACCTCACCAGGGAGGCACACCATTCCCTACCTTGGCCATGTCTAGCCATACCCTGTCCCAGCCCATTCCCTTCACACGTCCGAGTTGTCATCTCCAGCAGAGCAGGATAGACCGGTTCAGATTGAACCGCGAACCGAAGCCTCCAGCCTTTTCTTCGCGAATTGCCAGCTCTTGTCTTCGCTGCGTCAATGCCTCCATCACAGCCTCCTTGCCGTCCCCATCCCATTGTCACTGTGCATCACCGGACACCCAAAATCAGCAGAACATCGACGATTGACGCTACCGTGATTAGACCCGTGAGCCGCAACCCGAGCGCTAGCCTGCGACTCGATGCTCCATTTCGTTGCCAGCTGCTTGTTCGATAGAACCAAGCTCACCACCGCATGCCACCATCGCCCGCGCCTCCCATCGTTATCCTCTTTGTCTTCGCTCTCTCTCCTTGTCCCTACTCTCCCTCTCTTTTTTTTGGTTCAACGCAAAATGGCTAAGGGCCAATTTCCCTTTTCTTTTGTTTTCCAGACAAACCGGTTCACACGGTGAACCGGTTTACTTCCCCCTCTCCTTTCTCAATTTCTTCTTTTATATTTTAATTCCTTTTTAATTCTAATCCATTTTAATTCCTCCTTAATTTAATCTCTGACTTTATTTATTCAATTAATCATTAATTCAAAATAAATTAATCTCACTTCTTCTTCCTCTTTTAATTAAAAGAAAACCGAGCAACTTACTTAAATCTGGACGAAGCTTAACCAAGCTGGTTCAATCCATTATTCACCCCTTCAGAATTGCATTTTTGGACGAAGGAAGACATCTGCGCCTTCGTCCGAAAAGTCCAATTACTTGTACAGATTCAAACTCTTCTCGTCTACATGCGTTCGCACTCGTCTGCATGTGTTTGAAAACTCCAAAATACAATTTCCAATTTAATCCTAATAAATTCCTTAATTTATAATCTTACCCTTGGTAATACCCTGATAATTATCCAATAAATCAAAATATCCCCAATTAATTTTTAATTATCCTTATTAAATTTCGATATAAAAAGTTAGCGTATTACATTCCTCTCTCCTTAGATAAATTTCGTCCACGAAATTTGCTCAACGTAAACGCTCTCCTTATCTCAACAATCAACTCACACTTATGTCTTGCATAAATAACTCTTGCATTACATTCTTAATGGTTCCAAACACCAATTCATGATTCAAAATTTGATATAATAACCTAAATTGTAGACACTACGCATCACGACATACACTAAAACGACCCCACAAATACACATTTCACTTGCATTCACAAGGTCAAAGTCACTTTGCTACAACTTTTGTAACGACCCGGATTTTTATAACCTTTTAAAATGAGTTAAATTTAAAACTTTTATAAAATAACTAAAATCTTTAGTAAAACCTCTTTAAATTAAATCAGAGTTCTTTTCTAAAATGTCAGACCGTTAAAAACTCTTTCCTTATACTTGTTATGAAAATCGTTCTAAATAGTGGAAAAACCATAGTTATAAAATCTTTTCTCAAAACATAGCAGAAGCGTAAGAAATTCATATAATGAATACTAAACAAATAATTATATGTTAATTACAAATTACTTTTCTCTTTTATTTTTCTTAGCCTAGCCAGCCACAAGTCCCTCTCGTGAAAATCTTTCATCAACTGTTCCTTGATTTATTCATCGTTTTCTCGTGTGCATATACATGTACCTACACCATTAGCAACTGTGAGCCCGAAGCCTAATAAGCAATGAGCTATGTAGTATGATGTATGCCTCTCTTTAGTTCATTTGGAGTGGGTCTACCCCAAACCAATATTTTCAATATATTTCATTCTTTCATAACTCATACGTCGAGCGGGAGATTGAATGACCCATATGGGATGGTATAGTTTGATCGGCTCTAACCTCTTGTGTGGGTAGCTAGTCCCATTCCCAACGAGGGAGGGGTGTAGCCTAGCTACCAGACTAGATCCGAACTATCCATCCGCCCTCCAACTCCCCATCATCATTTTCTTTCATTCATTTCATTTATCATTTTCCTCACATAATGCATATGAGTACCACCCCAAAGATGGCACTTCCTACTTGTTTCTATTAGCAAGATGCATGTAAATGAGAAACATTATCGTGATGCATGTCATTGGAAAGCAGTAATAACCATAATATAAAAGCATGAAATAAAAGCAGTAATCACAACGATATATATACAATGAAGTGTTATGACCGCTAAGGGGGAAACTATGTCATCAAAGGAGATAGCTAAGAAGAGATTCAATGCATAGGTTAACGTTAGTATGAGTATGACGTAGGGAAAATTTCTAGAAAGAAATTTATATAAGGAGGGAGGTATGTAACACCCCGACTTTTTATTGGAAATTAATAAGTATAATTGGAGTATAATTTGGGGATTTTGAATTTATTGGATAATTATTGGGGTATTACCAAAAATGTATTCGTAGGATATAATTAAAAGAGGGGGGGATAATTAGTGAAGAATTAAGATTTATAAAATGATTTAACTAAAGATAAATAAAATAGAATTTAAAAATAAAAGAAGAAGAAATTTATTTAAAAAAGGGGGGAAGAACAATTAGATTAGTTATAATTTTGGTGTTATGAAGAAATGAGAGAAAGAGGGAGAGGGAGACCGTGACAGAAAATGAGAGGGAGAGAGAGAAGCCCGAGAGAGGGAACGACAAGCTCGGGCGACGGCGATGGTGCTGGCAACTCCAAGCGGGTTGTCAGCAACGTTGCAAGTTGCGGCAAAGACTTAGTCCACCGGATGTGTTGGGCTTCGCGGTTCGGTCTAGCTCAAAGACTTAAGTCGTCTATTTTGGGCATCAGGTGAAGGCGAACTCCAGACACTCTGTCTTTCCCAATGGCCGGCGTTCAACAATGGACGTCTTGGGCTCGGACGCCGCTGGTGGCATTTTTCGGTGTCGGGTCGATTTGCCCGAGTTAGGGTCGGGCAACAACCAGCGACCCGCGACCCAGGTAGTTCGACCTGGTTTGTCTCAGCCTGAGTTGGCTAGACAAGCATGTATGATTCATTAGTTCATCAAGCACGTTTCTAGTATTTGTTTGAGAAGCATGCTTATATTCTATTTAGTTTATGTTTTGTTTTGTTTATAAGAACATGCAAAGCTAATTTTAGTTTATTGATTGTGCGATGATAAATTAAGCATGATCCCGTTATTAATTCATTTTAATTTATGAGCACGTTTCTATTTATTAATCATGAAGCATGTTTAAGTCGGTTAGTGTAGATGAACATGCGTAATTAGTATAGTTTAATACTTTATAATTATAATTCAATCATGTTTACAATTGTTGTTGGTTGAGCATGTTCCCTTTAATTGTTAAGCTACATCTAAGCTTTTGTAACATTGTGAAGTATGTTTAATCCATTTAGATATCTCGTATGTTATTAGTTCATTATTCTGGCCATATCCTTATTGTATGTTTGGTAGAATCAAGCATGTCATAGTCATTTTCACTTTACTTCTATGTTGCTTTCAATCATAATATTCTTGTCTTCGTTGATTTCCATTATTACTATTCTTGTTATTCGTTGTTTTCTACTTCTATTGTTTGGTTATCAATTCTTTTATGTTATGTCAACATGCATCATATTAATAGAAACAAGTAGGGAGTGCCCCTCGGGGTGGTACTCACATGTATGAGTGAGGAAAACGAAATGAATGAACAAATCAATGAACGATGATGAATGATGGGAGGTTGATGGGGGGATGGGTAGTTCGGATCTAGCCCACATAAGGTTAGAAGCCGATCGGACTATTCCATCTAGTACATGTTCCTTCAACTTCCAACTCAATGTACGAGTAATGAACGAATGAATGAAACATAATGAAAGGATTGGTTTGGGGCGAACCCATTCTAAGTGAACTAAAGAGAGCCATGATCATATTGCATATTCTCTTTTCTTACTAAGCCTTTGGGCTTATAGTTTACTTGTGGTGTAGATATACATGTGTGATGAGAAGAATGATGAACAAAATACAAAGCAGTTGATGAAAGATTTACACGGGCAGAGCTTGAGGCTGGTCAGGTTAAAGATGAGTAAAATAATTTTTATAACATAATTATTTACTTAGCATATTTTAATTTGAATGTTTTCGCTTCCGCTATATTTTAAATAAATTATTATTGCTTTCACTGTGTTTTGATAAACGATTTTCATAACGAATGTAATGAATGGATTTTGACGCTCGGTTTTAGCACTCTGATTATGAAGAATTTTAATTATCTTACAAAAGTTTTAAATTTCAAGCATTTTCAAAAGGTTATGACAAACCAGGTCGTCACACTATACATGGCGATACATTCTAAACATGCTTTGTAATTAAAAGAGACAATAACAATTAGACATGTTTGATAGTTCAAAGGAAATACAATGTAGACATGTTTGACAATTTAAGGAAAGCAGTAACAACACAGACATGCTTGGTAGATTAAACAAAACAATAATCATAAGCTAATATCCTAAACATGCTCGGAATTTAAACTAATAACATGCGATTAGCATAGGCATGATATATAAAGCAACATAGTGAAAACGTAAGCAGACAATTAAAAGAAAACACTGCTAATGGTGTAGGGCCTTCATAGGCCAAAGACTCTACTCAATTTCTTACCTCAAAGCTTTAATGCGCATTAACATTTAGTCGTTATTCTTCTTCTCTTTTGTACCTTCACAATTTAATAACATTTATCATTAATCTAATCGATTAATCAACTTATAAATACAACGTCTCTTTCCTATTCTTAATTCTTATACATTACTTAGTTTCGTAATCTAACCTCAATTAATCGCACAATAGCTCTAGGAACACATTTAACACCCCAAAACGGAACATAACCTATCCCAATATTCAAATAGTAACAATACAACGAAGCAAAGCACGAGCTAATTAATTATCTTAACATGGAGAATATGTGATCAAACCAACGCAACAACAGTTAACCTCTTCCAAACGTGCATAACATAAATCTAAGGTGTAGACACTTAACTTCAATCTCACTGTGCATGAATTAATCCAACATACATGTAATATCCCAAACTTGTCTAATAACAATATTCCAAAAACAAAGTTTCACAACCAAAACCAAAACACATATTATGTTTAGGCTTCAATACCGAACTATAAAATAGTAGCCAAATCATTCCAAATCTTAGCGCAACACCAAAACATATTATAAAACATTTTCTACATAGCACAACCTAATTAATTATCTTAACAAAGAAAATACGTGTTCAAACCAACGAATTCACGGTTAAAATCATCCAATTGCTAGAGCATATATCTAACGTACATAACATTTAACTTTAATCTCACAATGCATAATATTAATCTAACATATATGCATAATATCACCATAATCAAAACTAATTTAAACATATTAACGTTATATTGCTAAGACACAACAAACATTAATCCAATCAACAAAACAACATAGTAATAACATGTCTAGACAGTAACCAACAGAAGAATTTCCATCTATCTCACATTCAATAATTCAATTTAGAATATCAACCCAAATCATAGCCAAATCGCAAATTATTATCCAACTTTACAATTCAACCATGCTTAACAGAATAACTCATGTTATAACTAATCTGAATTAAACTCATAACTTCATGACAAGCTGCAACAACAGATATAATCAAGCTCTATTAACAACCCAACAAATCACAAATTTCACAGAGCATAACTCATCACACTGTTATCATCTACTCTTATATCTATAATTTCTATAAACCACAAAGAACCTTACCAACAGAGTATCCAAGACTGCTACTCTTAGTCAATTCCAATATACAATAGCTCACCCATGAAGAACCCAAGAGCACTTCCTTCCCCTTCATCTTTTTCTTCTATTTTTTCCCTTTTTTTCCAGAAGCTCTCTGCCTTCCAGAAAGCTTTTCTTCCCAATTCCTCTCGGCAAATCCTCCTCTCCTCACGTCTGACTTTCTACCTCACTAGAGAGGTAGGCACAACATGCCACGCCTTGTCACGGCCACACCACACATGTCCACGCACATTCTCGCATGTTCTACTGGCAATTTCTTAAGAGCAAAACCAGTGGAAAGACCGGTTCGTGCTGAACCCAAATCCAGATCCGGCCTCTCCTCGTGAACCACTAGCCTAGACCTACCTATGACCTGAGGCTGGAAGTTGCAGCCTCATGTTTGCCGACCTTCGCCATCGCCAATCCATTGACGTCGACCACCAAAATCAACAAAGTGCCACAGCACATCGCCGTTGCCCATCTTTCCTGTAACCCGGCGTTCGCCACTTCATCCCACGAAGCCCAACACCCCAAGGAGCTCAAGCCATGACCCGCGCCGATCGTCACCGCAATAGCTTGCCCTCGTTGTCATCGTCTCTCCTATCGCGAACTCCACCTGCGATCTCTCTCCCTCTCTCTGTTGATTCTCTTCTCCCTCTCCTTGCTCTCTCTTTTCTTCTTCAATGCATAGTGGCTCGCGGGCCATTCTTTTCCATTTAACATGGTGGACCGATTCAAGGATGAACCGGTTCAGCCTCCTCATCTCACATTCTCCCCATTTTATCCCCCTTTTAATTATCAATTCCAATTAGGTTATCATTCATTTTAATTTTGTTTAACTACCTTAATTAAATTTTCCTTCTAAATTATTTATCCCCAAACATTATAATTTAATTCATTAAATTAATATTTATTTTAATTACATTAATTTTCATAAATTATAATACAACGAATACGTCTTTGGTAATACCCCAAAAATTATCCAATTAATCCAAATACTCCTAATTACTTTCCAATTATCTTTATTAAATTATATTATGTATAGTCGGGGTATTACAACTTTTTTTGGTTTTCTTCCTACCATTGGACAGTTTTTGACCAAATATCCAATCTCGCCACACTTAAAACATTATCTAGTACCGACTTTACACTCCCCAAAATGCTTTTTTCGACAAATAGCACATGATTCAACATGATGAACCTTAACCAAAGTAGTATTTAACTCATTTCGTGCATGCTTGTCCTTCACATCCTGATCTTCATCGTCAAATATCCTCTTAATTTTACCAGATGTGCCCGCTTCATTTCATTCATGTAGCTGTAATCTCTCAATAGAACCATTCCATTTTGAGATTCGATCCTTAATCAATCTTGTTTCCCTTTTCGTATTCTTAAATGTTTCTGTTTCCATTTCCATTTTTGTTTCTGTTTCTGTATCCGTATCTATATTTGTTTCTGTCTCTGTATCTGTTTCCGTGTCTGTTTCCATGTTCGTTTTTGTGTCTGTTTCCATTTTCGTATATGTTCCTGTATCCGTATCCGTTTCCATATCTGTTTCTATTTTAGTTTTCGTTTTCGTATCTGTTCCCGTTTTTGTATCCGTATCTGTTTTCGTTTCAGTTTTGATTTTTGTATTTGTTCCCATATCTGTGTCCGTTTCCGTTTCTGTTTTTGTTTATGTTTCTGTTTCCGTATCTGTATCTGTATCCATATCCATTTCCAAAATTTTGTTTCTGGAATTTTGTTTCTGTTTCCATTTTCGTATCCGTATCCGTATTCATATCTATCTCCATTTCTATTTCCGTTTTTGTAACCGTATCTGTATCCGTATCGGTCTCTGTTTCTATTTTCATATCCATCTCCATTTTCGTATCCGTTTCCATTGCCGTCTCTGCATCCATCTCCATCTCTGTCTCCATATCTATATCCGTAGCTGTATTCGTATCCATTTCTATTTTCGTATCTGTTTCCGTTTCTGTACCCATTTATGTATCTGTATCTGTATCCATTTTCGTTTCTGTATCTATTTTCATTTCCGTTTCTGTACCCATTTATGTTTCTATATCTGTATCCATTTCCGCTTTGTCCCATGCATGTGGCTGAAAACTTACAACATAATCATTCTGTTTTAAACTCCGATCCTTTACTTCTTCAATGTCAAAAACTTTTGGTACCACTTCCGCGTAAGTCACATCTTGAATTCCCGACACTACTATTCCTTCGAGAATTTCTGTCCAAGACATTACAGCCACATCCTTGGCATCCAGATGGAATCCTACCAAGGTCTCACGTCCTTAACCAGCATAGACATAGCACATGCTACCCTTCTCTGCTTCTTTTATACTAACACCTCCTGTCTTAGCATGTGTAACCATGTCCTCCACTGTCATAATTTATTCCCCAGCACCCCCTAGGTTCACATTAAATTACGTATATAGTTCTTCTTTTTTTCTTTCCTTTATCTTTTACCCTTTACATTTTTATTCTTATCTTTCTTTTATTCATTCATTCTTATAAACCTCTCCAAGTTTTGAGATTGTTGTTCCAATTGTTAAGATTAGCATCCTCCTAATTCGGCTTAGTCCTTAATCCTTAATGTTCTTCTTTCTCATAATGATTCTATACTCTATCTAGTTCTTTATAACTTAGGCGACCTCGTGTCATTATTTAGTTGGTCTAGTTTTTGTAGGATTTTCCTTTTTATCTTCTCTTTCCAATTCATAAAAATTTGGGCAGAGTCTCCCCTGCTTTTACACTCCCCCAAAGCTATATTTCATACATCCTGCATAAAATCCCAAGCAATTCCAGTATTCTCTATCTTCTATCATATACATCACTACTCTATAGCATAAATAAATTATCTCTTTATATGCAATTAGAACATTTTCTACAATTCGTTCTTTCACCATGATATCCTTCTAGTTACAATTAGAATGCTTAAACTAAAGAAACACGTAAATCATTAAACAATTCTATTAACGTACTTACAGTTGATGGAGTATTTTCACGTCGAAGCTTGTGCTGGTAGGTAGTTTATACAACCATTTTTAAAACACACTCACTTTGATACCAATTGTGACGACCCGGTTATTTATTTGCTTTAAAAGTGCATTAAATTTAAAAATTTTATAAAACAACTGAATTCTCATTAAAATATTTCAATTGAAATCAAAGTTCTTTTTCTTAAAAACTTGATCATCAAAACATCGTACTTAAAACTCGTTAGTAAAATCTTTATTAACAGCGGAAGACTTTATTTATAAAATTATATTTTTAATTAATAGAGAAGCACAAAACATTTTATAGTGGCAACATAAATCATTTATTTAAAAAAAATAATTAAACTATTACTTTATATTTACAAAACCCTTTTCCCTTTTTCTTTTCTTTAGCCTAGTCAGCCATAAGTCCTGCCCGTGCAAATCCTTCATCAACTGCTCGATCTATTCATCATTTTCTCGTGTGTGTACCTATACCATTAGCAAACTGTGAGCCCAAGGCCTAGTAAGAAATGAGATATGTAGTATGATCATGCCTCTCTTTAATTCTTTTGGAATGGGTTCCGCCCCAAACCAATATTTTCTTTATATTTCATTCTTTCATTCTTTCTTTCTTTCATCCATAACTCGTACGTCATGTGGGAGATTGGAGGAACCTGTGTTGGAGGTATAGTCTTGGTCCGCTTCTAACCACTTAGGGTAGCTGGTCTCATCCCCGATAAGGGAGGAGACTTAGTCCAAACTACCTGATTAGATCCGAACTACCCGTCCATCCCCAACTCCTAATTTCCTTTCCTTTCCTTTCATTCACGTAATACATATGAGTACAACCCCAAAGGTAGTACTTCCTACTTGTTTCTATTATCATGATGTATGTCAATGAGAAACCTTATCGTGATACATGTCAATGAAAAACAGTAAACGTAACAGTATAAAAGTATAAGACATAAGTAGTAAGCACAACAATATAGAAGTATGAGATATGGAAGTCTACTAATATACTATACAGGCATGCTTGTTAATTTAAAGGAAGCAATAACAATGTAGACATGCTTTCCGATTTAAAGGAAATAATAATATCATAGGCATGCTTGGATTTTTAAAGAAAGCAATAACAACATAGATGTACTTGGCTATTTCAATGAAACAATAACAATGTATGCATGTTTGGCAGTTTAAAGGAAATACTAATGGTATAGACATGCTTGACAATTTAAGGAAAACAATAACAATATGCTAACGTACTAAACATGCTTAGAGATTTACCTAGTAATGTGCGAACAACATAAGCATAATATGGCAGCATAGTAGAAATGCAAACAAACAATTAAAGCAAATGTTAGCCTTTTTGTTTGGCTAAGTTGTATTTTGATGATGACTAAAAAAGATGACTAAAATGGTGAATAATTTAATAAATCAATAAGTTATATTTTGTGTTATAGTTTGTATTTTTTGGATATTATACTTATTGTTTTAATCATATACATGTATATGGAAAATACCCTCACAATGGGTATTTTTAATGTACTAACTTGTTTACTTGAGTCCATGTAGTGTCGGATATCTTTTAGGGACTCAGTATAGTTTAGGGGTTTCAATAGAGTGAAGTGGGGATGAGCTGAGGATGAAGAATCTTGTCCCAATCTGTTCTATGCTTTTGCGGACGCACGCGAACGACATGCAAACGCAACAATGTCATCCAGAATATTCTTGTGCTGTGAGGTGAGGACGAGATCCAGCGTCCTAATCTGAGAGATGCTATTGCAGACGAAGCGCGCATGGAAGCAGACGAGTGCAGACACAAGACTTTTGATTCTGTCCATTTTGTATAACAATTCGGACCCCAATCTGTAGACATGCGGACGAGAATCACATCTGAAGTGTTTGTTCGGATGAAGTGAGGACGACACAGACAAAGTGCGGATGATGAAGAAAACACTTAAGAGGAAAATATTTTGGTCTTGTGGACGAGACTGCGGACGAGTGCGGACGAGACTGTGGACGAAGACCTGCGTCTGAAAGGTCAACGGCTATATTTTCAACGGACGGATTTCAGCGGATATTTTCCAACAGCTACATGCGAACTTCCGAAATAGGTTTAGGATGTCTGAAAGTCCATTGCCTATAAATATAGGATCACTCCAAGCTCTCTACAACGATCGGAGATTCGAGGCGAAACCTTGCCAAAATCAATACTCGAATCTATACAATGTGAGCTTATTGTAAATCCAATTCTTCTTACTCTTAAACTTGCGAGTTATTTTTGGGAGAATTTGGATTAGTTAGATTGCGTTTTAATTTCTTATTCTTTATTATTGTGTTAAATTGTAAAGGGTAATTCCCTACAAATTCATCACACTTGGGTGACTCCCCGCAATAGTTAAACTAAGGGTGACACCCCACAATAGTCATAGGCACGATTGAACGCCCGTAAGTTCAATCAACAGGTAACACCCCGCAAGAGTCAAATTAAGGGTGACGCCTCGTAATAGTCAAAGGTTGACGACCTTAGAATTAGTCAAGGGTGACGCCCCGTAAATAGTCTATTTGTAAACAATTTTATTGGCACCCGTAAGCCAATTGTTTAGTGTATCTCCAAGTGGAACTTAGACCGCGGACGTAGGTGAGTTTTCCGAACTGCATAAAACAAACCGTGTGTACTCTCTTACCTTTACTCTTTACATTATTGCATATATGTATGATTGTCTTATTTAATTATATGCATTAAATCACTAAGGGGTTATTAGAGATAAAATATCTCACAGAATAACTAGTACGCTATATTCACCTCCCTCTATAAGCGTATATCTATCCTTCAATTAGTATCAGAGCAGGGGATTAAAATTTTTCGTGTGTGATATTGTCTATTCGGTGCATACTATATATATTTTGGGTTAGAATTATATCGTGGTGATCATTTATAAATTAGTTAAATTTATAATCTAGTGAAATATGGCATCAAACGCATATAGCATAAATATGGAAGGAGAATCTTCAATCAGGCCACCCTTCTTTAATGGTCATAATTATTTGCATTGGAAGGCTAGAATGAAAATTTACATTCAATCTATTGATTATGAAATGTGAAAATTGTATTGAATGGACCATATGTCCCTTTTAAACTAGAAAATGGATTGAAAGTGCCTAAGGAAGAAGAAGAATTTAATGATGTCGATTTTCGCAAATTGAGTTTAAATGCTAGGGCTATGAATCAATTATAGTGTACTTTAATGCTAATGTATTTAATAGAATTCAAAGTTGTGGAAATACACATGACATTTGGAAACTACTTGAGGTCACCTACGAAGGTATAAATCAAGTAAAGAAAAATAAATTAAGTATGAGTGTTAATGATTATGAATTATTTCGTATGGATAAAGATGAGACTATTAGTTCTATGTTTATGCGCTTTACTAACATTACTAATAGTTTGAAATTGCTTGGTAGAGAATGTACCAACGAAGAGTTCGTTCTTAAGATTCTTAGGTGCCTACCGAGCAAGTGGCTCCCAAAGGTGACAGCAATTAAAGAGGCTCGTGACCTCACGACCTTAAAGATGGAGGAACTCATTGACTCTCTAATGACTCATGAGATTACTCTCATGAGCCAAGTGAAAGAGGAGGAAATGGAGAAGAAAATGGCTTCTAAGCCAATTGCGTTTAAAGCCTCCACAAGCAAAGAGGATGTCTCCGAGAAAGAGGACGACTTTGAAGATATTAATAAAGAATTAGAGTCCATCACCTGAAAGTTGAATAAACTCCGTCGAAGGAAGAAAGAAAAGAAAGAAAAGGGCATTGTATGCTATGGGTGCAGTGAACTTGGACATCTATCTACTGAGTGCCCCAAATCACAGAGGAAACACAAGGTCTCAAAGAAGAAAGCATTAAAGGCCACATGGGATGATAGCAAGAAGTCCTCTTCTGAAATTGAAGAGGTCTCCCATATATGCCTCATGGCCAATGAGATTGAGGTAAACAACTCGTCTAGAAATTCAAATTTTGATAATGACGATTATAACTTACTTGATGCGTATAATGAATTGCTAGAGAGCTTTGAGGAACTAAAAGAGAATATGAATTTGATCAAAAAACATGCAAACTTGACTAGTTCTTTAGAGGATCAAATTCTAGAATTACAGAGCATGAATAATATGTTGAATGCTACTATTAAAACCTATAAATTTAGCAATAGTGATTTGAAATTGAAAATTGATGATTTGAATGCAATTGTACTAAAATTCACAAATGGTAGTAAAAATTTTAATATGCTCTTAGGAAAGTAAAGGGTCACATTTGATAAAGCCAGAATTGGCTATGAACCCTTTGCTAAAAAGAAGAGTTACCCTAATTTCTTTGTTAGCCCGACTATTTGTAACTCTTGTAATTATGTAGGACATAAGTCATTTATTAGTCCTTTCGAATGCTAATTTGAAATCTAATGTTAATCCTAAATCTAATTTAAATTTTAAATTTGTGTGGTTCCGAAAGGAACCAAACCCTTAACCAATGTACCCAAAATGGTTTAGGTACCAAAGAAAGCGAATTTATTTGTTTTATAGATTGGAGATTCTCCCAATGAGCTCAAATGACTTGGATGGTTGAGCATTTATAATGTAAAGGGAGAAGCTTAAAAAATATGCCTCCTAGGCGACAAAATGGAATTAAACTAGGTGGAGGTACACAATTTTTTTAATCGATTTAATTTGAGTATTTTTACTTGGTTTAATATTTAGGCTTTGATTGGTTGAAATTCTTTTTTTTAATCATTCTTATAGATTTTGTTTTTTTTTAAATTGAATTATGTTAATTTGTCTTTGTCACTTGTTTTGGCTTAACTTTGTATATATAAGTTGAAGTTTTCTTTATTCTTTCTATCTATATTTTGATGATTTGTATTCTAACAATTGAACTTCTAAGTTGAATATATTGAATTACTTGAATTGTTAGGATGCTAACTAGGATGGTTAGTTGGATTACATAGCTTAGCCATTTTTGAGATCATTTTGGATTTTCCCCTTGGGTTGATTTTGTTATGGATAGAGAGGGGAGACATAAAATGCATAAACAATTGTTTTTGTTCTTTCTATTTTAGTATCTTCCTTGAATTGAATTTGAAAAATGAAATAGGGGGAGAAAATAGAATTGTTGAGAATTGTTTTAGGTTATTGATTTGTTTTGAAAATAGTTTAAGTTTTTAAATTTTGATGATTTTGCTTCTACTAGGCTTAAACTTTCATAACTCTCCTTAAATTGAAATTAACTATTTGTTTTTGTGCATAATAAAAAGGGGAGAGAACTGCTTAAATTGATTTGTTGTTGCTCTAAGGGGGAGAGCAAAAGATTTTCAAATTAGATTATATCTCCAATCATTTCTTTTGTGATTTACATAGGGGGAGAGATAATTTAATTGAAAATTTGATTATAAATTTTTGAATTGGATCTCATTTTGAAGTTACAATTTCTATCATATTTTACGAGATTGATTTGGTTTTAACTTTAGATTTACAATTGGTGCTAATCTTCGAAAAATTTGTGTTAGTTTTAATTGTGAATCATCAATTGATATTCTTACCTAATTTCTTATTTTCTCAATTGGTACCACTCTTAGAAATTGAAAATTAGTTTATCTTTTTTATCTTAATTTGATATTTATCACTTGTACTTAAATGCATATTTCCCTCAAATGAATTTGTATGCTTAATGACAAAGAGGGAGAATACTTTTGTTAGAATTCTTTTTTATTGTGGTGTACTAATTGTGTATCACTTGTTGGAAAACGGAAATTGGTGTAATTTGTTGATCTTATTTTGGATTCTATTTCTTACATTTGCTAATATGATTATTTACAATTGGTATTTCTATTTTTAACCACAAGTTGAAATTGAATGTCTATTTCCCTCAGTTGCTTGATTTTTTGGATTAATTCTTTGATTAAGGGGGAAAAAGTTTTTTGGTATAATAAATGTTGAAATTGTCTTTGGATTCTCATGCTAATTCCCTCATTTTACTCATGATGATAATGTTAAAGGGGGAGATCTTTTATTGAATAATCTTGATGATTTTCTTTGATAAACCTCTTAGTCATGTTTAGGCTCCCCTCCCCTCAGAACTCTTTTTGATTATGACAAAAAGGGGGAAAAAGGTGTTTAAGTTGTGATATATTTTAGGGGGAGTTAAATAGCATGTTGCATGCGTTAATTGCTTGATAAATTGCATAACTTAATTGGAGAAATCTAATATGCAATACTTGTATGCAAATGCTTAGTTTTAGGAAAACAACTTATTGGATTTTGTCATCATAAAAAATAGAGAGATTGTTAGCCTTTTTGTTAGGCTAAGTTGTATTTTGATGATGACTAAAAAGGATGACTAAAATGGTGAATAATTTAATAAATCAATAAGTTGTATTTTTTGTTATAGTTTGTATTTTTCGGATATTATACTTGTCATTTTAATCATAATATTTTTATCCATGTATATGGTAAATACCTTCAAAATGGGTATTATTAATGTGCTAACATGTTTACTTGAGTCCATGTAGTGTTGGATATCTTTTAGAGACTCAATATAATTCAAGGGTTTTAATGGAGTGAAGTGGGGACGAGCTGAGGATGAAGAATCCTGACCCAATCTATTCTGTGCTTTTACAGACGCACGTGAATGCAACAGCGTCATCTGGAATACTCCTGTGCTGCAAGGTGAGGACGATATCCAGTGTCCTAATCTAAGAGATGTTTTTGCGGACGAGGCGCGCACAGAAGCGGATGAGTGTGGACACAGGACTTTTGAATCTGTCCATTTTGTGCTACAATTTGGACGCCAGTCTGTTGACATACATACGAGAAACCGTGTCTGAAGTGTTTGTTTGGATGAAGTGAGGAGGACGCGGACAAAGTGAGGACGACATGGACGAAGTGCGGATGACGCAGAAAACACTCTGGAGGAAAATATTTTGGTCTTGCGTACGAGACTGCTGACGAAGACCCGCGTTTGAAAGTTCAATGGCTATATTTTAAATGGATAGATTTCAACGGATATTTTTCAACAGCTACATGCGGACATCTGAAACAGGTTTAGGATGTCTGAAAGTCCATTGTCTATAAATATAAGATCACTCCAAGCTCTTTACAATGATCGGAGATTTGAGGCGATGCCCCGCCAAAATCAATACTCGAATCTACACACTGTGAGCTTATTGTAAATCTAATTCTCCCAACTCTTAAACTTGCGAATTATTTTTGGGAAAATTCGAATTAGTTAGATTGCGCTTTAATTTTCGATTCTTTATTATTGTGCTAAATTGTAAAGGGTGATTCCCTATGAATTCATCACACTTGGGTGACTCCCCACAATAGTCAAACTAAGGGTGACTCCCCGCAATATTCATAGGCACGATTTAATGCCCGTAAGTTCAATCAACGATTGACGCCCCTTAAGAGTCAAATTAAGGGTGACCCCTCGTGATAGTCAAAGGTTGACAACATTAGAATTAGTCAAGAGTGACCCCCCGTAAATAGTCTATTTGTAAACGGTTTTATTGGCACTCATAAGCCAATTGTTTAGTGTATCTCCAAGTAGAACATGGAGCGCGGGCGTAGGTGAGTTTGCGGAACTGCGTAAACAAACCGTGCGCACTCTCTTACCCTTACTCTTTACATTATTGCATATATGTGTGATTGTGTTATTTAATTATATACATTAAATCACTTAAGGTTATTAGAGATAAAATATTGCACGAAATAACTAGTACGCTATATTCACTCCCCCCCCCCCCCCCCTCTCTAGGCATATATCGATCCTTCAAGAAAGACACTACTAATAGTGTAGGGCCTCCACAGGCCAACGACTTTACTCAATTTCTTACCTCGAAGCTTTAACGTGCATTAGTACTTAATCGTTGTCCTTCTTCTCCTTTTCAATACCTTTATAATTAAAACATTTACTCATTAATACTCGTAACTTATTAATTTCATTCTTTTCTATCCTTAATTACATAGTAATTCTAGGAACCCGTTAACGTTTAACACGAAACATAACACTTAACAATTCTAACATTCTCATCTTAACAACTTCATCATTATCTATAGCTTAAATCTTTGTTCATTACTTGATAGTGTTTCCTAATCTAAACTCATTATTCATTTGAATCAACAGAGCAGGATTATACTTCATACCAATAAAAGATTCACCTTTAATCATGGAATACCATCATAATAGAACTCTTCCATTCATTTCATTTCTTCATCTCATTTATGTCAAGAAGCAATAAATAAACATGGAATAGCTTCCTACAGTTACACATTTAACCAACAACAAATAACCAAACACTTCAGCAACACTTCATTATGTCCCTAGATCTCCAATTATAAACCAAGAGGCAGTTAAACAACAGTTTTATCTCATTACCCACTAACACCAATTCAGCAGAGCACACACACACACACACACAAATATATATTACGCACAATTGACTGAGAACAATTCACTTCCAACTTCAGGCACAGAGCATACATCCATTCTTCACGTCAATTAAAACATCCAACACTAAAATATACTTCTAGAAATTACAGAACATTGGCATGCAATTATTTCCTATCTCAACTATATAACAACGTAACTCTGAAAAACTCCAAAGTAAAAGTGAAGGACTTTCTTTACTAGAGACAGCCGATTCACAGCAGCACAAGGGGAACACTCTCTGCCAAAATTTAATATAGAGAGTGTAAGCTCTCCACCACACCTCTACTACGCAGAAGCTTTCAGTTCACAGTCTCCAAAGAACACTTCTCCACTCTGCTTTTCAATATCATCTAGAGCACCCATCCATCAGAGAGCTCTTGGCTCTTCCCCTCATTTTCTCCCTCTTTCCCCTGCATTTCAACCTCACCAGGGAGGCACGCCATTCCTTTCCTCGGCCATCCCCAGCCATACCCTATCATAGCCCATTCCCTTCACATGTCCTAGTTGTCGTCTCTCGTAGAGAAGGATAGACCGATTTAGACTGAACTGCAAATCGGACCACAACCTCCAGCCATTTCTTCGCAAATCGCCAGCTCTTGTCTTCGCTGCATCAATGCCTCCATCGCAGCCTCCTTGCCGTCGCCATCCCGTCATCGCCATGCATCACTACACACCCAAGATCGGCAGAACATCGACGCCCAACACTGACCCTATCAGACCTGCGAGCTGCAACCGGAGCCCTAACTCGTAATCTGACGCTCCACTTTGCACCAGCTACTCATTCGATAGACCCGAGCTCACCGCCGCACGCCACTGTCTCCTGTACCTCCTATCATTATCCTCTTTGTCATCGCTCCCTCTCCGTCTCCCTGCTCTCCCTCTCATTTTTCTGGTTCAACGCAAAATGGCCATGGGCCAATTCCCCTTTTCTTTTGTTTTCCAGACAAACCAGTTCGTGGGGTGAACCGGTTTACTTCCCCCTCTCCTTTCTCAATTTCTTCTTTTATATTTTAATTCCTTTTTAGTTCTAATCCATTTTAATTCCTCCTTAATTTAATCTCTTACTTTATTTATTCAATTAATCTTTAATTCAAAACAAATTAATCTCACTTCTTCTTCCTCTTTTAATTAAAAGAAAACCAAGCCACTTACTTAAATCTGGATGAAGCTGAACCAAGTCAGTTCAATCCATTATTCACCCCTTCAGAATTACATTTTCGGACGAAGGAAGGCATCCGCGTCTTCGTCCGAATAGTCCAATTACTTGTACATATTCAAACTCTTCTCATCCGCATGTGTCTGAAAACTCCAAAATACAATTTTCAATTTAATCCTAATAAATTTCTTAATTTATAATCTTACGAATAAGTCCTTGGTAATACCCCGGTAATTATCCAATAAATTCGAATATCGCCAATTATTTTCCAATTATCATTATTAAATTCTGATATAAAAAGTTGAGATATTATAAGGCAGGCCTAGCCGAGCCCGAAATTTGAACTCGCGATCCCGCATAGGATAGGGCCAAGCAAGCGAGCTCACCAGACTTGCTTGGTGACTTTGTCAGGTCAGGCTTGTCGAGCCCTCCATAGAAAGAAATATAAAATTGATGGTTGTTGGATGGCGAGGTGGAACGTCCTTATCACTGAAGGACGTCCCATGTAACGAACATCATTTCATGTTAGCCATTGACTTTTGGATAATTTGATCCCCATCCTCTCATCACATACGTCCAGACTCCAGCATCTATCACCCACCTTCGGATGTTCTTAGTGATAAAGGACATCCATTCTCGTCATCCAACGACCATCAATGATTGTCCAATGATCATCATTTCATCTGTCAGCATCCTTTGGATCCCCCCCTTGATGCACCCACAGAAGCGTTGAGGATAAATTGAGGCACTGGCGAAAGCGCACTTGGAGGTTGGAGTGAAGGCAAGGAAGGCTTGGGCGTTTGGAGGAAGGACAGATGCCCTTAGAAGATAGTGGACGCTCAAAATTGGGTGCAATGGACATCCCTTGAGGGATAACAGACGTCCCATGTGTTGAAGCGTCGTCGTTTGAGCAAAGGAGAGGCAATCATTGTAAACAGAGGAAGAACGGACGTCCCTTTTAGAGGAATGGATGTCTGAAATAGGAAATAGAAGACGATGTTAAAAGAAAGGGCAAGACAGACATCCCTTTCAAAGGAATAGACGTCCTTTAACAATGTAGGACTTGACGGCGTTAAAATTGAAGCACGACGGACGTCCCTTTTAGAAGACTAAACGTCCTTCAAGGCAAAAGAGTTGACAGATGATTAACGAGAGCGAATGCCACTGGGAGGACGAACATTCCTTGGTGGGAACGGACATCCTTAATAGAAATTGACGCTGCACTTAAAAAAACAAACTTCTCTCTTTGCAAGGCTAGATGTCCCAAATGTAGTAGGCGCCGAGTACAACAAAATGGCGAAGCAAGAATCTGAACAAAACGGCTATGGAATTTGATCCTTTGATCTCAGATAATGAGGGGGATGGAAACTCGAAATTGTCTGAAGATAAAGATAGGTTCTTTGCCGAAGTCGCCTCTCGAATCAACAAATCTGGAAATGGGAGAAAAAGGTGGAAGCTTGGAAGTTGGAAGTCCTCTATGAATCATGGAAGTTTTCTCCCAATGGAAAGAGCTTCACTGAACGATGAAGAAAATAACAAGTTGGTCCGAGAAGACACTACTGTTGTGTCTTTCAACTTCAATGGTTGCTTCGCGAAAAGTAGCACTCCAACTCAGATCTTTGAAAGTTTTCTACCACCTTTACTGGACAATTCTTCTTCGATGGAACAAAGAAGGAAAGGAGTAGCAATAAGAGAAATCACCCACAACTTACAAGTTGATGATCTCAATTTTTGTACACACAAACTAATCGAATATTACTCACCGAGAAGAATGCGGCAGACTGGAGAAACTTCAAGGATGAACAGACGTTCAGTTTTTCTATTCAAAGTTCTTCACCCGTACATGATCACTTAAGGAAGCTTAAATGCTAAACTAATTAGGGTTAAGCCCTAATGACCTAATTACCATAATAACCTTAAAGACAACAACAAAACCCCAAATTAAACAATTCCTGCAACACTTAAACTATTACAAAATAAAATTAATAAAATTAAATTAAATTAAAAATGAGGTAAAAATGGGGTGGAGCCGAGGTGTATCATACTCCCAGGGTTGAAAAGGATTTGCCCTCAAATCCAGTGACTCCTCCACCTCTAGATTTTACATGACTTCCACCCGGGTCAAACGGGAAAAGTTGCTTAACACTATACGTCTTCAATTTTGTTTGTCTTGCCAATAATTACTTTGTAGTGACTACATGGTGGTAGGATCCCTTAGATAACAAGCATAAGAGTTTGCAACAAATTCCAGTCATAAAAATCTATCTGAGTGCAGGAAAAACTTCTCAAAGTAGAAATGATTGAGTTGTGTTTGAACAATTTTGAAATCCTTCAGAGCTTCTATTTCTCTTTGAAGTCTAGTTAATACTAATGGTTCTTTACTTGCCATCAAGAATGGAGCACCAACTGACTTTACTTCAAGACTTGTTATCCCTAATTAGACAATATCCTCTCCATGACAAGCTTTGGGAATTTCTATTTTGACACAAACTTGTCTTTTTTCTAGCATAAGTGTTGAGAGAACATTCTTGCCAATGAGGTTCTCATCTTCGCAGACACCCTCTCCCAACAAATCTTCTTTCAAGATTTGAGGGTCTGTCACTAGGAATGGTACAATCTAAGGTTGGAAATCTTCAATTTTCATCCCTACCCTTTTTGAATTCTCAACAAACTCAATATGGCTTTCAGTTTGCAATGAATAAGAACATTTAGGCTCTTGCTTCATCGCCAGACTATCACTCATGTTGTCCAGTAATTGAATGGCCTTACTCAAAAAAGGCCTTCAACTCTTTGTGCTCAGATCGTTGACTCCTAGAACATTCTGTCTCATACCATGGAATTGGTGGCAGTGCGACAATCTTGATAGATTTCGGAGCATATTTTTTTCTCAGAAGACGCTTCATCAATTTCCATGTTTTGATGCCTTCTTCTCTGTTTTCTTTTCAGTTGGCAATTAGTTTGTTCCACCATTTCAAAGCTCTTCCCATGAGTCTCACTAAAGCAATTTTCATTTTTCCCTTATCTGAAAACTCATGAGTTAAAAAAATTCTTCTAACTCATCTTCCCATTCTAAATAATTTTCGATCCATTCTGAACCACTGAAGGTAGGAATAGGAGCTTGTAATTCTTCTTCTTCTGTAAGGTAACTCCTTAAATAATCTTGGCCTCTTGTCATCATAATGAACAATTCACAAACAACAAATTCAAAGTATAAAAATAAGGGCAAGGAAACCTATCAGTGTGGAACTAGATTGCTCAGCTCTAATAAATTTTGGCTCTGATACCAAATGATGCACCCGCGGAAGCGTTGAGGATAAATTGAGGCACTGGTGGAAGCTCACTAGGAGGTTGGAGCGAAGGCTTGGGCGTTGGGAGGAAGGATGGATGCCCTTAGAAGAGAGTGGATGCTCAAACTTGGGGGCAATGGACGTCCCTTGAGGGATAACGGACGTCCCTTGTGTTGAAGCATTGTCGTTTGAGCGAAAGAGAGCCAGACATTGTAAACAAGGGAAGAACAGGCATCCTTTTTAGAGAAACAGATATCCGAAGTAGGAAATAGAAGACGGCGTTAAAAGAAAGGGCAAGGCGGACATCCCTTAACAGTGGAGGACTTGACGGCATTAAAATTGAAGCACGACGGACGTCCCTTTTAGAAGATTGAACATCCTTTAATGGGAGCGAATGTCGCTGGGAGGACGGATGTCCCTTGGCTGGAACAGACGTCCCTTAACAGAAGTTGATGCTGCATTAAGAGAACGAATGTCTCTCTTTGCAAGGCTGGACATCCCGAATGTAGCAGAGCACCAAGAGCAAAAAAATGGCGAAGCACGAATCTAAACGAAATGGCTCTGGAATTCAATCCTTTGCTCTTAAGTAATGACGGGGATGGAAATTCAAAATTGTCTGAAGATAAAGATAGGTTCTTTGGCGAAGTCGCCTCTCGAGTCAACGAAGCTAGAAACGAGAGAAAAAGGTGGAAGCTTGGAAGCTGGGAGTTTTCAGTGACTCGCAGCAGTTTTCTCTCAATGGAAAGAGCTTAACTAAATCATGCAGAAAATAACAAGCTGATCCGAGAAGGCACTACTGTTGTGTCTTTCAACTACAACGGTTGCTTCGCTAGGCACTACTGTTGTGTCTTTCAACTTCAACGGCTGCTTCGCTAGAAGTAGCACTCCAACTCGGATCTTTGAAAGTTGTCTACCACCTTTACTAGGTAATTCTTCTTCGATGGAACAAAGAAGGAAAGGAGTAGCAATAAGAGAAATCACCCATAACTTACAAGTTATTGATCTCAATTTTTGTACACACAAACTAATCGGATATTACTCACCGAGAAGAATGCGGCAGATTGGAGAAACTCCAAGGACGAACAAACATTCAGTTTTTCTATTCAAAATTCTTCACCCATACAAGATCACTTATGGAAGCTTAAATACTAAACTAATTAGGGTTAAGCCCTAGTGACCTAATCACCACAATAACCTTAAAGACAACAACAAAACCCCAAACTAAACAATTCCAGCAACACTTAAACTATTACAAAATAAAATTAATTAAATTAAATTAAAATTAAAATAAGGTAAAAATGGGGCAGAGTCGGGGTGCATCACCCTTCCTCTCATCACATCCGTCCATCATATAATGTCAGACGTCTTTTAGTGATGAAGGACGTCCTATCCTGTCATCCAACGACCATCATTTTGTCTGCCTTCTCATCCAATGTTCTTCCCTCCATCCCCCACCTTCCTTTGGATCTCTTCTTATGGTCAACCTTCCTCTCATCCCATCTGTCCATTTTTTTTTAATATAATTAAGTAATGGTCATATGACCATTGCCCAACTGCTCATGTGACCGTTCTTGACTTCTTTAGTTCTTGCCCCTCCTAAGTCCTAAGTCCCAACTCTCAATGGGCAACGCAACGACCAACTCTTCTTATGTTCGTCACTTCTTCCCAGTTCTCCTCTTTAACTCTATAAATACCACAACTTCTTCCTAATCATTTCACCAAAAATTCTCTAAATCTCTTACTCTTCTACTTCTCAATTTATAGTGCTCCATCATTATTTCTATCTTTCTTCCTTTTACAAATTTTTATACTCTTTCCTTTCATTCAACAATGTATATTTTTAATTTATTTGTATATTTTTACATCATTATTGGTTTTATTTATAAGAGTTAATATTTTTTTGTATTAATTTTTGTAGGTTTCGTGTACATGAAGGTGATCAAATTCACATCACCTACATGATATTGTTGGCTTTGTGGTATCAATTTATTATTTAAAATTTATTTGAGATATTTAATTTTAATTATCATGGATCTGCATAATTATAATGTCGAGAATATTGATTATGATGAAGTTGAAGAAATTACAGAGTTAGATTCTACTTCTACATTTTCTATTGGACAATCATCTACACAAACATCGGCATCCGCATCTTCACCTAGAAAAAAAAGAAATAAAACCTTTGATGTATGAAATCATTTTGAGTTAAAAGAAATTAACATTGGTAGTAAAATAGAAATTTGAGCTCAATGTAAATACTGTATTAAAAATTACGCATATATTTTTGGTAGTTCAACTAGCACAATTGCTAGACATTTAAAAAAATGTCATTTAAATGAGCAAGTAAGAGATCCTAAACAAACACAATTGAATGCTAATGGTGGTGGCACTTTTATGTATTTAGAAAATAGAATAAGAGAATGTATAACAAAACTTGTAGCACAATCTAAGTTGCCTTTAGTATACACTGATAGTGAAGTATTTGAAAAATTTACAAAAGAATATGCTACTCTTAGTTTTAAACACTTACCTAGAAGTACAATGAGTGACAAAATTATTAAAATGTTTAATGATATGAAAAATGAATTAATTACATTTTTTACAAATGTCCCTTCAATGTCTATTTGTATTGCGTCTTATTTATGGAGTGCACGTAATGCTATAGGTTTTATAATTGTAACTTCCTATTTTATTGATGAATCTTAGCAATTAAATAAAATAATTTTAGGATTTCATAACTGTAAATATCCTCACATTGGTATCTCTATTTATAGATATATTGCGATAATATTGCAAGAATATTGCATTAGAGATAAAATTTTTAGTATAACTCTTGATAATGCTAGTGCTAATGCTGTTGTTGTTTCTTATTTTAAAAATTATTTTCAATTTGATGTTAGTCATGATTGTCTTTTTCATGTGAGATCTGTGTGTTATATTTTGAATTTAATTGTTAAAGATGGCATGACATATATTTTGTCCCATATTAAATTAATTAGATCTGCAATTTCTTACATTATCAAGTCTAATTCTGGACAATAAGAATATAAAAAATTTTGTAAAGCTATCTAACTTAGACCAAGAAAATAAAAAAATTACATAGAAAATAGGTGGAGTTCAACTTATTTGATGTTGCAAAATATTAGGTCATATTGACAAGTTATTTGTGCTTTTATTAATGAAAAGACAAATTATTAATCTTAATAAATCTAGTTGTGATATTGCTAATATATTTTTTGATTTTCTAAAATCTTTTTTTGATGCTACAAATGAATGTTCTGGAATTTATTATCTCACTTCTGATCTTGTTCTTTCAATTTTTGTACATTTAACATATACTTTTGCACAATATTGACAAATAGATGAATTTAGTAATATTCTTAGTAAAATGAAAACAAAATTTAAAAAATATTGGCATAAAATTCCTCTTATTTTTTGTTATGCATGCATCATGGATCCTATATATAAATTAAAAGGAGTGTGTCTTTTGCTTAATGGGATATTTACCAATTTATGTCTTACTCATTTAATTATTAGTGATCAAATAACAAATAGAATTGCTAGTTTATATTCTTCTTATGAAATAAAATATTCTAATGTTAATCATTCATGTGCTCCTCCACATATAGAGAATTATTCTACTAGTAGTAGTGGTAGTGGTATTGTAGCTCCACAATTTAACATTCATGATATATTGATTGAATTAGATAGTAAAAATTATTCTACTACTTTGAGTAATGAACTTGATATTTATTTCGAAACTCGTTATCAATTTTCTCAAGTAGAGAATTTTAATATTTTAGATTGGTAGAAAAAATATTCTACTATATATCCTATTCTTTCTATAATGGCTAACAATGACCCGTGATCTACTAACACCTTTTGTCTCTACTATAGCAACAGAGTCTACTTTTAATGCAGGTGGATGTGTGTAGAATGAACGAAGATGACGATTTGCATATGATCTCATGGAAGCACTCATTTGCATCAAAGATTGAAATGATACCAAGACGAGAGATCAACAACGAGAGGATGAGATACTTGAAGACTTAAATTTAAATGTTGAAGACTAGATCTTGTTAAATACATTGTTGGCTTAAGAAATTAAGTATGCTTATTTTGATGATGAATGTACTTATTTGATTATAATATTCTAAGTTATTATATTGAAAATATCTTTGAAAATGAGTTTTTAATTGTACGAACATGTTTATTGATTCTAATAGATAATGTGGGACCAAATATGCCATGTTTATTGAGTCCCTCAACTTAAAACAGACATCCCTAAGATTAAAATGGAAGTCCCTCAAATTAAAACATACGTCCTTCATCGTAAAACAGACATCCTTCATCTTAAAATTGATGTCCCGTAACTGAAAATGGACATCCCTATCATAAAACGGACGTCCCTCTACCCACAATAGATGGAAGCAAGAAGTCCATCAGCTTATAATGGACATCCATTACTATACAACGGACATCCCATATTAAAACAAACATCCCTAGCCTACAACAGAAGTCCCTCAACTCCGTCTATATAAACTAAAAGGACATCTGTTGCAAGAGCAAACAATTTTCAGTTTTCCCTATTCTATTTCTCGTTTCAGAGGTAACTTTGAACTTCCTCATAACTTTCAACTTCTCTCTTCAAATTTCTTGAGCAAGGAAATGACATCAAAGGCTAGAAAGCTCACCATAAAGTGTAAAGTGGCTCCCTCCGACGCTCAAGCCAGTTCACATTCACAAGATGCTTTGAGTCCTTCAATCTGTCCCCTCTTATCGATAGAGGACAACTATTTACCCATGGTCAGGATGGTGTCGACCAAGGACGGGTACAACAATGACATCAGTTACCATTCTATTATTATATATAGGAGCGTAGAATTCAATGCGTTCACCGATTTTGGAATAGAACAAATATTCAAACGCATTGGATTTGCTGGGTTGTGCATGCTAGGGGGTATTATTGTGAGCGGGTGGTGAAATTATTTTATGCAGGTGGCAACAAACTAATGGAGTTAAGGACACATCTCTTTGGGCGAGAAATTAAATTAACTTTGAAGGAGTTGAATGAATTGAATGGATGCTCCACGGAGGAGCCGACATAGGAGTATTTTAACATATCCAAGGACCCAGATTTCATAAAACAAAGAGAAGGTCTAGCATTCCTGAAGAAGTTATATCACAATCCCGACGTTGAAACTTTCTACAAGCCCAAATCCAAGGACCTAAACACCAAAGCCAGAATCATCCATCACATGATAACCCACACAGTTCTGCCTCGTGATGGACATAAAGACCATATTAACAACATGGATTTCTATGTGATGGAGAAGCTCTACAATGGGAAGACTTTCAAAGTTGGATATGTTATTATTAATCTGATGAAGGCAATCCTGAAGAGTCCAAGGAAGAACCTCACCTACAACTGGTTCATTCATAAAATTGTTGACAGCAGTGGGTTGGGGCTCCCTCTCAACGAGCCAAGAATCAATGAAAATGCACTTGACATCTACAATCATGTGACATTGGCTCAATTGGGAATGAACAAAGTAGAAGAGGAGAGGTATTCAAGGGTGCTGAAATTTCATCCACATTGGTTGTACAACCTTCATTCATGTTGACTACACAACCTCCATCGAAGTCGGTTGCATAGTCTCCTTCGGTGTTGATTGCATTACTTCCTTGGACTTTGGTTGCATTAGACTCATATCACGTGGTGATGGATGACGATACTATTCATCCCTTTTCTTAGTCCTCGTCCTATGTACTGATGAATGAGGGGACGTAGAACTAACTTGTATATAAGTTGGATAGACATGAGAGGCAAATGAACGATATTCAAGCCACTCTACTATAGATAAAAGATGAGCTGAGGTTTATAGATCCGCTAGGAGCCCAGTCAGCAGCTCAGCCAATAGCTCCTCCATCAGCTCCTTCAGCAGCCTCACCAATAGTTCCTCCTGCATCTTTTGTTGCTAGACCGAACAGATGCCAATAAGTCTTTTAGTTTATATGCACTTTCCATATATGCATTAGTTCTGTTGTTTAGGCTCTCTGAATTAGATATAAAAATATGTTACAATCGTGCAGGTCTCTTATCATCAAACATCCATCCCCTCCTCCAACCCTTGCCAAAGTTTAGAAGATATTGGCAACGGGTACTCCATCAAAGGAAATAGAAGCAGTTCCAAGGCTTGCTTCAAAACTAAAATTGCACTTGGTATGTCTTCAATTTAGTTTTGGGCAATGTGTCAAATTTACACTTAGGAGTCTAAGGGTCATGCTTAAACTGATCATTGTAGCCTGTGAATGTGATGGAGGAGTTCATGATATTGGCTCCTACAAATACCAAGAAAAACATAGAGACATTTGGTATTCTTGTCGGCACTAGGGTAATAAACTATATCATTTCAAAGCTATTCTTAATTTTGATTGTATGCTTAAGACATATAGCGTCATGTTGTCTTTTTTCAAAATGACAATGTTTTCACGATAATGACCCTCATCATTCCAAAGCAAAAAGGGAACAACTGACTCGATGAGGATAACTTCTTAAGAATGTGTATCAATTCTTAAGACATTGTTATGGAAAATAAATCTCTTGAATGCATTCTTAATCTACAATGCAACACTTTGAATGAGGAGGTACTTGAAGTACAACTGAGGGACTTGCTTATAAGTGTTAGTTGGATCCATGTAAGGTACTTTTATTCATTCATGCAATATTTTTTCCTCTTATTGAGCTACTTATTATATATGGTTTTAATTTCAGACACACCCAAAGCAAACTTATTTCATTTCATCTGTTGACCTGCACGCCTATTATGGCTACCAGACGATGTTCCCTAATGAAATTGCCACTGTCATGACCCATACAGATAAAAAGTGGTATATTTTCTCACCCTGTGTTATATTCATTGTGCTTTGAAGGAAGTTGTCACAACCTGAAGGCAAGTCTAACAGAATCCCCGGGTCAAGTGACCTGATCCTCGGAGAGTACTCAATCACCTAGCCCAAGGTTAGGAGAGCGGAAGTCTTAACATAAAATTAAGCCCAAAATCTAAATCACATGGGCTGAGATCCACAGAATGATCAACATGAGGCAAAATAGTATAATAATAACAAAAGAAAGTACTATGCAAGAATTAAATCAAACAATACCAAACAAAAAATCCCAAAAGTACTAGAGACAAAGGAATTGCCGACGAACCTTCACCCAAGCAAAGGGAAGTCAAAGCACATGAAAGGAGACGCAAGCAGACATCTAGCTAGGACCCAGTACAGACCTAAACAAAATAAAGTCTAAGGGTTGAGTGACAAACTCAGTAGAGGAATCTATACTAAATCCAATGCATGCGAAATATTGTTTTCTCATCCTTTTGAAAACCATTTTCATGCTTCTCATTTACCATTTTATTAAACAGACCCAAGGCCGTCGATGTGGCTTTTGTCAAAACATGTTGTATATATAGACAACTATACCTCAAAAATACTCTCATCATGTTTTTATATCAAAATCAATCATCAGTGCAAAAGGATGGTCACACAAAGACCCATCCGACACTCATCACAAAAAGACGACGATAGTCATTGGGCAGCACCTTATGAGGCAGAGGACCCTTTTGATTCGTGTGACTAAAACCATGTCCAGGTTTTGGGGCTCGAAACCCAAGGATGCATCATCACCATCCTATCTCCATTTTTACTTTTGGGGCTCAAAACCCAAAAACATGTCACCAATGCCCCATCCTCATTTCGTACGTACAAACAATCAACCTTCAAGCAATAGAAGGTCTCGCGGGATAACCTTATGATGCTTTAGTGCCATAGTGCCCAAAGAATCAAGAGGACTCATCCTCCGAACATATCCACAGATAACAAAACTAGATACCATGTACGATAAAATAAATGTGAGAAAACATAGATATACATAAAAAAAGACATGTTGTCGAAACAGTCTCCGTCGGGTTTTCAAGTGTGGTATCACACAAAATAACAATTTCAAAACATGACGCAATGCAGTGCAAAAAGTATAAAATATCTATCTTATAGGTGGCCACGATAACCTTACCGACTAGCCAGCTCCACGCGTTATCGGAAGTGAGGGTTGACCCAGCGACATCTCCGAGACCTATAACAAGGCCGATGTCGACATCCCTATAATCACACAAGGGATAACAGATAAGTTTTAATCAAGACTAGGAATGCAAGACGATTTCTAGGGACTACCACTAGTCCTAAACAAGAAATCAAATCTAGGAATACCCCAAGAGTTCTAGACTGAAACACAAACGCAGACCAAAAACCAGGTATGGTTGGTGAAGTTCAATAGAGTTTGCCAAGCCCAACTCTGAGAAAAAAGTAGTGCACTTGTCAAAAACATAACCACGGTCGACCCGACACCTCAATAAACAACCCGAAAGACCCACCGTTTGACAAGACAAGGTGACAGTCGACAGAACATGACATGCTCGACCTTAACAACTCAGCAATTGAGAAGGTATAGCTGAAGCCCTTCGAACACAACCATGGTCGACAAGGCACAATGGTGGTCAACCGAGACCACGCAATAGTCGACGAGATAAGCAAAGGTTAACTGAAACCTTGCAGCATCGACAAAACTCAACAACGCTCAACCGGGTCCACTTAGTGTCGATGAGACATGTTCACAGTCAATCGAAACCTCACAGCGGGCAATAAGACATGCCCGCAACTTTCCAAAACTCAACAGTCGATGAGACTCATCTAAAGTCAATCTAGTATGACTTTATTGAAAATTAGCTCGAAACCCATAAACCAAACCGAGTCTAAAACCTTTCCAAAGAAATTTCGATCAATGAGTCATAAGGAATAGGTGGAAGGGCCCTATATCAAGTCTAGGAACCCAACCAATGTACAAACGGCTCAACGTGACAAAATAGAGACAATCTGCCCACTTTTGGTCAACCAGTTTCCCTATTGGTCGACCATTGGTGGACCAGGGGCCATTCTGGCCAACCAAAATAGCTAGAAAACATCTGTTTTCCCCACATTTTGCCTATTTTTTACACCTAAAGACAAATAACCCTATATAGACTTCTATTCTACCAATATAAACTAGAAATTTCCCTCAAATTCAAGTTTCTAAGCTCGAATCCAAAGCTAATAGATTTCAAAACCCTAAACACGAAAACGGAGAGGAAAAACAGAAATACTTACCAATGGCCTTTAAAAAATTTGTTAGAGTGGACGACGAGAACTTGAATCCATAGTCGGTAGTCGGCAACTCTTGACTCGGGCTCCCTCTGCCTCCCTCACGTTCTCTCTTGCTGCTGACAACAAGAAGGAGAAACTTCTTCCTGTTTCTTCTATTATGAATATATATAAAAATATAATAATTATATATATATATATTATATATTTAATAAATCAAATTCAAATTTTGATTTAAATCCCAACTCGTTCAAAACACTAACCGACAACTTTTTTAGTCAAAATAATTTACAAAAAACATTTCCACAATTTAAATTACCACTCGGTAGAACCCAATTTGACTATTTTCACCAACAACTCATGTGGTCACTATGCAACAAAATAGGTTAACCTTTCAACGCTTGACAAAAAATTAGACAAAAATTTACACGTGGAAATTTAAAATTTTGTAAAAATCACGGGTTTTACAGTTACCTACTAATTTCCCCTCCCTATGGCAACCCACAAAACATATTTCCAACCTCGCATCTTGTAGGGGAGTCAGTGATTAGTAGGTGTCAACAGACCAGATTCCATCTTCACAACGAAGCCCCTCTGAAGGCCCTTTTCTAGCACTCCTCTCATACTGAAATCAACCACAAGTTGATGTTTAGTGTCATCGATCTCCATCTCAAACAAGTATAATTGTATATTTGAATTTTGATTTATTGTACATTTGTTTATTAATTGTGCATTTGAGTTGAGTTATTGTACACTTGTTTATCATGGTAATCTTGTTGCATATTCTGGTTGGGTATTCTGGTTGTTGTCGTTGTTGTTATTGTTTTGTCAAAATCATCAGAATAATAGATGGATGCATTGTATTGGAAGAACATATATAAACAGATACTACTACGTCAAAAATTTTGAAATAAAGTAATATGAAACCGTAAGTCATGAGATATGAGTTGCCTTTAAAATTACATAATTTAAGTGAACAAATATAATTCAATGATAACACATAACCTAAAAGAAGAGAGAGGAGAGAAATTGAAAAACATAAATTGTAAGCTAAGGGACGTCCTTTGTGGGCTTCGAGATGTCCATTTTAATCTAGGACATTTGTTTTAAGATGAGGGACGTCTGTTTTAAGGTGAGGGACGTCTGTTTTAAGGTGAGGGACGTCTGTTTTAATCTGAGAGATGATTGTTTTAAGTTGGGGATGTTTGTTTAAGCTGAGGACATCTATTTTAAGCTGGGTATGTCTGTTTTAATATGAAGGACGTGTGTTTTGGGCTTAGGGATGTCCATTTTAAGCAAAGGAAGTTCATTTTAAGGTGTAAGTTGAATACCTGAATGGCTGATTAGTAGCTCAGTGATGTCCATTTTGGGATGAGGGATGTTTGTTGTTAGTTGAGGGACGTCTTGTATATATAATGAGTAAAACCAAAACTGAACCAAAAGTTTGGGTTCAGTTCTGGTTTTGTTTCTTCCCTTAATAACTTTTGGTTCGATTCCATTTTTTTCAAACCGAATACAGTCGATTCGTTTCTGGATCTCCGACTCAACCCTAAAACTGAACAGAATTGACTTTTGTGATTTGTGCACCCCTAGAGTCTATGCAGTAAAAGATAGAATTTTAGGACTCCAAGTTAAGAAGATCAATTTGAAAAGTGTGGTAGATCACTTAGTGTGGACATCCTGATTAAAAAGGTGGACGACCAAACACAATGTGAGAGACCAACTGTATCATTCGCGGTCATCCAGGCTAGAGTCATGTTTTAACAAGCGGACATAGGGCACTCGGACCAGAGAAAACATTTATGTATTGTATGCTCGGCTTGTCAGGCTTGACTCATTAATGCTCGTTAGCCTACTCGGCTCATTTAATTTGGTAGGCTTGGTGAGCCAAATTTTTTTAGACTCGACTCGACTCGGCTAACTTGTTTGTCATCTCTAACTAGACCTGATTTAAAACTACTAAGAAAAACATAAATACATCTCCCAACGACGTTAGACCTCCTCCGGCAAAAACTTTTCACTCTTGGTTGAATCATCAATGACATGAAAAAATTACTCTCCTGCCGAGCCTTCAGACGATGAGTACAGACGCCTCTTCCCAGTGATTCATCATATGACCCAACTGTTCATCCACAAATAATAGTGGCTCAGTGTGATTTTTGCTTGTATGCGATAGAGATAAAGAAGAAGAAGAAGAAGAGGAGAAAGGAGAGAAGAAAAATGACGAGCCATCACTCTTGAACCAAACTGACCTAGAAGACATAAAATTATAGAGGATAAGAAATTTTTTTACCTTTTTTTCTTTCTAAAGGTTCAATAAATATAGAAATGAAATATTTAAAACCTAAAAGTGAAAATTAACCACGAAATAATTTATTTAGGCATGAAAATCATATGAAAGCTCAAAAAATCCTTAAAAGCACACTCTCAAAATTCAGATAAGTAAAAACACTAGTTTTAAATGTTTTTGTTGTAGGCCCTATATTATAAGAGATTAAATTATGTTATTTATATATTTTATCGAGGTATGACACAATGAATGAATACATGAATGCATGAAACTACTAAAATTTACAAGTTTAGGTTTGTTTCCTTAAACGGTAGGTTAGTTTCCTTTACAGCACAAAAGCTTCGTTCTTTTCTCAATTCAACAATGAATATGATTTAGAATGTTATGTACAAAAGTCTAACCTTTGACAACCATTAATTCCTCAAAAGATAGAATTGAATGTATGAAAGCTCAAATACTTAGAAGCTAATGCACAACGATTTAAAGACTATTTATAGGCAAGCCCTAATTTTTGAGTTAGTCGACCTCTAATTAAAATCTTGTCAACCATAATATGACTATCATGACATTTTCTAATGAGTGTCATTCATCCATAGGCTTCATTCGATCGACCATGAAATGTTCGTTACAGCTAATTTTGAAATGGGTAGATTTTCGTGAAAGTTTATCTGAACTACCACAATTTCTTAATCATACAACAGCGTCCTGAGTCTCGTAGACCGCTAATGACCTATATGCAACCCATCTTAGATCTAGACTACTGCAGGTACACTTCTAGTCTACCGCTCTAGACTATTGTGTCTTAGGTTTGGTCGACCACGATTATCGTTTGAATAATAACTCTGGGGTTAGGGCTACCATATGTGCATGCCTCATCTACTGCCCAAAACTACAACATCTTGGGTCAACTGACAACAATCACACTTTCCAAAAATGTCTCTCTGGTCTGAACAACCGCAATATGCTCTGGTTAACAATGGATAGTTATTTTCAACTCTGTATGAAAATTGATCAACCATTTGAGATTGAAACTTAAAAAAGACTTAGAAATACTATGCAAAGACTTAATAAGCACATTAGAAACTTCCAATGCCAAACATAAGGGTATTTCCAAGGCAAATAATATTATCTCTAGTCAATTCAAATATGTCAATTTAATCATTCAATCATCAAAGCAGAAGTGATTAAGTTACATTAAGCTAACAAGTATTTGCACATTATATAACATATATTGAGATCCTATGTTCCTGTGTAAAAATCCATAAACATGATTAGAGTGTTATTTATTATACTTCAATTGGTCTAAGAACAGTCGCTTTCTCTCTTGTATGCCTCTGAGTATTGATTTGCAAGATCTTTGAGTCAACTTTATTTTCACTGATAGTTTTCTATGGAAAATAGTTATAGCACTATTTTCTATAAACAAACATAATATGTAGGACTATTTTGTATATTTGCCCTGCCGATGGTTTGTGAAATTAATTTTTGAAATGATAATATTTTGAATATAAATCTATATATGCACACATTTTCAGACTCTATTTATTTGATAAATAAAACGTCTTTTTTAGACACTTGGTAAAGCAATAGAAATCTTTATTGTGGTAGCTTACTTTGTGAAAGCAAGAATATCCCAAATAAGGTTACGATCCATGCCAAAGGGGGCACACAATTGTATATTGCTTGGGAGAGTGAAGAACACATTGTTTATAAGTAGAGTTCTCTTCTCTACCTAGTGCAACGTATTTTGGGCTAACCACAAAAACAAAACCGTGCAGATTTCAACTCAAATTGGATAATAATATTGTACTAGAAACACTGAGAATGCTACAAATGGTATAAGAGTCAAAGTCCAACCAAAACTGTGACCAATGAGAATGTAGGGCCCCAAAAGGAGTAAGATTGTAGCAACCCACCATGTGAAGGCCAGGATGATTCAAGTGAGAGTTTGATCCATACTTGTCATGACACAGAGTCAGGCCTAACGGAAATACCGAGTCGAATGACCCGATTATCAGAGAAAACCCAATTACTCAACCCAATGGTACGATGTCAATGAAAGACTTAATACAAATAAATCTCAAAATCCAAAGAAATGGGCTGAGATTCACAAGTGATCAATGAGGAATAAATAGACAATAGTAACAAATAGTAGAATACTATGCAATAAATGAAACCATTTAACATCATAAAATAAATTCTACAAAAAAGGATAAATAAAACTCTCACTATGAAATACAGACACCTACTATAGCGATCAAACCTGGGAAGGAAGAGGGTCATTCGGGTGAGTGACTAACTCAGTAAAGAAATCTATACTATATGAAATGCATGATAAATTGGTTTTATTTTTTATTTCAAAAATACGATCAAATGTAGTGTCATGCATGAATTTAAAATCATTGAAAAATCCATTTTTTCTCATTTTAATAAAACAGGCTCAAGAGCCATTGATGTGACAATGATCAAAATCTTGCTATATACAAAGATAACTATAATAATTTAAAAAAAAAAAAAAAACAGGTCTACATGACCTTTTATTCAAAAATAGTCTTAGTGAAAAATGAGAGTCGCAAAGGAACCCCTCCAGCACACTATCACAAAAAGGCGGCGATCCGAAGAATAGGCAACACCTCAAGAGATAAAAGGAATAAAAGTGATAGTGATCCGAAGACCCACCTGCGTCACGTGAGTGGCGATGATCCAAAGACAAGACAGCAGACACCACTAATAAAATGAACAACAAAGGATTGTCGATGATCCAAAGACTCGATAGCGACACAACCCGCAAAATCAACAACCAAGGGTTGCTAGCAATCTGAAGAGCAAGAAGCGACACAACCCATAAAATACCCAACCAAGGGTTATGGGCGATTTGAATACCATGCTGTGACACAACCCGTAGTATTAGCAACCAAGGTTTGCCAACAATTTGAAGACTAGGTAGCGTCATAACCCATAAAGTCAACAAAAATGACTAAATACCCTAGTCAGATTTAGGGATTTGAAACCAAGGAGCACGTCATCACAACCCTATTACCCATTTACTTTAAGAATTCAAAAACCAAGAACACGTCATCAATGCCTTATTACACATTTTGCATACAAATAACATAACCATCATACAATAGAAGGTGTCCAAGGACAACTACCTCTGTTGCCTTGGTTATGGGGCCCCAAGATAACGTAGGTTTGTTCAGTATATAGCAACACTTAAAACAAAAAAAATCTCAATGTCATGCACTTATACGGTAAACACGTAAAATGACGTACATATACATAAAAAATAATAATAAATTGCTAGTGACTAGGCCCCATTAGGTTTTCATATGTGGCAACCCATAAAATAATAGTTTGAAAACCATGATGCAATACAGTACAGAGTAAAAATCCCTACCTCGTGATAACAAAAGCCCTAGTCAACCAGCCGCACGCATCGTTAGAAACAGGCACCAAAACCAGTGACACCATCAAAACCTAAAATCAAACTGATGATAAAACCTTAAATCAACACTACGGACAAAATATGAGTCCCAAACTAAAATTTGAAATCAAACTGAAAGAACTAACACAAGACCTCCAGACTCAAATCAATGAATGACAAGTACCCTTACATCAAACTAAGAAGCTACACTGACCGAAAACAAGATATGGCTGATGAAAATAAATGAACATCACTAAACTCAAACTCTACGAAACACATCTTGCGATCGATCAAGACATATCAGCAGTCAACTAAGCACATCAATAGTCAACCCAAAAAAGATCCACCGGTTGAAGAGACATGGTTGCGGTCAATGAGATACAACTACGACCAACCCAAATAGCATAGCAGACGATATGACATAGCCAGAGTCAACCAAACACAATTGTGGTCAACTAAGACCACCAAGTGTTGACAAAACACGATGATGGTCAATTAGAACCACCCAGTGTTGACAAGACAAGACGACAGTCAATTGGTACCTTGTAGAGATTGACAAGACACGCCACTAGTCATCCAAGACCTAACAATGGTCGACAAAACACGATTGTGGTCAACTGAGACCAAGTAGCAGTCAATGACTCACCTTACAGTCAATTGGGACAATGCAGGAACTCGAACTAGAAGTGAAAAAGTCATGGTCGCAAACTTTGCTGAGACAAAATTTGACCAGAAAAATGTTGTCGCAATCTACTAGACTCTATAGCTGATGACCATCACAAGTTCAAATGTCTCACAATCCCACGAACGACTTGCACTTTTGTAGACATCCATGCTCTTGCAGACGTCTGTGCTCCTATGGACGTCCTTTCTCTTTCATACGTCCAACCCCGTATCGCAATATGGAAGCTAGAGATGTCAAACATCCCCCAAAGCGTTCCAAAACAAAGTAGCAAGTGAACAAACCCACAGTAACGATCGATCAGATCCATAGTAGCAGTCGACCAAACTCACAATAGCAGTCAACTGGGGACGACTCTTCAAGTGCAAAATCCTGAGGAAAACATACCCCTTTCACTAATCCTCACCCTAAATCAACTCAAACTCCTACCTAGACACTAAATCGACAACAACAACATAGAAACAACCAAAGGATTTGAGTTTCTAAGGTTGAATCTAAAACGGACACAAAACAAAAACTTCAAACATAAAAATGGGATTAGAAATCAACATCCTAACACCCAAAATTTTCTTGTACTGATTGATGTTAAAGTGAAGTTGGAGATTTAGATGTATAAAGACTTATTTGAATTACTCTAAGATGAATTTGCAGTTGATCGAGGTATGAATTAGTGATCGACCGATACTAGGTAACCGCAGGTATCCATGAAAATGTTGTGATCTACGGAAGCATGGAAGGATACGGACGTCCTAAATGTATGTCTAAAATTTGGATTTGCTCTCGGGTCATATTGCAGTCAACCGGGGTTTGAGTATGCAATTGATTGATCCAAAGACAGAATGTAATGTACAGGACTCAGATAGTGTTACAGTTAACTGGACATTAAGATAGCGATCACCTGCAATTGTTGTGTAGATTTTTCCACAGTGGATAGGTTGGCATCCACAATGAATATCCTATATTAGGTTTTAACTTGTACAGTCATGGCAAAGATAATCGAAATCGTGAGCAGGCGACTAGAAAGTCAACTATAAATCGATAATTAGGTGTCGCATTCTAAGGATGAGAAACATGCTGACTAAGCATAAATATTACTAATGGTTATGACACCTCAACATCAAGTGATGACACTTCACTCTTATGGGATGACATGTTAAAGAAGTGTCACTAGATTACCCTTAGAAACTCTAACAAAGAGATCCATTGAAAAAAGGAAGAAACTCACCAAGATTAGCAGTTCTCTCCTACTCACCAAAGTCAAGATGAGTTTCTTTAAGGTTCAAAGGAATTTTAAGAATTTGGTAAAAATAGTGGATGACCTGAAATGGATACTAATGTAAAGTTTAACATGTTTTAGGTTTTTCAGTTCAAGGATAACTCGACAAGGTTGTTGTACCATGCTAAAACCATAAGGTAAGGATATGTGTTTTGCATTCGGACATACTGTAACCACCCGGATTTTTGTAAATCCTTGAAAATGCATGAAATTTTGAAATTTCTTTTTGAAACCAAATCAGAGAGAGTCTAAGTCCAGATCGCTACCAATCGTTCATAAAACTCATTGTAAAACTCCATTAATTAAAACTGTAAGGAAGCATAAATAATAATTTAAGGAAGAAATACTAAACAATTAAAATTCTACTTTTTATACAACTTATTACAATTTGGAAACTTAATTTATTCTCTTTTACCCTTGCTATGCCTAGCCAGCCGTGAACTCCCTCACGCGAGCAAATCCGTTGTCCACTACTCTTTATGTTGTTATTCATCTTTGTTCATCTTTTCCTACTCCTAATCTGTATATTGGTTCCACATACAACTACATACACATACACCACAAGTAAACTGTGAGCCTAATGGCCTAGTATGGAAAAAGGGTTCGATGCATATGAATGCCACTCTTTAGTCCATTTTAGAATGGGGGCCACCTAAACCAATCCTTTCATTAGGTCATTAATCTGTTTCTTACTTTACTTACTCTTACTTTCCTCCCTTGGGATCCATTATTCTATTGATCTCTTGGGATCCATTATTCTATTATTCCATTTTTTCATACTCGTACTCTGAGCTGGAATTGGGAGGTTTTTCTCGTGCAATGGCATAGTGGTCAAACCTAGCATTTTTCCTCGCATCTAGAACTCCCGTACCCTATGAGGGAGGGGCTACACTTAGATCACAGACTAGATCCGCTACCCATCCACTCTCAATTCCTTTTTTCTTCTTTACTTTTTCTTAACCTTTTACCTCACTCATGCATGCTTGCGTATCACCCCGTGACACTCCCTATTAGTTTCTATTATCATAATGCATGCTCATACATTCTCAACCTATCATGATGCATGATGCTTCTAACATAATATTCATAGAAATTGAAGTGTGCATATAAAAAAGTAACTGAAATTAAAAGCGCATATAATAAGGTAAACAACAGAAATTGAAGAATGGGATTTGAAGGCGTACATGGAAGCAATTATGATATTGAACAGAACACAACAAAACACATAAGGAAAGCATGAAATGAACATTAAGAAACTTACATAGTGAATCATAAAGGGAATACAACAACAGTAAACGAAACAGGAAATCGGGACATGCTATAAATTAATCGTGCTAACTATCCTAGTTAACTTCTTAGTCCATTTATATGCTTCATTCATTCATTATTCTAAGTGATTATCCTGATTAGTTATTCTAGGTGAGTTACATGCTCAAGATGATTTCGATTATGCTTCTAATTGGTTTAGTTATTCCAATGGACTAACATGCATCTAGTTAATTAATTATTCAAATTAATTAACATACTCAAGTCTAGTTGATTACTTTAGGTAATTACTCTAGTTAAGTAAATTAACATGTTTATATTATCTTAATCAATTAACATGTTGCTAATTCCTTTAAACATGCTAATTAGATAATGTGCTAATTACATACATCGACCATTATTCTAGTTAATTATTAGTCACTTTACATGTTCAAGAAGTAATTACACTCACTTAAGCATGCTCCAATTAAATACCGTTAATTAGTTAATTGTTTACATGCTTAGATTGATTAAATTGTTTACATACTTAATTGGTTAATAAACTATAATAAATTGGTTAGGATACTAAGAGAAGATTACGAGTTAAACATACTCCATCATAAAAATTGATAATTAACACAAGGAATAATTAACTGAATAGCAATGAAACTAGAAACTAGAATATCGCAAGGCGTAGTTCATCCTTTCCTTAACCTTTAGCAAGCATTCATTACATCTAACCATTTCATTTATCTAAGCATTCGCTAAACATTTTTATTCCTATAATGGCAGTAAATAAATTACGAGAACTAGGGGAACTACAGCAGTAAATAATTACAGGAAACTAAGGAAAGCTAACAACAATAAAATCACCCAAGGATAAACTCAACTCACGCACACTACTTATGAGTAGGGCCTCCAAATGGCCAAGACTCACGCAATTCCTCACCTCGAAACTTTAAGGCGCATTAGCATTTCGTCGTTATCCTTCTTCTCTTCTTCTTTGTACCTAATTTCACCCACATAATAAGTGCCCAAACAGAGTCGACGGCCGATAGTAATATCCAAGAAAAGTATGAAATCAACGACATCAACTGTCAATTAATGCACGACTTAACTTTTTATATTTAGAATATACTAATCCAATTAACAATAGTATATTATCAAAAAGAGAGCATTATCCATAAAACAAATCAAGACAACCCAACCAACAACAACAACAACAACCAATGCATTTAATTATATTTCATCTTAACAAAATAACAGTTGAATCGCCCAAACGTTTAAAGCATTTATCACGTGCATAATACTCACTTAATTCTCACAATATTCCCACAATACATTATACTTGATATTAACCAGCATAAACATTAGATCAATAGATCACCCAACGTAAACGATTAACTAACCAATTCCAGCATATTAGCATTCCATTGCAACAATACAACAAATATTAAGCTATAATTAAATTGCAAGTTAATAGGATTCGATAATTCATGAATAAACATCACATAGCACTTTCCTTATATCTCAATATAGCCAGTCATATAGCGAGTCCAAATTCAATAACACATTAAAAGTCTCAACCCATTTTAGTTTGTAACAATCACAACACGTAACCAACACCACGTAACTATAATCAACAGAGCATATTTCCATTTCAACGGTTTATTCTAATTGATAGAAACAATATCAAATATAAAAACAACCAACGATCATTGCTTCCAATAAAGTCAACAAGGCAGTAACATCCAAAGAATTATTCAGCCAATAACGGTCAAATGCATAATATGATTTCTCGACAACATCATTCAAACATAACCAATTACCAAAACAGTGTATCAAACCTATATTTCTATCATTCTCTAAAACCCATTATCACAGGAATATAACATAATCCAACCCGACAACCAACACATAATTGAACTCCCTCACATAATCAATACGAGCATATCAATTCCAGCAAGCCCAGAACAAAGAAATTGAATCCACAAAGGCATCATCACAACAGCAACCAAGAAATTCTAACACCAACAGGTCATTCCTCCACTAACAGAACACCAACTCAACAACAGTAACTTATTCTGAAATTCCCAACTAAACAACAGAACACCAATTTAACAGCAATAACTTATTCCATCATCATCCCATAACTTGTAACTAAATTACAGAACATTTAATCAACCAACAACAGGGTATCACAAACAGTGCATCACAAAACATCCAGCAAACAGTGTATTCATTCATCACGGGAAGCTCACATAACACAATCCAAACATAGCATTTCCATATATTTCAATATTCAGAGTTTCTATCTAACATATTTGAAATCCAATAATAACCATATATTTCAATATTCAACATGTTTGAAATCCAATAATAAATTGAACATAATACTCACAACAATACATAGAGTATAATTTCCAACAATAGACACAATTATCCTTAGCTGTACAATTTGAATTTCCAACAACAGAGTGCATAATTAACAAAATAGCACATTAACTCAAGCAACAGAGACAAATAGCAAAATCTGAATTCAACCAAACAGAGAAAGAAGCTCACCATAGAAGCTCTCGGCCAACCTCCAGAGAGAGCTCCCAGCTCTGCTCACCCACTCCCTCCTTCTCCTGCCTCCAGAAGCTCAACACACCCAACCAATCCTGAAACAGAGAGCTCTAGCTCCACCTTCAGACCACTTCTCAAATCTTCCTTCTCGCAGGAGCTCACCCGAGGATTTCTTCAGCCAGCCCACATCCTCTGCATTTTAGTTTATTCAAAGCACAAGTCTACAATTTAGTCGACAACATCCCGCAAATCCTTCTAGCAATTAAGAGTGTTCCCCACTCTGCATTTACACCCATTAAATGCAGAGTACGATCATCCAGCTGGAGTTCCCAACCGAACTGGGCAAAATGGTCACGGTTCACCCTCCCCCCTCAGCCAGTCAAAGTCCCCTGGCCAACTCGAGGGAGCCACTGCCGAATCAGGGAATGGATGATTCATCCTTTGAATCATCCCTCTAAACAACAATCAATCCATAAAAATGCAAGGGAGGAGGAACCTAATCAATTCTTACCTCAAACTGTTGCCGAAAGCCGCTCCTGAGGAAGTCCCGATTTCGAGCCCTAGATGTCTGCGCCACTCACACATCGCCATCGCAGCAGCTCGCCAGCCCATGTCGCCTGGTCACCGGACGTCGCCGTTCTGTCCTCTTCGTCGTCTCCCTCTCCCTCGTTCTCTCGGTCTCTCCCTCACTCACGTTCCCTCTCTCTCTCGTCTTCGCCTGCAAAGAATGGCCAGAGGCCATTCTCTTTCTTCACTCAACTGGTTCAAACCGGTTCCTCTTAGTGAACCGTTTGGCTTCATCTTTCACCCATCTCTTCTTTCATTTAAATCCCCTTTAAATTATTTAAACCAATTAATTAATTTATTAAATCCTCTTAATTCCATTAATTTAATCCATTTACATTTTTAACCCTGAATATTATATATTTTAAATTCATTAAATTACTATTCATTTTATTTTGATTACGTTAATTTCCCGTTAATTTATAATCTAACGAGTACGTTCTTGGTAATCCCCGATAGTCAATCTACTTAAAAAGTTAGGGTATTACACATACATCACAAGAATAGGGTTATTGATGACTTGAGGATATGTTTTTGGTTATATATATTAAGTTCTGTTTTAAGATAGTAATTATTGAATTGATGATATGTTATATTGATGTTAAATGATAGGTTAAATTGTATGTATTCATGTTCATACTTTGACTTGAGGATATGTTGTAATGATTTTAGATGATAGGTTAAATTGTATGTATTCATGTTCATGCATTGACTTAAGAATATGTTGTATTGATGTTAGATGACAAGTTAAATTGTATGAACTCATGTTCATGCATCATGGTTTTCAAGAAAGAATACAAAAATATTTTCTCATATGATGTTTTTCATGTGAGAAAGATGAAGAACAATATGAAGATACAGAAGAAGCTTTGGTGATATCGCCATCAATGTAGCTTTGACGGTTTCGGTCATTGATGTAGATTTGGGTGAGTCATGATCCCCAATGATTTTTATTTAGCTTTGATGGTGTATCTCAATGTCAGAACCAAAAGCTTTGGTGGATGTGATCCCCAATGATGAGAATGAAACATGAAACAAAACGAAAAAAAAAGAAATGAAGGAAAGAAAGAAAGTATTAGATGTTTTTATGAAAGTGCATATCATATTCATATTGTAATGCATTCTTTACTGAGCAATAGGCTCACAATTTACTTTTTGTGATGTAGGTAATCATTGTACTGTCATCAATCATAGAGGAAGAAAACAGAAGTTGATGAATGATATCCATGATGAGGATGTTGTGCTGGCAGGGCGACATGACAAATAAAAAGAAAATTGTTTTATTTACAAATTGTATTTTGTACATCTAAAATCTAAAAAGTTTTAATGAAAAAAAGAAAAATTTACTAGCTGCTTATTGATCAATATTTCCAAATGACTTTTGAAAGAAAAAGTCTTCTGTTATGCAAAGTTTCATAAAAGTACGATTTTTATGTTTTATGCTAAGGAGGCGTTACGAACATACCTATGAAGTTCTTTCACAAAAGTGGAGATCCGGACACCATGAACACAATCTTAGCATTGGAAACCCACCGCACGCCACTTGCTTCCATCTGCCTCTCCCACTCTCCCTCCTCATGGCAACATAGAAGGAAGGAAGGCTTCCTTCCCTCCTTACAAATAAATAAAAAGAATTTTATTAATTTATTTAATATATAATATTATATGCATCAAATAAACCCTAACAAATCTAATCCGATAGAAAATCCAAACGACTTGAAATCCGAACTACGCAAAAATGAACTTACCAACCATTATCTCACGCCTTTGGGCCGTAGGGAAACACGAATTCATTAGTTGATCATTTGACCATATCCCTCACAAGTAGCTGAAGACCCACGACATGCAGCTGAAGATCCATGACACGTGGCGAGGACCTAGTCAACACAAATAAAGTTGACCTCGATTCAAACACAAAATTTACTTAGAAAAATATAAAACCAAATATTATGGATTTTACATCCTTTCCCTTTAAGAAATTTTGTCCTCGAAATTCAATACAACCCAATGGGCCATAAAATGGATGGAGTACCTTAGACTCAGACTCCTAGGAAACTTCTTGTTCAGTGTGATTTGCACAACACACGAGCCAAGGGAATCTTCCAAGGAAGAACTCAAATACTTATGTCCAAGGCTTCCTACACTCCTAGAACAGGACAAAATCTAAGAATGCAATCAAAATCGACATCGAATGAAAAATCATGAAACAAACCAAGTTCACAATGTGGAGACGATTCCACTCGAACAAGGGAAAGAGGGAAAGTCACTCGAACAAAAATGAAATGGGCAGACTAAACAATCGGTCAACAGATGAATCAATTTTGAACAGAAAAGACCCACATGAATTGAAAGCAGACAGATAGAGCCATACAACTGGTTACAGTGACCCACACAACATCAAACTAATGTGGAGTCCCTGTAACACCCGAGATGCGACTTAAAAAATTTCCTGGAGCGAAAACACATATGAAATTGGATAGGGGAAGATATTAGTTGGATCTAAGTTTAGAGTGTTAGTCAAAATACTCTCCATGTCGGAGCAATACTCTAAACTTAGATCGGAACCATACAACACTCTCTGCCTTCATGCTGTCCAAGCACCAAGCCCAACAAGAGATGACTCAAGATTTGCACCATACAGAAAACTCCTATCAAAGGTATGGAACAAGACTTCACAATAAAACCAAAACAAGGTTGGGTAACCAAGCATCCCACAAAAACCAAATCTCATGGACTCATGGGTAACCACTATGCTTTGATGCACTAGAACACAATTGGAAACCAAAGTCACTAGAACACAATTAGAAACCAAAGTCTGATACACCAGTGCAGACTACTTAATGCTACCCTAGTCAGGAACTATTAGACATGGTACAATCAACAACCAGCGCCCTATCCCAAAGTGAACCTAGACTAATATATCCAACACAAACCTGACATGTGTTTTGTTCCACATGACCTATAGTGTATCTGTAGTGACTGAAATTTCTTTTAGATGAATTTATAAATATCTAAGTATGTCATATGGTACAATAAATTTTATTGGTCATTTTATTAATAAGATATATTATTTCATGGTTTCTGGATTTGGAGAAATGGTTAGGATTTTGGTTTGACAAATATTCTATAACTATGAAGAAGTGGGTTGCATTGATTTTCTAAAAACTATGCAAGTGTTCAACAGGAGAATAGAAATTGGTGCTAAATGGAATTATATTTCATAGAGAAAAAGGTAAGAAATGAAATAATGTCATTAGGGTGAAGTGTTTGCTAAGGAGGAGTGAGAGTGGGTAAATTAATGGTCATTGGATGTGAGGAGCGAACAAAGCATTAACCGTACGATAAAGATCACGGGAGGAAACTCTTCCGCAAAGCGGGTGAAAGAAGTGGACAAGACCATGGCTGTTGGATGGGAGGAGCTGACAAAGATCGACCACTGGATGAAGAGGGTGAAGGGGAAGATGCTTCCACGGATGGCAAAGATTCCATTTTGGGAGCAAGTTTTCATGGAGAAGAATGTGTCTGCGGAAGGAATGAAGCAGATAAAATAAGGACCGTTGGATGGAAAGCACTAATGAAGGGTCAACCGCCGGATGAGAATAGAAGAAGAAGAAGATGCTTTTGTAGGAGGAAAAGATTTTTGTTGATGGGTTTTAAGTGAACACAAATATCGTCGTTTGGATTTGGAAATACGTAAGAAGATGAGTGATCCAACAGGGAATGCTTCCACGAAGAGGATTAAAAGGATGGATGAAATCATGACTTTTAGATTAAAGGAATGGATAATATGTTGGTTGTTGGATGAAAAGAGTGGGGAGGCAAGATGCTGTTGTTGGGAAAAAATGTGAATAATGTGGAGAATTGAAAGAAACGTGGATAGTACGGATCAGGATAATTCCCAAGAAAGAATGCTCTTGGCAAACTCCTTAGATAGAATTTTTCTTTCCAAGTAAGCTCCTAGGAAAGGCTGGAGAGGTCACAAATGATCTCACTTAAAATATAGTCTCCTAGATAGAGCTTACTTACACAGTATAATTACACCACTAACCGATATTAAAAATGATAGTAGATGTGATCCCAAATAATCAAGAAGTAAAGAAATCCCAACGAAAATAGACACCAAGAATTTTACGTGGAAACCCAAATAGGGAAAAAACCACGTGGAGCAAGTTTAGAAAGATATCACCATGAAAAATAGGATTTACAATATTTTTCTAGAAACCGAATATTCTAGAAAGTATTCACTAAGAAAAAACACAACTCTTAGATTTCCCAATGTGCACAAATGCACCTCACCTATTTTTCCTTCACTCTTTCTTTTCTCTCCCTCCAAACTTCTCTCTATTTTCTCTCCTTCTTTCTCCTTCTCTCTCCCTCTTCTTCTCCTGGATGCTGCTTTGGGATGCTTGAAGTATTGGAGGAACTCTCCATTTATAGAGAGAGTTCCTCACATGAGGACAAACATAAGTGAAGGAGGGATCCCTTTTTAGATGAGGATCAGACATTTGCCTACAATTAGGCAAATGTCTGATCCTCATCTAAAAAGGGATCCAACAGTTGTCATGGAAAGAAATGTATCTGTGTCATAGAAGTTAAGTGATGAACGATTTCATTTTGATGAAGGCTTTTTTTAAGGAGAGAACGGATGGAACAACAACCGTTGAGTGATGACAATGAACGACTTGAGATCAAGGATGGAGAAAGGCGCGGAAGGAGGAGAATTAAAGATTTTGTGGAAACAATGTGCTCTATTAATAAGGACACAGGGGAAAGGTAGGACATTGAATTGAAAGAGGGGATGAGACAAGAATCGTTGGATTTAAGGGAAGATGATTTCACAAAAAGGAAAGATGTGTGCGAAAAGAAAAGGTGTCACATGGAAGTATTAAGTAAAATAAACATTGTCGTATTTGATGAAGGGTGTTCATTGGATAGTGAAAGCCACGAGAGCGTAGTTGTCTGCAGGAGGAAATGCATCTGCAGTGAACTATGGAACGTGTAAAACATAGTCGTTTGGATTAAAATACGTGGGGATGTGAGGATCAATGGAAGTGAACGCTTTCGCGGCAAATGGTGAAGCACGAAATGACGTCGTATTGGAAGATTAATTCACGAAGAAGACTGGGAGTTACTGGTGCGTAGCTGACTGAGGAAAGGAACGTAGCTACAAAACAAAAGAAACGTCTTCATTTGGGTCACAGATCCGTGGAGAATAATAAGTGTCACAAGAGCATAGGTGTGAAACCCGTGAAAATTTTGATAACCAATTTCCCTGTGTTAATGTTTCGTGTTGGAATTGGTTAAGACATGAAAAGTTTGACTTGATTTGTCGCATAGCGACCACATATGATTTTTTGGTCAAATGGTCAAAATCGGTAAAATTGGATAATTACCGAATGGTAAATAAATCAAATAGGTGAAATTGGAAAGTTCTTTGGGTTAAAGAATACGTTGCTGGTTAGCGTGTGACAAATCAGAATTTAATTCAGAAATTGATTTGGTTTATTTGATGAAGGATATATATATATATATAATATATAAAAAGAAATGAGTAAGTGAAATGAAATGAAAAGTAGGGAAAGAAGCGTCCGCAGCGGCAAATAAAATGAGTTAAAAGGAAGGATAAAAAGAAAGGGGGTAAATCAAATAAAGGAAAATGATTAAATAAAAGAAGAAAATGAATTTTAAAAATAAGAAGGATTAAAAGGAGAAAAAAGAGGAATGAGAAGCAGCAGCCATGAGGGAGTTAGAGGAGAAGGTGAAACAAAAGGGTCTGAACCATATTTCCAATCCTTCGGCTGTGAGCGACTTCGCGAGGGAGAAGTCGGCCGAGACGAGAACCGTCGCTCAGAGTGTTCTGAGCGGAAGCCGGCAAGAGGCAAGCAGGTCAATGACAAACCCCTCAGCCAACTACAGTTGCGAGCTCGAGATTGTTGGGTGCGAGCGACATAGCAATTTCAAAGCGGGAAGCTACACTCTGCTATTTCTCGGATTCAAGGTAAGGATATCGAGTGTTCAATTGATTTGTGTTTTGTTTACTCCCAATGTCAATGGATTTCGCAGGGGATTGAGAAAGTGACTCACTGTTTTGCTTTTGTTTTGGTCACTGAGTGTTAAATCAATTGGATTCATCTACTGTCTTTGATAAAACTCGTCAAGAACCTGCATTCCGCCATTTCTCCAGTTGAGGTGAGGATACCATGCAGTCTTAGTCTCTCGGCCAAATTACCTTGTCTTGATGAGGGTCAATTATGAGAATGTCACTCTTGAGTTAGCTAAAATAGAAAATGTTGGGTTGTAGTCTATAGTAGTATAAAGATAAACATTAAGCTTAGTCCCGGTATAGGATTATTCTACTTAATCCTCAAGATTTAATAATGAGTTCCAGTTTTGGCATATTTTTAGGCTCATATGAGTACAAGGACTTCGAGCCAGTACTTATGGTTGCTGCTCCTTCGGATACAAGGAGAGACTGCCATCGAGGTAGGGATTTTATACTTAGTTGCTTGCACTGCATTGCATAGTTTTCAAAACCATATTTTGTGCGACACCACATATGAAAAACTTGATGGGGACTGTTCAACAGCACGTCGTCTTTTTATACTATATATGTATGAGAGTTTTAGACGTTTACTTTTGTGCTCTTGATTTCATGTTTTGATATGCTTTGATTCTGATTTGGGGGCAATAAATCATCTTGATACTTTGGATGATTTTTTATGTCAAATTATCAAGAGGCTATCTCCGGTATATCTCCTTCCACGTGGAGATGTTTTGCTTGTGCGCTATGTGAAAGATGAGATTAGAAAGGTGATGATGCTTCATTGAGTTTCAAATCCCTAAACCTGACCAGGGTTTATATTACGAGCGTGTCATGGCAGAGCGTGCTTGCCGACAACCCGGGTGACGAGCTAGGTCTACGGACCGCCGTCATTTGTCTTCCTCTAGGCTCATGAGGTTTTGCCCATATTGATGGCCACTTTTCTGTGTAATTGTTTTGAATGACCTTCGTTTTTCATGGACCACGATTTTAGTACAAAACACAATGCGAATATTTTAACCTATAGTTGTCTATGTATACAGCCATGTTTTTTTGACATCTCGTCGGGGGCCTTTGGGGCCAGATTTTGTTAAAAGACAGAATGGATTTCAGATATTTTGGAAAATGTGAGTATTTCTCTAAAACCCATGCTTTTCACGAAAATGGTCAAACAAGTTTTATACACGCATATCATTTAGTATAAGTTCCCTACTGAGCTATCACTCACCTCTTAAACTATATTTTTTCTCAGGTTAGGGTTTTGGTTGAAAACTCTGCTACTATTTATTTTATTTCATTTTTTTAGTCAAACTCTTATTTCTTGGTAAGCGAACTATTGGGATAACTTGCACGGTGTTTTGGATCTAGTTTCTAGATAATTGGTTTGTATGCACAATATAATCTTGGATCATGTAAGTTTATATTTTCTTGGATGATTGTACTCTACCTAATTTGGTTTTCTGAGAAATTTAGATTGTATGCACAATATTATTTGCACTTTTTTAATCTATTATTTCACATTATTAATTATTCTCGCAATCATTATATGGATCGTGGCCTATCAGAAGTGGGCTACGACTGGGTATTTATACAAGTCTTCTGTAATAATTTAACAAGCCTTGGGCTAGGCAATTGCGTCCTCTATGAGTGCCGATCGTTTGGCTTTACATTTTTGTCCAGCTCGCCTTCAGGTCATGATAATAGGTGTTCGCAGAAAGGACGCGTCTATCGAATTGAAGAAAATGTTGTCATTTGGGTTAAGGACCACGGAGAACTTTGAGCACCGCGGAAGCGTGGGTGTTCACAGTAGGCAACCTCTTTGGAAGATTAATAGATAACGTTGTTCTAAGACTAAGGAATATCTGTCCATGCCCTAACTATGGGTATAAAAGGGGCATTATGAAAGACTTGCACTGTTTTATTGGTGTCGACGGTGACGAACTTGTCCAAAACTCTTGCAAGGAGGTAGAGCATTCGGAAGATGAGGAGAGCTACGAGAAGTGTTTTTCTTCCATTATAGAGCTCTAGGTAAGTAGTGTTACATGTGTGTGGCCCCTCAAGCTACACCACAAGGTGCTAAGAAGTTTTGTTTTTTTTTGCTTACTGCTTTTACTGATGAATCAAGGATGTGTACTCTGTAATATGTGATGGTTAAGGATACGTTCATTTCTTGTATATTTTTTTGTTAAGGATATGTTATGTTGTAGCGACTTATTTTTTGTTTTCCTTTACAAATGTTTAAAACTTGAAATACTTTTGTTTAGAAAACACATAGCAAAAGGTCTTCCTTAGATAAAATCTTTTAAAACAAAAGAAAATGTACCATAACAAAATTCTTTTCTTTAACTATGAAAAGTATATATCTTATACATATAAAAAAAAATTCATTTCCTTTAACCGTTCTTGTTTAATTTAGCCAGCACAATATCTCACTGTGAAAACCCTCCATCAACTGCTCCTTTTCTCATTATCGTACTTACTTACACCACAAGACATAAACTATGAGTCTAACGCTCAGTAAGAAATGAATATCTAAACACAATATCATATCCTCGAGAAACAGATTGTATAATAAAGATGATATGCATATGCTGTGCAATTTCATAAAACATGCATTTTTCATTTTATATTTCCTTTCCTAATTTACTTTTACAGTCACATAACAGTTCAGATAACTGGAGACCAACGGGCCAAGGAAAAGATACATTCTCTAGTCCTCTTAGATAGAACCGTCACGCATTCCCACCGAGGGAAGAGATACATCATCAATTAGTTACTCTAAGTAGGAGCCACTCAACTCCCTCGTCTCACAATTACCTATTTACGTTTATTCAGTTAATTCTTTTTAGTCAATAACAGTTCAGACGATTGGAGAACATCAGTTCAAGAGAAAAGATACATCATCGGGTTCTCTTAAGTAGAACTGTCACTCAATCCCGATGAGGGAAGAAATACATCATCAAGTAGTTCTCCTAAGAAGAACCGTTGCTAAACCCCCCGCCTCACAATTGTCCATTTATGTTTATTATCATTCATTATCAGTTTTCTTTTTGAAACATATGCATAAAATATTTTTTTTAAATCATGGTGCATGACTATGAATGCACACAATTCTATTATTCTATATTGCATAAAACTATCATAAAAAACATATCCTTAAACCATTCACATGATCATAAACCTAGAAACTTTAACAATAATCAATACAAACATCATAATCTCGATCAACAATATGATCATAATCCTAATATTGAATCCTCAGCCCCAATAATCAAATCCTAATAACACAAACATCAAACATCAAATCCTAGAACAACAAACTAATCATTTAAGTTTAGTACCTATTAAGCACAATATGGTCAAACATATAGCACATATAACACATCCTCAAGCCAATTTATCATTAATTATAGTCTAAAATCTTACTTATATTATATATATATACCAAGTCTTGTGATGCAGCCAAAAGGTCAAACTCTTAAATTCATTACTTACCTTGAATTGTCGATGTGGTTCCACACTTGAAATATCCTCAAAACCTAAATATAATGAAAATTTTATCCATAGCTATTCAATTACATAACACTTCAAAACCTATCAATTCGGTCTATTCGAATCGGTTTTGAACATTCTAGAACCGATTTTTTATTCTATTTCGTAAGAACCGAAGTTTTCACTTCGGTTTTCAGTTTGTCTTTTGCAAAACTGACAATAACCAAACCAAACTGATGGAATTTGAAATAAAAAAAAAAACCGTTGGCAAACCGTGAAGTGTGAACAACGGGTTCGTGAAGGCACAAAGTCAAACCATCCTAGCTTTAAGAATTGATTTTCAGGGAGTGAAATTAAACAAATTTCACTCTATTCAATGTTCTATGACAGCTCAATGCTCACAACTCACATCGCTCCCTGTTGACAGGCACTTTGGCTTTCCCTTCCATTTCTATCATTTCCCCTTTGGTTCCATTGTTCCCTTGTGCCTCTTCCAGTTAGCACGACACAACTAGTCGTTCCCTTGTCTCTCGGCTCTCATGTTGTAACGACCCGATTTTTCTTTCTTAAAACATGTCATTTTTTTAAAAGGAGTTTTCTTTGGAAATCGCATAAAATTAAAAATTTTGCATAGCAAAAGATTTTTCATTCTTAGAACCACTTAAAGACTTTTACTTAGCGGAAGACTTTTCATTCATAAAAGACAATAAATAAAATCTGTTACTTAAAACCCTTACGTGGAAAGCTTTGCTTAACTTGAAACAGTAATCACTTTATACATTTAACAATACTTTACAAAACCTTTTACATTTTCTCTTGATCTTTAGCCTAGCTAGCCACAAGGTCCGCACGTGCCAATCCTTTATCAACTTCTCCTTAACCTGTTCTTTCACGTACCTACATCACAAGACTTAAATCATGAGCTTAAGGCTTGGTAAGCAATATGAAATATGCAATGCACATGCTATGCAGTTTTTAAAATCCATATGCAGTTTTCTATTTTTGTTTTCATTTTCAAAAACATTTTCTCATTGAGTTTCTTCTTCTTTTTGCTGCTATTTCTATGATGTCTTTAGTATTCAACTCAAGCCTCAATCATTGGGGGACCAATCCACCCAAGCCTCTAACCATGGGGACCATGTCCACCAAGACTATTTAACATGAGTTTGAGTTCAACACCAAAACCTTAACTGTTTAACATTGGAACGCAACTCAACCATTAGGGGATCAATCCACCAAAAGCCTCTAAACATGGATACCACTTTCACCAAGCCACATTAACTTGAGTTACATACCAAAGCCTCAACATGTACTTTAAGTTTTAATTTCCTTTATCTTTTTCTTTACTTTAATTTACAATTTACCATTTAATATTCGTATCCGGTTACTTTTCAAAAACTATGCTTAAAACTATTTTCGTAACATTTTAAAAACCATGATGCATGAATGTGTATGAATGCGCACAATTCTATATCCTCATTTTAATCCTCAAAGCATGATCAATCAATATCAAAATCTTTAACTTAGAAAACCTAATTCTAATAAACACCACATTAAACAACAAGTAGCAATACATCCTCAAGATATGATCACAACCTATTACATCTAGTAAATGCAGGTAGCATACAAATTCTAACTCTTGTGATGTAGGCCCCAAAGACCAAACACAGACAATATCATTTACCTGGTGTCATTACAGAGTTTTAGCACTTAACGTTATCCTTCACAATACCTTCAAAATCAATAACATTTAATCATTAATAACAATCATTTAACAACCATTCAGATATAACCAAAACATATTTCTCTCTCACGCTTTTAAGACAGTAATTAGAGACTAATAACTTCAAGTCATCAACTGAACCTTATTCTCAACATTTTTCTTCACTTCACTATTTATCATTAACCAAAATTGTAGAATATGAATCCTCAACCTTACCCTTCAAAGCAGTAAAATAATTAAACCATAAAACTTTATTTCAATAACTCATTAATCTTAAGAGTTTCACCACTATTATTCTTCAATGACCAACATGCATAATATAATAGTTTTATCGAATAAAAACCCCTAGAGGACAACAACCACATTTAACATAACAACATTCCTCACAATGTTCATCCATTAAACACAGCAAGCATATATTAACCCAACACAACAAACAAGTGTAAGTCCTTAACAACATTTATCCAAGCTGTGATGAAACAGGGAACCAAAGCACAGAATAAACCCTACAGCCTTATTTCCACATACAAGGCAGAAAATAAATAGAGAATCATTTCCAAGCAACTGGACATATTTTACCCAAAATATCCATAAATAAAACAGAAAGCACCAATCACATAAAATCCATAAACCAGAATGGAACTCAACATTACCTAAAGCACACCCAAGGAAGAAAGCAGTTCTTCCTTCACCTTCTTCTTCTTCCTCTTCTTCGCAGCTCTCTCTCTCTCTCTCTCTCTCTCTCTCTCTCTCTCTCTCTCTCTCTCTCTCTTTTCCTCTCTTTCTCTTTCTCTCTTTCTGTCTTCTTTCTCTATCTCTCACATAACACTCTCTCAGTTCCCTCTCTCTTCTTTCTCTTATCTTTTCTATCTTCTCATAAGCGTTCCCCATCGCTTCACATATATTCCCAAAATATCTCACCTAACTCCTCATCTGTATTGCCATCTGTAAAGGAAAGACACACAGAGAAATCCCAGAAAATACAGCCACGGGATTCACAATTCCTTTAGTGTCGGTAGATCAACCTTCTTTCCCCATGATCGACCGGGACAATGCTAAAAAACTAGTTTCTGCATTTCACGTGGAGCTGGACGATTGGCGATCAACTACAAGGCATTTTGATCAATCGCAACACAAATTCTGGGTTGACCACTCAATCGACCGGACCAACGTTGCTAATACTTCAGGGTAGAAACTGTCACTTTTTCAATCAATCATTTGATCGATCGATTCCTTCATTGCCCGTCTGTCTAAACGCCACTGTCTTTTCTGCAGTCTATCTCTTGATCAATCGTTTCTTTCATTGCTAAACTTTATATTGCCTCTGTAATTTTTGTGGTTGTTCCTGTGATCGACCATTTCTCTCTACTTCCCTTCAAAACCAACAATTCTTTTCTCTACCCCTTAACCCACCATTTACTCAAATTATCTTCCATTAATCCATACATAGAACTTAACTGATTCCTTCGATCAACACTTAATCACTTAATTTTCTTGTTCTTCCACAAATCACACTTATCTTATCCAATCCTCTAAATTAATACTATTAACATAATATAATTCTAATCATCATCACTTAATCCCATTACGAAAAATTGGGGTATTACACGTGTTCTCTTAGTCTCGGACACCCTATTCTCTTTATTCTATTTCTCTTTAATTTTCACCACTGTTTGTCATTGGCCGGCATTGCTTCCCTTAAAGTCGGAGGTGTCTCTTTAATTTTTGACCCTAGTGATTTTATAAAAATATATTTAAGTAATAAATTCAATGATAAATTGTTGTCAGAATAAATTATTTTTCTAGAAAACATTAATTTGAATGATGTTTATGTGTTGAGCTTGAATTGTTGAGTGAATTTTTGAAATTGTTTAATGAATTATTGAAATTGAGTTTGAATTGTTGAAATTGAATATGAATTTCTGAATTGCTAAAATTTGAATGAAATTGGCTTACTTTGATTGTGCATTTGGTTTGCATAAAATTGATTATGTATTTGGTTTATTGATTTTCTTGCAATTTGGTTACTAATTCTGCTACATTTGGTTTAATGTTCCACTGTTTTAATGCATTTGGTTTAATGATTCTACATTTTGTTTTAGCCTTCTAGGATAGAAAGCATTAATGAAACTATAGAGGGTCCTATTGTTAACTCTATTACTGGTCAAACCAAGAGAAAAAAAATCAAAAGTTTGGAATCATTTTACTAGGATTGAAAGTACTGATCATAGCAACTCTAAAGTGAAATGTAATCATTCTTCACAGAAATATGCATGTAAGGTACGATTAAAAATTGGGGATTAAGCCGATTACTGTAATAATGAGAAATCAAACTTGAATATACGCGTTCCTGAATGATTAAAAATTTGCAATGTAGGTTTAATAAAGAATCTACCTTCGCGATTAATTTGGAATTAAGTCAATTACTATAATAACGATTTTGCATAGGGTTCTAGCCAAGTAGGTGGGTGGTGGCTGATGGAAACAATTCATAGCTACTATGAATGCAAGGAAGTAGGCTCAAAAATGCTTACTGAGTATAAGACTCACAGATGAATCTTGTGACGTAGGTAAAGAAAAGTTGGATGACAAGACAGATAATGGAGAACCATGTAGTTGATGGCACATAGCTTGTGGGGAGCGGTTGGAGTTGTTATGGCAACTTTGATTGATAAGATGGCTCACAATATGTAAAGAAAGAAATGAAAAGAATGCTGTAATAGCTTATGAACGTTTTTGTAAACTTATTTTGGATTTATAAATTATTGATTTAATTTTTATTGTACATCCTCTTAAAATGGTATTTAAAATGAAAAAGTCTTCCACTGCGTAAAGTTTGTTTTAAAAACTTGTATTCAAAATGCTTGTGTATTTCACAAAAATGAACATGGATTTTGGTGTGTTAAAAATATGATATCAGAGCAATTAGTTCTGTAGACTACGTAACAACTCAAGCCTCCACATGAGAATGCCTTCTCAACTGTAAGTATGATAATCTTTTTATTGATTGAGTTTGATTTTATAGATTCCAGAGGTTTATAACATGGAAAGAGATCAAGGACGAGTAGATGATGGCAGGGATGAAACTATTAATAGACTAACTAAACTAGTAGAATGTCAATCTCAACAGCTGAAAATTATCGTGAAAGCCCTTGGAATAGAAGAAGCAGAAAGTTAATAAGGACAATTAGCAAAGAAAATTTAGTCGCAACCGAGATATAAGGCAGATAATTCAAAAGGTGTTAAGAGATCCTTAGCAAATGGAAAGCAACAAGGAAAAGAGATACTCATACAAGTGGAACCTAAGCTCAAACCATGTTCAAGGTGCCATAAAACTCATTTTTGAATATGCATGGCTGGATCTGGATTATGTTTTAAATGTCAAGAAGTTGGAAACTTTGCTAGAAATTGTCCATTGTCACACAAAGATCAGAACAAGATTGCACCAATGTTTTTTCCTTTTAAAGAAGACGAATAGGAATTCCAACTGGAAATAATGTAAGGTATGATTTTATAAGTTGTAACTGGGAAATTTTGAGGATTGTATCAAACTAAGACATGAAATAATAAGATTTATGGTTTTGGAAAAAGCTTTTCTAGAACAATAAGAATAAAGAAACTTTGGATTAAGCCAATTTGAGGACAACATTTTATGTGCCACAAGGACCCTTCACAAAGTTTCGAGCTAAGGAGTTTCTAACCACTTTATTTATTTTATAGTTGTCTCTTTCCTAGCTAGCTTGGATGATAATATTAGTTCATTATACAAAGAGGAGTCTAAGCATTCGGATAAGTGAAAGTTCAAGCAAAAGTATAGAAGAAATGGTGGACTTTACAAATCTACCTACAACCCAACCATTGCGGTGTATTTGACATTTTTACAGACCAAGATGATCTTATATGAAAAATTGTTCTTCATACAGATTATATCAGACATCCCTAGCTTTCTAGAATGGTATTTTGTGTTTAAAATGGAGTTTTTATGCTTGGCCAAATGTTTAATGAACAGAGAGCATAATTCCTGCAGTAGAAGCCCAATCTCGCTTTCTGGACTTGAGGCCCAATCTTACCTATGCTTGGAGTTAATCTTTCTCAAAACCGATGATGAAGCGTGACATGTGTTCCAAGCCATTCCCTAGCTGCCCTTGGTGCTAACTAATAAATTAGAAGGGTAGTCATTTCATTTATATTCTTTGAATTTTGTGTAAGTGGAACTTTTTTAGCTATTAGGTAAGGGCTTGTCTAGCCTATTGTATGCTCCTTCATTAGGGTCATTTTAGTCTTTTCTTTTAAGAGCTCCTACCCTAATTTTAGTGTTTGTATTACCCCCATTATGCTGTTGTAAAAAGGTCAGTTTTGAAAATCAATTAGCAGCAGCTCAAAGTCGTTTTTGGAGTTCCCTTCCAAAATACATCGGTGTTCTTGTCTTGCTTTGTTGGGGACTCATCACCAAAGATTTCTTCTCGTAGAATTCCTTATGCTAAGCCTTCTAGCATCTCTTGATTGAGGTGTCCTATGTGCGTGGAGGTTTAGAAGATCGAAAGAAACAAAGTGGAGTGGTCTCCTTAAGGAGATCCATAGTAGTCACTATTTCCAATTGCTTGGAGGTTAGCAGACCAGCTTGAGGTGTTTCGAGTTGTCCTTTTTATTTTCAATTGTGATTCTGTTCTTGAACTCTTGAAATTGATATTTCTCTGGAATATATTGAATTGCTTGGTATTGGTGTGGATTGGGGATTGAAATCACCATTTTGCAACTAATGGTGGTGATGCCCGAAACTATTTTTGTTTGATCAATATCCGACCAGCGTTTTGGCAATTGCATAACTCTGTCTTCATAACGAATTAAATCGTAAATTTTGGTGGAGATTTTAGCCTCTGTAATTTTGACGTACTCTCCAAATTTGACGTCAATTGGCCTTCATAATCAAAAGTTATTGACTCTTAAATCTAGTTAGCCGAAACTATTTTTATTAAGTCAATTTCGGGGCAGCTTCTTGCAAATGGCATAACTCCATGTGCGTTATGATTCTAAGAGTGATTTTTGGAGGCGACTTGTTTCCTTGCGTCTCCTACGTTCCATCCAAATTTGAAGTGAACTGGCTATAAGCATCAGGAGTTATCACTGTTTACCTTGGAGTGACCTATTCGTGAAATAGCCGATTAGTGCTTCCATTTTTGTGTGACCTTGTACCCTGTGGTGCATCAACATTTTTAAGAGTAAAGTCACACTCAAAGAATTTGTAATATTGTGAAGGAAGTTTTTAGTGGGAATCATTGGAATTAAGATTTATGTGGAGTTATAAATTATAAGCTTACTGTGGTTATGGATGGTTTTGACCTTGAAGAGAGGACGTCCATTCTTTGGATGCTACATATTAAGAGGAGGGTACTAAGGATTGACTAACGGAGCAAAGGAAATTCATAGCAGTGAAGATGGAAATAAGGATTCACCAGGTAAAAGTAAAGGTGTGACTTTATAATTTAGTTATTTATATATATACATATTAGGTCAAATTTCGTTAAAATAATGAAAGGATTATATTCATAATCAAGAACTAATTTCTACGAATGATAAAAGACCCATGGAATGCCAAATTTTGAAGACAAAATTTTATAAGAAGAGGAGATTATAACATCATAGGAAAATAAGGGATATTTTAAATAATATACAGGGAAAATAAGTGAGATTTTGATAATAATTAATTTGAAGAAAATTAGAATATTAGAAGAAAATTTATAATTACCACAGTTTTGTGAGAAGGAAGAATGTCAGTTGAAAAAAGGAAAACAACATCGCTGAAGGATGGCGGCAAGGTGTGAATATCTGAATTATACAGTATGTGGAAGTGTGAGTGTCCGTAATGAACATTAGAGCCACTGAAGGGAGAGGATTAAGTTAAGTAAATGTTTTCATTTTGTTAAGTGTCCTCAAAAGAAAATGTATATGCGGAAGGAAAATGTTAGGAGGAATGATGTAGATTGATTGGGTAAAAGAGCGGATGATAGAGGAGTCATTGGATCGAGAAGATGCCATGCAGAAAGATGCCATGCGAAAAGATGCTTTGTAGAAGGAAGGATAATCGCTAGATTAAATAAATAGGAGAATCGTAATCATTGGATTAAGAAAGCGAAGAAGGAAGAGACTTTGCAGAAAGATGCTTTGCGAGAGAGAAAGATGCCGTGTAAAAGAAATAAGGGTCGTTGGATCAAGTTATAGGATTAAATAAGGATAGTTAGATTAGGAGAAAGATGCTTCCATGGATGAAAAAGATTCCCTGCAAGGAGGAAAGTGGCTGCGTTTAATGACAAATGTCATAGCTTTAGGTTATATAAAGGATCTGCGGTGAGAACGTGGTCACAGTAACATTTTATTAGGAGGAAACGTTGCCATTTTGGATAAATGGCACACGTTGAACAGTGGACCCACGGGAGCATAGGCGTCCACGGATAAAAAGGTATATGTGGTAGAAAGTGAACAACGTCGTTTTAGATAAGTGGTGCGCATTGAACAGTGGACTAACGGGAGCGTTAGAATCTACAGATAGAAATGCATCCGCGGTGAACAATATAAGAGTGGGGTGCAAGTAACTACGGAGTGACATGATGTTAAATGATTGGCTAAATGGAGTGAATAATTCATTGGATTGATGCTCTTCAGAAGCAAATATGTCAGTAGCGGACACTTGTGCGTCCACGTATGATTAAAAAACCACAGTGAAGGTTTATTAAAGAATCTACCTTCGTGATTAATTGGGGATTAAGCCAATTACTGAAGCAATGATTTCGCGTAGGATTCTAGCCAAGTAGGTGGGTTGTGGCGTATGACAATTGGTCAAGGGGGTGGTTCTCAAATATAGAATATGGTGATCGTGTGGAGTATTCCTTGAAGGTCTTGGATTAGTGATTGGGTGGAGTGCTGGCTCTTCAATAGGGGAGCAAGCGGGCTATGACTTTGAAAGTCTCAGGTTGGTAATTGTGTGGAGTGTTCCTTGAATGTCTTGGATTAGTGATTAGGTGGATTACTCAAGGAATGTCTCTAACTGGTGATTATGGGAGTGCTCTTTGAAGGTTTCAACTCAGGGGGAAACAATTCATAGCTACTAGGAATGCAAGGAAGTGATTCATAGTCACTGTGCTACCGAGGTAAGAAATGGTTGCATGTGTATGGCCTCTTGGCTTACAGCAAAAGATGCTAGGAGAATAAGTAGAACCATGAATTGTTAAGTTATTGTGAAAATATGATTGTGGTTTATTGTTAAGTATATTATCTATATGTTGATTTCTATGGTATTTAAAGATGTGAGGTTCTGTTAGAAATTTCATGACTCTGGAGGAATTGATGAAGTAAAATGTTGAACTATTGGTTTAATTGGATGATTTATCGAGAATAGGATATTGGACTATTGGGTTAATTTGATGATATTACTATTATGGTAGAATACAGAACTGTTGGGTTAACTTGATGATATATTTGTAATATCTGAAAAATTTTAGTTTACTAAATATGAATAATGTATGAAATATGTTAAATAATGCTATGATTTTTTGTTTGTTATGAAAGTGGATATTTATTGTGGAATTGATTTTATTGTAGAATGAATTTTATGGTGAATTGGATTATATTAGGGCTTTATGGATGGATGTTATGCATATGGCTGGAATTAGGATTTTGTTTAGCACGGGTGCAGATGTCCACATGTGTAAACATGGATCTAGAGTGAGCATCTGGGCTTAGTGTTATTTTTGGAAAATTTGTAAGTGAGAGCTTCCGCATTAGGAGGGGACATCCGCATGTGTAAACATGTTTCTAGCGTGGACGACCAAAAGGCAAAATGCACTATGGACTAGACGACTTGACTATGAACAAATTTTAAAGTTTTACTCGGATAGGTTACAGTCGCTCGGAGCGGTCATCTGGAATTGCGATTCGGCTAAAGGCAAGAATTTTGCAGCGATTTTGGCCTATGCAAGGAGAAAATTTCTGCAAAAAATAAAAAATGTGTGGAAGCAGTTGACCAGAAATTAAAATGTGGATGACCGGGAATATGAAAGGTCAACTGGAATAAAATGCAATGTTATGCTTTGATTGGTAGATGAGGGATGACTCACCATATGCACATCTAGCTTGAAGCACACCTTTCGCTTAGAGCAGCCAAGAGGTGTGAGAAACCTTTGTTTATATAATGTTTGGATTTCAAATTTAAAAAAAAAACAAGTTAAACAAGAAGCTCTCAAGGAAACTCTCTCTCTCTCTCTTGAAATTTTGAAGGTAATAAGAATTCTCTTTATAATTCTTAAGAATTCTGTAAGTTTAAGAAGTTGTTATGGTGGGAAGAAATAAAAATGGGAAAAATAGTCCTAATCAGGTAGTTATGTTATTTGGAATGTGTTGACTATATTAATGAAATTGTAAGGTAAAACCATTTAAGTATGTTATTCTTCACATCTTAAGAAAGAGAAAGGTTCTATAATTAATGAATTTAGTAAAGTATGGAGAAAGTTTTGAACATTTAAAGATGGACGAAAATTTGGAAGGAAAACCTAGAATGTATGCATATTTGATTGAAGTTCTAAAAAGTGTTGTTCTTAGCAAGTGCAAGTGGTGATCACTAAATGGTTAAGTAATGTACACAATAGTGGTGAAGATTGTGTATATTTAGAATTATACATACTTTAAGTTATATGCACTTAAATAGATATTGATGAAAGTTTTATTATGTTTAGGTTTTGCTACTCAAGAAGATATTTCTAAGTGTTGGAACTACATTAAAGACTTAAAGTAAGAGATATGCATGTCGTTGGCCTTTTGGCCAATATGAGAAGATATTAGGATCGTATTGTATTAATGACATTGCTTGTTGTGTTGACTATAGGAGGATGTTAGTATAATGTGTTGTTACAAATTATATGCTATCACATGTTTGGTATGCTAGGAGTTATAGTTCATTGTGTTGCATTGCTTTAAATGATGGTTTGAATAGTATGCAGTCATGTTTATGCATCATGGTTTCAAGAAAGGAAATGAAAATATTTTCATGCATGTATTTTAACAAAGAAACTGAAAATTGATAGAATAAATGCAAATAGGCGTTGTGAGATAGGGTTGAGTAACAGTCCTATTTAAGATAACCAGATGATGTATCTCATCCCTGGAGGGTTTGAGTGATAGTTCTACTTAAGAGGACCAGATGATGTATCTTTTCCATTGAACTGTAGATCTCTAACATCTGGACTATTATGTGATTGAAAAAGGAAAAACTAAAATGAAAATTCTTGTTTTAATCAGACTGAATAACATGAGCATGACATTCTTTATATCTGTCTTATCCCTTATTGTGCGTTAGGCTTATAGATAAATCTTGTGATGTAAATGAGGAATATGATCAAAATGAAGAAAATATAGACTGATAGCATGGGACTGTAGCTGAAGGAGTGTAGCTACATTGAGCACTTATGTCACTTTGTGATTTTGACCGATGGGTTATAACTCACTTTGTTTCTAAAACTGTTTTAAATAATGATTGTATAATATTTTATGTTGGGATTAAAACAAGGTTGTGTAATATATCTTTTAAATGTTTTGAATGATATACTGTATCTTTAAATGGATTGAATGGTACAAAGGAACTTTAAATTAAAAAGAAATGTTTCCGCTACATATTAAATGTCGTTTATCACACAATTTTTAAAAAATGAATGAAATATGATAAGGATAAACAGGTCATTACAATATTACTGTCGTGGTACGATATTGGATTATTAAGAATATAATTATGGATGAGATAAGTGTTGAGGATATGTTGCTCTATTATAATATTGTTTGGTTTTGTTGTTGAGTTAGATTTATGTGAATGTCGAGGATACGTTTATGGATCATACATCATGTTTCCCAAAAAGAAATGAAAATATTTTACATACAAAGGATTCATTAAAGAAGAACTAAACAGAATTAAATGTATGTAAATAACTTTGTATGGATGGGCTCAAAGATGAATAGAAAATGAAAAGACGTAACTGACAAAGAAAGAAAGACTGGGATCATTATAGGCTAGGACTAGACGGTATCTTCCCTTGACTGTACCCCAAGGATCTGAGATCGTTTGGGGTTGGGATTGACGAGACTGTATTTATTCTTCCCTAGAGTGTACAACAATCGAACTGGTAAAAGAAAAGAAAGAAAAGAACATTAACTGAAAACGAATTGGACTAACAAAAGAAAAGAAAATGACCACACCAATTAAGCATATTGCACATTGAATGAATTTTATGTTGATGTTCAGCTTAAGTTAAGTTATACATCGCATACTAAGCATTAGGCTCATAGATGAATCTTGTGTTGTAGGTAAAGAAAAGTTAGATATCAAGACGGATAATAGAGATACTTGCAATTGATGACGCATGGCTTGTGGGGAGCGCTTGGAGTTGTTACGGCTACTTTGATTGATATGATGGCTCATGATATGTAAAGAAATAAATGAAAAGAAATGTTGTGATAAGTTATGGATGTTTTTGTAAACCGATTGTGGATTTATAAATGCTGATTTAATTGTTGTTGTACACCCTTTTAATACAGTATCAAAAGTTCAAAAAGTTGTATTCAAAATGTTTGTGAATTTGACAAAAATGAACATGGATTTCAAGGTGTTACAAATATAGTTTCAGAGCAATCAGTTTTGTAGACTGTGTAACAACTCAAGCCTCCACATGAGAATGTCTTGTCAACTGTAAGTATGATTTATCTTTTTATTGATTGAATTTGATTTTATAGATTCTAAAGGTTTTGAAAAGTTAAGAGAAATTGATAGTTATTATCTTATTGATTTGGGTGGGGAAAGACCTCCCACGATAGAAGATAGGGCTAATATAGAGAACTTATCAAGTTTTTGAAGATTTTATATAATACAATTGTAATTGTTTTAATCTCCTCGCATTTTACTTCGAATATTTATTTTAGTGAAGTATGTAATTTAAAAATTGTCATCCAAGAATACGCTGAGTGTGATAATGCATTATTGAGGAAAATAGTTATTGGAATGCAAGGAAAGTTTGACAAATATTAGGAAAGTTGTGATCAAATTAATTTCTTAATGTATGTAACAGTTGTATTATATCCCATATGTAAAACAAAGTTTTTAAAACATTGTTTTACAATGTTAGTTGATAATAATAAGGCAAATGAATTGGTCAGTCAAGTAGAAATTTTGATTGAAATATTATATCTTAAGTATAAATGTGATTTGGGTTTTGAAAATTTAAAAGATAATTGTAGTATAAGTATTGCAACAACATTTACAATGTTAAGATAAAGTAGTAGTTTGGCCACAATAAGATATATGAGATGTTTTGTAGCCATCATGATGAGCAAGATATTTCAAATAATCAGACAGAAGTTGATCAATATTTATATGAAGAGTTGGAAAAATTTTCAGACAAGCAAGACATTCTAATATGGTGGAAAGTAAATTCATTGAAATTTTCAATATTAAGCAAATTAGCAAGAGATGTATTGGTTATTTCTATTTCAACAATTGTTTTGGAGTCAGCTTTTAGTAGTAGAGGATGGGTATTCGATTCATTTCGCAGTTCTTTGTCACCAAAGACTGTCGAGATGCTTATTTGCATTCAAAGCTATATTCAATAATCAAAACATCAATCTATCATCTTTAATGATGTAGTAGATGATATTGACAAATTTGAACAATGTGTGTTATATATATATATTTTTCTTTTATATTTCTTTTATTAATTATTATCTTTTATAAATTTGTTTGAAATTTATATTTTTCAGAGCTTATATCAACTAATGGAGATAATGAACCAGTCAGAACTCACTAGTAATGACTTAGAACTTGTATGTTTCTATTTTATTTTCTATTAATTTATATTTTTTTGTTAATTACTATATTTCAAATAATATATTCATAATTGTATCTTTTATAGTTTATATCAACTGAAGACACTGAACATTATAAAATTTGATGACAATTTAGAACTAATACAATTATTATTTTATTATTTAGTTATATTTTCATTACTTTTGAGTTTTGATAATGGATAGATAATATAGGTTTATTATCTCCTTTAATATTTCGATTTGATTTTATATTTTTGTTATATTAAATGTTTATTGTCTTGTTAGATAGATTTATATCAACTGAAGTTAAAATGTTTGTTTGAAATTTATCTTTTTATACTTTTACTGTGAAAACATAAAGAAATGTATTAGAAGAAGAAAATATATTTTTCAATTTTGATTATTTTAATTTATTAATTAAAAAAAATTATTAATTTATATAGGTGAAACTGAAATCAAATCGAATTCAGTTCCGATTCAGTTCCTGCTGAAAAAAATTCTTAGTTTCAATTCAACAATTGTTGAACTGAAACAGTTTCGGTTCGGTTCCACTATAAAACTGAACTGAACCGAACCAAAACTTACCCACCCCTAGTTTGTAATTTGCATCACCTTCAAGTTGTTACATATCATTCATTAATATAATATAATAAATTATAAATAATAAAATAATTGATTACTTAAAATGATTAATATAATAATCTACTACTAAGTATAATGTGAATCTAACAAGATCCTTTATGGGGAGAGAGGTTTATGGTGGCACTCTCAAATTCTATAGATTCGAACATTCTATATGGAGAAACCCTTTTAAAATTCATCATAGGGAAACCCTACAAGGCATTACATAAAGAGAGAGGGACACTAACTCTAGCTTCTGTTGAAAATTACATCAAATTAAACATGATTTACCAACTGATCTCTACCCACAAAAATAGATTAATCAGAATTGAAATCATCACTTAAGCAGAGAAGTATTTGAATCTCTCATCATTATTCCCCCACTTTTCAACCATCATATTCCAAATCCCTACAACATTTGTTTTATTTTCGTACCCGATAGATAATCAGTTTCCATGGTCATCGGCCGCCGGATGATTTCTTTTGGGTTCGTATTTCTTACACCACAGAGGTCTCCGGTCGACCACAAACTTTGCCTCCCCTTCTCCGGCCAACACTACTGCTGGTATAGACATCACAGTGAAGATCACCTTTCCAAACAGCGGCGGTCCACTTCTATGCTCAGGATAATGGATGTAAACTCTCTCTATACATCGACCGTACTTCCTGCTTCCCAACTCGTAATCATTTTCTTTCACTAATGGCATATATTAAGATCTTGATAAAATATATAATTGTCTAATTTTGCTATTTCATTCTGATTATTATTTAAACGAGAATTATTGTAAATTCAAGAATTGGTTGCAGTTAACTTACTTTTAACGAATGAAAGAAAGTCATTACGATTTCAAAAAAAAGAGAATGAATTCCCAAGAGGTAGATCAATGGATTCCAATAAATGGGTTGATCTGGAAGAAGAAGAAGAAGAAAGACTTACTTCGTAAAGAAGTTGATTATTTGAGGCTCCGTGAGAGGGTAGCCATTGGAGAAGGTTAAGAAAAGGCATCTACTTTCTTCAGGAGCCGCCTGTATATTTGGATACCATTCTTTCGCAAATGGGTTTAGTGCGAACTTACGTTTTGCAGGGACAGTTGACTGGATACTGCTTTCCGGATTGATAGAGACAGTCTCTCCACTTTTATCATCCTCATTAGGGTTTTTCTCCTCCTTTTCTTGTTCTTCTTCTTCCTCAACTTCCTCTTCATCATGGATTTCTCTTCTTTCATCTTCAACATCATTGAAAGAGTTGCAGGTCAGTTCATTATACAAGCTTTCTATGCCCTTCGACACTCTCTCTCTATACTCATTGAAAATTTTAGAGAGAGAAACCGGACTAGGTTTTAAGAGAGTTGCATAGGTAGAAAACAGATTTGGAGAGAAGGGTGTCATCGAAGATGAGTCTAGAATGGCCAGAATAGCCATGGATTCTTCCAAGAGTGAAGAAATGAAATTTTCATCGTCATTTTCTCTGATTTTTGACGCTAGTTTTTCTCCATAGCCTTGAGTTTGAAACCACATCCACAGGGCTGTGATTTTCATGGCCGTTTCCTGGTCTATTTCTCTCCCTACCAGACGACGAAATAACGCCATTTCAGGGCCATAAGAAACAGTGTTCTTAGACTCAATTGTGTCCATATGGGTGGAGATAGAGAGAATATCTGGAGGGGGAGAGAGAGAGAGAGAGTTTCTATATGAGAAAGGAGACTGTTTTAAGTGAAAAGATGGGTGAGATAGCCATGGATTTTATAGTAAGAGTGAAGGATTACAATGGTTCATAACACTTCTAATTTTCAAAAATCAAACTTATTTTTTTCAGTAAAAAGCATGATTAGGGTTTTCTCTTTTCACCAAAACAAGTAACAGTCGCTGGATTCTCAATCTCCATGTCAAAATCTGGATTCAAAGTAGTACATTATTAATCATTAACTTTACTTCCATCTTTTCATATCCCCACCAAATACGACACCGTTTTCTTTCCATTTAAGCATATGTTGATCTCTTATTGTTAAATCTATTCACTTCCACTGCATAAACATTGTAATTGATCATTAAAAAAAAACATTTGCATTTGCTACTATTCTCTATACTCAATAAATATCGTCACGTTTTATTTTTAAATTAACTAACAACAATTGCGCAGACATTCATTACGTGTTACAACACATGCTTTGTTTCCAAAGACACTATTTGTCGCATTTGAAATTTATGTAGGACAATAATCAATTCGTATACCACCCAACGGTATTGGGAAGTTGATTGTTAACTCCCAAACTTTATTTAAAAAAAGAAGATAATCTCGTGAGAAAATGGGAGTTAATGACACGAGATTCTAGATTGTTGATTATGTGTCTGATACATATTTGATAGCATTAACGCAACATTTGCCTTTTCTTCTTAATTTCAAGGGTAAATAACACTGTAGATCTTATAGTTTGTGATCAACGACAAGTCAAACACTAGAGATTATTTTTTAACAATTAAAATCCTGAACTATGAGAAAATGTCGCCGGCGACCTCGCAGTCACGATTTCCGTCCAAAGCCGTCGAGGTTAACGCCCCATTTGTACCCTGTCTAGCTGCGTCGAACGGAGTCGAAGGGCGATGGCAGAGCCGACGGTCGAATCGTCCAGAGCCGACCGAAGTACGACATTCGCTGGCCGTTGGATCGACGAGGATCGTCCCTCGTCTGGATCGACGGCCAGGATTGAATCTGGCGTCCCTGCCAGATTTAGGATCGCATGTGACCCGCACGTAATCCTATAATGGGGAATTCTAGCGATTTAGGATCGCATGTGACCCGCACGTGACCCAATTAATTTGGAGTCACTACTGACCGTTCGATCCAAGCGAGGATCCAACGGACAAGGATCGACGTCCGTCTTCGCCAGGCGGATTAAATCCTGGCCGTCGATCCGAGGCACGTCCCTCGCTCGATCCAACGGCCAAGGATCTTTGTCCGTCATTGCATCTGGCAGGGACGCCAGATTCAATCCTGGCCGTCGATCCAGACAAGGGACGATCCTCGTCGATCCAACGGCCAGCGAATGTCGTACTTCGGTCGGCTCTGGACGATTCGACCGTCGGCTCTGCCATCGCCCTTCGACTCCGTTCGACGCCGCTAGACAGGGTACAAACGGGGCGTTAACCTTGACGGCTTTGGACGAAAATCGTGACTGCGAGGTCGCCGGCGACATTTTTTCATAGTTCAGGGTTTTAGTTGTTAAAAAATAATCTCCAGGGTTTGACTTGTCGTTGATCGCAAACTATAGGGTCTACAGTGTTATTTACCCTAATTTCAAAGTGCATCTTTGGAAAGTCCACTTTTCGGATTTGATTGTTATGCATGCATGCATGTGTGGGTGTATGATTAATATACATAGTATCATTAATTCACTTCCATTTATTGACTACCAAAATAGATCATTGACAACCATACACATTTTGTTCTATATTACCTAGTGCTTTTCGTATACTTTGGCAATAACATTTTGCACCATTAGTCAATTTATCATTTGTTTCAATTATGTTATTGCAGCTTTAAGTGTTTGTAATTTTAGTTTCGTTTTTAAAGAGTATTTATGTTGTCATGGTCAGGAGGTTGGCTAAAACTCAAACGCAAAGATTGAGCGACTTGATTTTCAGAGAGAATCCAATTGCCTAGCCTAGAACATGGTCTATGGTTCACAACAAAAAACTTAAAAATCAAATTTAAAATCATAGTCATACGAGATTAACTTAAATTCACATATTGATCACTAGAATATGAAATAGTACAATAAATTAAACAGGAGCAACACCCATATATAATTAATTATACATACCCAAAGAGAAAATAAATGAACAATCATTATCAAAGAAAATGGGAAACAAATACTCTGAAAGAAAAAGGAAATAAGGGATCTCCATGAACACAACTACTCTTGATTCTGTCCTTCACGGTTCTTTTTTTGGAAAAAAAATGGTTGTCTTTTAGTATGAGTGACTAAACTTAATAGAGGTTCTGTCACGACCCAGAGGCAGATCTAACAAAAACACCTAACCTGATCATCACAAAGGACTCAACCGCCTAGCCCAAGGCTAGGTTGTCAGCGGAAGACTTAGTAAATTTCAAGCACAAACCCAAATAATTAGGCCAAAGTCTGTATAGCAATCACGAGAATAATAGTGCATAAAATAAATAGCAATTTCAAATAGTGTGCAATAAATTCTGACAATCCAGAATAGATTTATAAAAATCTAAATAATTTATGATCCCTCACCAGAAAATAAAACTAATACACTCCAAAGAAAAACATGACGGGAAAGCCCTCCAATCACAGCACTCCTAGCCTCTTCACGAGCCACCGATGATGTAAAAATCGGCATTTAAAAAAATCTTTATAAAATTTTAAAATCCCCTTTAAAAGCAGTTGTTGTAGAGAAACAAGGGATGGTCTCCCTTATTTCTCTATAGTGGGGGAATGGTTGATCCCCACTTCCCCCTCTGCAGACTCTTCCACTCCTTCCAAATTTTCCATCTCTGGTGAGCTGAGTCTCCTTATCAGAGTGTCGCTACTGCTCAACAAGTTGAGGTGGATCTAGAGGAACAGTTCGATGTTTATAAAGGAAAAGAAAATAAAGTCCAACTAGTGGGAGAAAAAATGACTAGAAAATATTAGAGGAAGGGTTCAAACAAAGGTGGACATACTCAGAGCGAAGTTAGTGACCAGCTTAGTGGAACATCTTATTTGGCTAGACATTCAGGCCCTTACATTTGTCATACTTATGGGCAGTTTGAACATCTGAAGAAGGTTTGCCCAATTAATCACAGACCAAGACAAGCAAAATCTACGCCTACACAAACAACATTTTTTAGCCCTAGTTTTTGAGCTAGCAAAAGATTTTCTAGACAAGGATCGCATAATTTTTACTAGAACCCAGACTTTTAATTCTCAACAACCAGTTATCAGTAGAGTTTCACTTATAGTCAAGTTATTGGATCAGTTCCACGTTCATCTAAATGTGGTTTTGGTGGAAACAAGAAATGAAAGGAGAAAATGACTGGCGAGGCATATGTAGTTTCATGGTCGGAGGTTCTTGATCAGATCGGTCAGGGCATTATTGAAGGTACACTTTCTTTTTTTAATACTGCAGTGCAATTGTTGCTTGATATTAGAGCTACACACTCTTTTATATATGTAATGTTTGTTCGTGCCATGGATTTAGAAGTTGAAAAATTATGGACTCCTTTGATTTTAAGTACCCTTATGGATAAGAATTACAAAATGAATTCCTTTGTTCTGTCTGCTACCCTCATTGCGTGCGGGCACAAACTATCTATTGTTCTAATACTAATACCTATGAATCAGTTTGAGATAATCCTAGGTATGAATTGGTTGAGCCATCATAAAGCAAAAATTGACTATCACTGAAGAAAAGTAACCCTTATGTTAGAAAATGGAAAGATTTTGGTGCATCCATGTGATAATTATGTAAAGTCTATTGATCCTATTCGACAAGTCAATCTTGTCGGTCAAAAGAGATTGGAGATGTACGGGAGTGTCTTTTCTATTGGTAGTGATCTTGTTTTGGTCAAGTAGGATTATGAGATATTAATAGTTTGTGATTATCTTGATGTTTTTCCTAAGGATCTGCTTAGGTTACCACTCAATCATTGTAATATCTGTCATTTTTATATAAAAAATTTTTTTAATTGGATTTATTGTTTGGGGAAAACGTTTTCAGAAAAACGTCTTCCCCGTTAAAGAAGGAGCGTGTAGAGTGGAATTTCCTCCTGCAAACCATTACTTCCATGATTCACCCCATTTCCTTTCAAATGGCCTGCCTTCCATCCATTTCCCCATCTCTCTCTCTCTCTCTCTCTCTCTCTCTCTCTCTCTCTCTCTTGGCAAGACTTCGGTAGAGTTTAAAGAACAAAACTTGCCTCTGTAGGTTGAAGAATTTCATGATAGGTTCGTTTTCTCCAATCTATAATTCTGAATATTTTAGTTAAGTCATGATTTTTAAATTCTCCTCTCTGTTGGAAAGGATTGTACGAATTTGGTGAGTTGGACGTCGGGATTTGACGGGCAAGGCAGAGCTTCATCAATTGGAGATTTTCTTTGGTAGAGGTATATTGAAAAATTGAATCTTTCTTCTCTGCTGAGTAGTTTTCTGAATTTGGATTTTTCTTGTTCTCTCTACTGATTGGTATTATAAGTCAAACTCTGGATTGTGAAGTTATCAATATTGTTCCATCGAGAATTTTGGTAAAGAGAATTCGGCGATTTAACCGAATTCCTGAATGAGGTCGCTTGGAATTGGAGAATGGAAACTCTGAACTGCGACTCAATTGATGTTGAGCCGCAAGATACGAAGCCTTTAGCTTTGATATGGAGGACAGGAGGCTGAGACTCCATCTGAGTCGGGACTGCCTGCGATTGGAGTTCGCTATCATCCACGAAGAGGATGAAAGACAGTGAGCTGCCTCTGTTCGGGCCAAACCCGGATTAGCGGGCTGCAGGCCAGTGGGCTATGGGTTGGGTTATCTAGCCTTGGGCTGGGCTGGGCCGTGGTCCAATTTCTTGTGAGCTACAGTCCAATTCTATTCTGGGCAGTCCAGGGCTTATATAAAAATATATTTGGGCATGTTTTTGGATCCTTTTATAAAGCTATTTTGGGCCAAAATTTGGGGCTACATAAATCATATTTCAAGTCTAATTTTTTTTTTTGAATAATTGTCTAATTCAGCTTTTGCCCTATTCTAGTCCTTGTTTGGGTCTGAGTTTTGGATAATCCTCTATCCAATTAAATTAGGTTAATTTTATATGATAATTGGAAACCTAGAATTTAATGCCTAAACTTTTCATATAGGTACCCATATGTAATTAAAAATTTGCGAACACTTGGATTGGACTCTTGAGACTTTTGGGCATTAACCAGTGTTACACACTACAAGGTAGGGGTTAGTTATGTACTGCATTTGCATACTTTTTATAAAATAATTAATTTGAGACGAGTCTCATATTAAAATGACGCGTCTATTTTTATGACCGTCGGATTTTCATATTTTATTTTTACTGTTTATGTTTCATTTAAGCATGCCTATAAATATTTGTTGATCAACTTGGTCGTGCGAATCAATTTTGATCGACCCAATTTGGGGTCTATTTTGTTTTCACACATTCTATCCTACGGAATGTGTTTGTTTGTTATTGAATTGGGTAATAGGAGATTTTTCAAATGTCATTTGGTTCGAATCCCTAAAGTGCAAATAGGTAATAGGACAACTGTATGTGTCATTTCCTTGGGTTGCGAATCTCTAAACCTGATCAGGGTATTATTTGGCTTTTGCAATTACCGAGCATCACCTTTATTCTATTATATTTCTATGGCATGGTATGCTTAGAGTCCGTGAGTGGCTCTATTTTTACTGTGATTTTTAATTTGTACAACAATGGCTTATATTTAATTATGTACCACATATTAGTGGGTAATTTCACACACATGCCATTTTGTACATCTTTTTCTGAAAGGAATTTATAAAACGTGGGTTTCAAATTCTTGCATGCTTAAACATCTTTTTAATTAAATTCTTCTTTAAAAACATAATCCTTATTGAGTTTAGTCAACTCAATCCAATGACACCTTTCAGGATTTAATCAATCGGATTCTCAAATATCGAGTCAATATTTGACCAGTTAGTTTATTTAATTCTCGTAGTTTTAAAAAATTCTCTTTGAGAGACATTTTGTGAGGTATTCATTTTATTGGATGAATGTAATCCTATTTTTAGTTTCTGCACAGTTATTTCTTTTTGGATTATATTACTTGCTATGTAATATCACTTGTTGGACCTGTTATACCCTTATTCGTTGGGCCCTGGCTATTAATTAATATTTTAAGTACTCCACTGTTAATTAATAAAATTTAAGAGAAAAATGGTTGGGCGATTTGGTTCTTCAGATCGGATCGTTCCTCGCTCTGTCTCGGGTCCCTTTTGGGTCGTGACAATCATAAGATTGAGATTACCATTGATTTAGTTCCTGACACTACTCTTATTTTTATTGCTCTGCAATGTATGGCTCCTACTGAATTAAACAAGTTGAGAACTTAGTTAAATGATTTACTACACAAAGGTTTTATTCAGAATAGTACTTTGTCTTAGGGTGCACCAGTTTTGTTTGCAACGAAACAGGATGGTTCCTTACGCTTATGTATTGATTATCAAAAGTTAAATCAAGCGACAGTTAAGAATAGATACCCGGGTTGACAACTTATTTGAATAGCTGGGAGGATGTAAGTATTTTTCAAAGATTGATTTAAGGTTGGGTTATCACCAGATGAAAATTTAAGAGGTGGATATTCCTAAAATGGCCTTCAAGACTCGATATGGATATTTTGAATTTTTAGTGCTTCCTTTCGAATTAACTAATGAGCCAACTGCATTTATGGATTTAATGAATTGAGTTTTTCGACTCTATCTTGACAAATTTGTGGTTGTTTTTATCGATGACATTTTAATATATTCCAAGACTCACGATGAACACATGAAGCATTTAAAAATTGTTTTAGAGACGTTGCGTGAACTTCAGTTATATGTGAAGCAAAAACAAGTGCAACTTTTGGATGATTGAAGTAAATTTTTTAGGCCATATTGTTTCTTAGGATGACATATCAATAGATCCGCCCAAGGACGAGGATGTATTAGATTGGAAGCCACCCAAAAATGTCACTGAGAAAAGAAATTTCTTGGGTTTGCTGGTTATTATCGTCGGTTTGTGAAAAACTTTTTTTCCATTGTTATGCCTCTAACACAATTGATAAGAAAAAATGTGAAGTTTACTTGGGACGACAGATGTCAAATAGCTTTTGAAGAGTATAAACAAATATTAACTACCGCTCTAGTTTTGGCAGTACCTAATGAAAATTTTGTGTTCTCAGTATTTGCTGATGCATCGAGAATTGGTTTATGTTATGTACTAATGCAACAAAATAGAGTGATTGCTTATGAATCTCGACAGTTGAAGACTCATGAATGAAATTGTCTTATACACGATTTGGAGCTAGCTTCTATTATTTTGGCCTTGAAAATTTGGTTGAGTTATTTATATAGTGCTAAATTTGAGATATTTTCTGATCACAAGAGTTTGAAGTATCTTTTCATGCAAAGAGATTTGAATCTTCAACAGCTCCATTGGATGGAATACATGGGAGATTTAAATTTCACTTTGGAATATCGTTCCGAAAAAGTTAACGTTGTAGCTGATGCCTTGAGTTGATATCCTAGAGACTCCTTATCTTGTCTAGTTTTGGAGGATTGGAAAAGATATTTGACTATTAGAGATTATGAGCTGGGGTATCTTGAGGATACCAGACAATATGAGTGTCTAATTTCATAGCAACTCCTACACTTTTCAGCATGTCTAGGATATGTAGAAATTCGATGATGAGCTCCAGAAAAAATTTGAAAAGATCCAAGCAGGCGAACAAATTGATGGTTGGTAGATTAGTTCAAATGGTTTTCTATATTTCAGAGATCGAGTTGTAGTACCAAGTGATTTGGATTTAGAGTGACAAGTTGATGCACCACGGAGGAGGAAAAAATGGAAACCCCTTGTAATGTGTGATGGTTATAGAAAGAATCTGTCCAGAATTTGGAAACTATCTTAACTTAGTCTAGAGGCTTCCAAATGACATGAACTTTGGACCACGTCTTGCTCTACAAACCATCAGAGATCCTGACCAAAATCAAAGGGATTTTTGTTCGAAAATGGAAGTTATGCGCGGAAAGGTGCTATTGGTCCGAATAGGCACCTAAGGGCATAATCAGACCCAAAATGGTAAATAATGTAACTCGTTTAATATGCGTCCAAATGATGTGCAATTTGGACCCAACCTTACTCTGTAAGTGAAGAGGATTCTCTCTAAAAATGGAGGCAAAAACTGTAACGCCCCATTTTCACTCTTACTTTAAACGTATAAATTTAAAACACTTTTCCTTTATAAAACCGTAGAAGAAGACCTTTCTTATTAAAACCATTTGAGAATAATTGTAATAAAATACCATAAATAAAATTCCTTCTTTAATCCTTATACTTTGTTACAAAACATGTCAGAAAACGTTTTGGAGTGGAAGTTATGTATGAGGGTTTGCAAGCTGGTCAGAATAGACACCTAAATGGTGCCTATTGACTTCAATGGCCTCCAATGGTGGAAGCACTCCAGGTTGGGTCTTAGCAAACTTTCTATTCCTTCACTAGGGATGTACATCTCTAGAATAAGATGGAGGAAGGAATAGCTTTAAGAGAATTCACCACCATGCTCACAAGAAACACGGTGTGTAATGACCCAATTTTGAAAATCGTGTGCCATTTAAAACTTTTCTTTCGTAAAACTATCAGAGTATTCTTTTTTTGTAAAACCCGATCGTTAAAACTCTTTACTTTCACTTTTATTAGTTTACTTTCATCTTTATTAGTTTCTTTAATATTCTTTGTATGAAATGCAGAGGAATAAAAACAAAGCGTTAAAGAATAGTAAATACTTTACAAAACTCTTTTGCAAATACTTTCCATTTAACTCTTTTGCCCAGCCAGCCACAAGATCCACACGTGCAAATCCTTCATCAACTGTCCTCAACCTGTTCTTCCATTGCTCGTATGTACCTACATCACAAGACCTAACTAATGAACCTAACGCTCAGTAAATGATAAAATGAAATGCAGATGATATTCATGATCATACAATGCAATTACACCCAAGAGTGGAATACATGACAAACACAATAGGGCCATGAGGAAGAACCAGTCACTCCACAAAGGAGACATATAAATCATCATGGGTGTTCCTCATGCCGTATTCACTCTTTTGTTCCGAGAACGTTGGAGATTTCAGAACAGGAGACAATGAACTCTCGATCCCATGTAACTAACCTACTTTCTTTCTAATCATTTCATTTTGAACTTTCCTTTTTAATCATTTTATTGTGACCATTGTGAATATCTACTGCCAGGGGATGTCATTGTTTTCCCGAACCCCCACACACCTATTTACATAGATTTATTATGTCAGATAATATGCACGTGAATTCATACAATCCTATATGATATGAATGTCTAATAAAAATATCATTAAAAGAACCTAAATCTAGTAAACACACAATATACAATCCTAATTCTTGCGATGAAGGGTCCGGAGCCAAAACACAATCAATATCAACTTACCTAGCGTCCATAGCACGTTTCTATTTCTTCTCTCTTCTTCATACCTTCAAAAACATATAAATTACGTCTTATTAATCTTACTTCTACGACTTAACACTTTCACTATCTGAACATGGACAACGGAATAGCAAACCTCACAATGTTGCTCATTCCATCAATGTGACAGGATAAATTAACTTTACAAAACCGAATATTATTTTATCATAAAACCATATTTCCCATAGCAGAGTAGAGAACCATTTAAAGCCTATTGTAACACGAAATAACCAATTGAATACTTTATAAAGCCATCTTCATTTATCCTTAATCATCCAAGCTTCACAGTCAACAACGAATACATAACATTACTTATTCGTTTTCTCAATCTAAAAAGTGTACTAAACAACAGCTGAATACACTTCACAATTGATAACATCGAACCTTAAAATCACAACCCATTCTCAATTTACACATCCCACATCATCATTCCAATTTCATGATATAATTGTAAAGAAATAAATCTACAGAACACTCAACATGAGGCATATATCCACAATACTCTTCACAAGCCATCATCAGCCAACCATTTACTCAATAATGGCAAAACATTAACCAAAGAGCTTCTTCAACTAGTTTTTCATGCCAATTAATAAGAAATCCCAACAACAAGGCAATTTAAGAAACCATTTCTAGCAACCAGAGACATCCCATATATTTCAACATCTATAACCCATACAATATATGCAAGTTTACAGCTTTAGACCAACAACACAATGCAGAGAAAGTGACCTATTTTCCATTTAAGAGTCTAGATGACTACAACCAGATTACTATAACCAAAATCAACCATCCAAATAGCAAGGAAGAAGTTCAACTTACCTAAAAGCAACCGAGGAACCAACACCCAATTCTGCCACTTCAAAGCCTAAGAGGATTCAAGAGCAGCTGCTCCCAACCGTTGAATTCCAGACTTCACCCAAGGAACAACACCCAGGAGCTCCTTTTCCCTATTTCTTCTCTTCTATTCTTCCTCTAGAGCATTCGGTGCTTAGCACTCACAGGAGTTGTATCTTTATTCTCCACTACCAAGCCTCTTCACTCAGCAATCAAACACATCACCTACACGTGGAAAGTCCTTAGCTTTCACTGAAGGATTATGTGGAGATTGCCAGAGAAGCGGTGGAAGAAAACCAACTCCGATTCACTCCAGCACACACAGGGTTCACGGTTCACCCTTCCTTGCCATCGCCAATTCGTCCCGATCATCGCCACCTCCGATCGACGCAGCCATTCCCTTGCCATCGCCATTCGTTGCTGCCAGTCATTGCCAAGCATCACCAAATAATTAAAATCGACAAAACAACTCACCTCGACGGAGCTCGTCGATCCATCGCGTGAGCTCGTCGAACCCCGTCGGACAACACTGCAGCCCGCAGTCACAACAGCAGCCCACATCGTCGCCGACCATTGATGTCGAACATCGCCTCGTTCCTGCAAACACCCATCGTTCGGCCTCTCCCTCTCTCAGTCCTGATCTCCGTCTCGCTCTCTTACCTGCTCTCTCTCTCTCTCTCTCTCATGGCCGAAGGCCATTTAGCTCAAATTAAATCGGTTTAAATTAAATGGTTTTCCATTTAATTCAAACCATTTCCTTGAATTTAAATCCCTTATCTAATCTTCAAATCCCACTTTATTTAACCTTAATTCACATCCCAATAATTTTCCTAAAGTATAAAATATTGATTACTCATTAGTAGTATCCTGATAATTTATTCGACTAATTCGAATATCTCCAATTATTTCCAGTTTAACATTTTTAAATTCTGATATAACTGATATAAAAATCAGGATATTACACGGTGAATCAATTTTTGACACAAAATCCACTAGGGAGAACACCAAGGGAGGTGGCCGAAAATGGAGGGAACTCCAATCCTTTGTAAAGGAAATTTTTAGTTGATTCCTAAACTGTCTTGTTGATTGCCCTAGAGTACCTTATGTAGTCCTCCAAAATAAGGCTGATGTCCAAAGAGAAAATTACAAAAAAAAAAAAAACAATTTAAAATACCCTTCACGACTAAAATATGCTCTAGCCGAGAGAATGCAGTGTTGATCCAATTGATTATCTTCAAGGTCATTTTTCAAGTAGATTGGTTTCAACTCCAACTAAGGATGGTTGGGCTTCTTTGGCAGAATTTAAATTCTCTATGCAGAACTTTTTTGGCATAGCAAATGACCTTCAAATTTAATGAAACACCATATTATGGAAAGCTTGACAAGTTAGCTACAAATGTTATGAAGGTTGCATTTTGATATGAGCTCAGGAATGTTGCAAAAAATAACAACTATTCCACGGAGGTCAAATTGTAGGAAGTTTTTGAGTTGCGTCACATATCTCCTAAACTTGTGCTTGAATATCCACTTATGTCTTATCTTAAACATCTCTGTAACACACTTGGATGATAGATGGATGGAAATGATATTATGAATACCCTTACCTCCTTCAACACCTACAAAAGAAGCACTAAAATTATGCTAATCAATCTCCTCGCTTGGTTGTGAGTTATAGGTTTTCGTAGCACATCATCCTCGTGGGGTTGAAGAGAATTTGACCTCAAATCCAAGAGTTCTCCTCCATAGTCTTTTTCACCAAAATAAAAAAAAATTGTCTTGGATAAATAGAGTAGCAAAAAGTGCTAATTCTTTTGAATATTTAATCTTGTTTGTGTTTTCAATAAGCTGATCAAAATTCTTTAAATGCCCATAGTTTGTTGTAGAAGGTAGGAACTCCTTTGGCTGGGATAACATTTCTTCCCCAAGTGCAGCCAATCTAAAAGCCCTATGTTGAAAATCAGAGGTTTTTCCATGTTATCATAAGTTTTTCCTTCCAACCAAAAAGCTAGAAAGTTCAACACTATGAACCATTTGTATCAATATCATTTCTCTAATTCTATCACAAAGCATGGCAATGTTGCTAACCAAAAAAATTGTCATACCAATATGATAATCCAGTACCAATGAAATAAAATTCACCAATCCAACTAAATGATGTGACAACAACCACAAATGAATATCCACCATTTTTAAAGAACCTATACTCGGCCTTGACATCAAAACACTCAATCCAAAGTGTCAAATAAGGACCGACAACATTAAGTTTTTCAATCCATCCAATTCTAAGAAGCCAAACAATTAAATTAGTTAATGGCGCATACCTCTTTGACATAGCACCGATAACTTTGTTGGCAAGTGTTTAATCTATCAGCAAATGAAAGTAGAACATCAGAGACCGGTTTGATTATTGCAACCTTTATCCATTTTAGAGTGGAAATAGGATGAAATTACTATGGATTTTGTGACAGGCTTGCCAAAAACAAATTAGAAATTTGAACAAGTATGGGGAATAGTTGATAGATTGACTAAATCTTCGCATTTTATTCCAGTTATGATGGATTTCTCTTTAACAAAGTTAAGTAAACTGTATATTGAGAACATTATTCGTCTTCATGGTATTCCTTCAAATATTGTTTCAGACAAAGATCTGATATTCACTTAAAAATTTTGTAAAGCCCTTCAAAGAACTTAGGGCACTAACTCAATTTAAGTACGGCACATCATTTCAGACGATTGTGTTAGCCTAAGAGATGTTAGGCTTTTTTTTTTATGATGAATTTTTAAGTTCATAATAAGCTGTTTATGTTTTGAATGTGCCTAACTTGATTATCATTTAGTATATAATTAATCTTCATTAGAAATGCCCCTTAACAAGGGTATTTATATGTACTAACATGTTTGTTTAAGTCCATATACTTAATGGTTAAGTTTTGGGACTTAAACACTTCAAGATGTGCAAACATGGAGAAAATGTCGACCAAGGCCAAGAGGGCAGTCGATCAGATGGCTTCAGAAGAGCCAGAACAAAAAAGCGGTCGACAGCGCTGAAGCATTAGTCAACCAAAAATTAGACAAATTGCTCTAGGTTTTTGAAGCAGTGGAAGCGGTGGACCCAACGTGGAGATAGGTCAACCAAAAAATGGACAGTGATGAGCAAAGTCTGAGATATGAAGAAAGCAGTCGTGATGCAGGCACGGAATACTGACGCACGTGATGGATGAACGCAACGCTTCTCACCTCCTTAGATAAGGATGCGGCTGCAAATTTCTTTCATGATATAACTCACACGAAAGGGACTTTGGATATAACTCACCAAAGGGTTCTTTGGATATCACTCACCAAAGGAAGAAAAGGATCTCTCCAATTCCCGAAAAGCAAAAGCTTTCTTTTTTATTAATCTCCAACTGACTAAAACATAAGAGTAGGTGGCTTTATATAGCCTTTTGCGAATATAAATTAGGAAACTAAAAGAAAATAGGAAACCTATAAAAAAATAGGAAACTAAAGAAAAGATTAAAAAAATTTCTTAAAAATCTTCTAAGAAATCTTTTTAAATCTTTAGTTTGTTTTATCTTCTAAGGCTGAGATATCTTCTCTTTCTTCAAGATCTTCTTGTTATGATTCTCAGCCAATTTGGAATCTTTCTTTGATCTTTGATTTGATATTGCATCATTCCCTCCGGGTTTTTGAGGATTTGACCTCAAATCTTCTTTCCTTGATGTGAATAAAATAGTCTTTAACTTTCCTTCCTTTATTTCTTTGCAATGTTTTGCTACTTGTTCTGGTGGAAGTGGGGTTAGCTTGACTATCTTTCCATGGAGCTTGAAAGAGTAACAATTGGTGAAGCCATTACACTCAGTTTGTCGATCATATTGCCATGGTCTTCCCAAAAGTAGGTGACCAGCGCTCATAGGAACCACATCGCATAGTACCTTATTCGAGAAACTCCCAATAAAGAACTCTATTGGAGCTTGCTTACTAACCTTGATGTTTTCGTTGTCGTTCAACCAACTTATCTTATAAGGTTTTGGATGCATGGTCGTTGCTATGTCCAATTTGCTGACTAGATCCATAGAAACTATATTAGCGCAACTTCCTCCATCAATTATTAGGGAGCAAACTTTGTCTTTGACCTTGCAACGGCTATGGAAAATATTTTTCCTTTGACCATCATCGATGCTTGCCTTAGTAGTGAGTATCTTTGGAATTATCATAAGGAGGGGACCCTCGTGAGGATATATTGTTTCAACTTGTTCTTTCTCCTTGTGTGTTTCTTGTATCTCACCTTCATCTTCACTCTCAACCTCATTAGTGTCTTCTTTTAGTACCATCACTTTCATATTTGGACATTGGCGAGCATAGTGTCCAATTCCAAGACATTTGAAACATTTGATCTCTCTTGATTTTGGCTTTGCTTCAATAGATAATGGCTTGTTGTCGCTTACTTGAGTCGTAATACCTTTGATGTCATCTAGATTGAGTGGTGGCTCAGAGAAGTTTGTAGTTCTTTGAGAAAGTCAGTTAGTCTTCTCCTTTTCCTTTCTTTCTCTTTGCCTCTCAACCTTTTGAGCTAGCTTGATCACATCCTCCAATGTGGTGTAAGGTTGTAATTCAACAATGTCACCAATGTCGTAGTGAAGTCCTTGGATAAATCGAGCAATTGTTTGTTCTGTCGGTTCTTGCCAATTGCATTGGATTTGTAAAGTTTCAAACATTGCAACATATTCATCTACCGTGGAGGTTCCTTGTTCGAGTCTTTGAAATTGTTGGTAGAGTTCTTGAATGTAATTGTTGGGAATGAACTTGTCGTCCATAAATTCTTTGAGTAAGGACCATGTTTGGATTGCTCTTCCTCCGAGTTGTCTTATGCTTGTCCACCAAATACTTGCATAACCGGTGAACTCAATCGTGACTAGCTGTAACTTTTTGTCTTCTTTGAGGTTATAACAACTGAATATTCGATCTATTTTGTCTCTCCATTCGATGTAGTTGTGACCGTTAGTGGATCCATCGAATGGTGGAATTGATACTTTGACAAGGCTTAAGTCATCTCGTTGTATTGGCCTTCTTTGTGGAAAGGCGTATGTCTCTTCAGCCTCTTTGTTGGCGTTATGATGATTTTGATTCATCTTTAGTTGAGCAACTTCTCGTTGTAGTGAGAGAACGAGTTCTCTCAAATTTTCTTCGAAGCGAGATGTTGAAGTTTCGGCCATCATTGAGGTTGTAGCCTCGTCTTTTTGCATTGCCTTGGATGTTCCTCGAGTCATCATATGTAAAAAGATGATTTTTTTATTTGTTAGGACGCTTTAGCTCTGATACCAGATGATGCGTGCACGGAATACTGACGCACGTGATGGATGAACGCAACGCTTTTCTCCTCCTTGGATAAGGACGCAGCTGCAAATTTCTTTCGTGATATAACTCACACGAAAGGGACTTTGGATATAACTCACCAAAGGGTTCTTTGGATATCACTCACCAAAGGAAGAAAAGGATCTCTCCAATTCCCGAAAAGCAAAAGCTTTCTTTTTTATTAATCTCCAACTGACTAAAACATAAGAGTAGGTGGCTTTATATAGCCTTTTGCGAATATAAATTAGGAAACTAAAAGAAAATAGGAAACCTATAAAAAAATAGGAAACTAAAGAAAAGATTAAAAAAATTTCCTAAAAATCTTCTAAGAAATCTTTTTAAATCTTTAGTTTGTTTTATCTTCTAAGGCTGAGATATCTTCTCTTTCTTCAAGATCTTCTTGTTATGATTCTCAGCCAATTTGGAATTTTTCTTTGATCTTTGATTTGATATTGCATCATTCCCTCCGGGTTTTTGAGGATTTGACCTCAAATCTTCTTTCCTTGATGTGAATAAAATAGTCTTTAACTTTCCTTCCTTTATTTCTTTGCAATGTTTTGCTACTTGTTCTGGTGGAAGTGGGGTTAGCTTGACTATCTTTCCATGGAGCTTGAAAGAGTAACAATTGGTGAAGCCATTATGCTCAGTTTGTCGATCATATTGCCATGGTCTTCCCAAAAGTAGGTGACCAGCGCTCATAGGAACCATATCACATAGTACCTTGTCCGAGAAACTCCCAATAGAGAACTCTATTGGTGCTTGCTTACTAACCTTGATGTTTTCGTTGTCGTTCAACAAACTTATCTTATAAGGTTTTGGATGCATGGTCGTTGCTATATCCAATTTGCTTACTAGATCCATAGAAACTATATAGCGCAACTTCCTCCATCAATTATTAGGGAGCAAACTTTGTCTTTGACCTTGCAACGGCTATGGAAAATAATTTTCCTTTGACCATCATCGATGCTTGCCTTAGTAGTGAGTATCTTTGGAATTATCATAAGGAGGAGACCCTCGTGAGGATATATTGTTTCAGCTTGTTCTTTCTCCTTGTGTGTTTCTTGTATCTCACCTTCATCTTCACTCTCAACCACATTAGTGTCTTCTTTTAGTACCATCACTTTCATATTTGGACATTGGCGAGCATAGTGTCCAATTCCAAGACATTTGAAACATTTGATCTCTCTTGATTTTTGCTTTGCTTCAATAGATAATGGCTTGTTGTCGCTTACTTGAGTCGTAATACCTTTGATGTCATCTAGATTGAGTGGTGGCTCAGAGAAGTTTGTAGTTCTTTCAGAAAGTCAGTTAGTCTTCTCATTTTCCTTTCTTTCTCTTTGCCTCTCAACCTTTTGAGCTAGCTTGATCACATCCTCCAATGTGGTGTAAGGTTGTAATTCAACAATGTCACCAATGTCGTAGTGAAGTCCTTGGATAAATCGAGCAATTGTTTGTTCTGTCGGTTCTTGCCAATTGCATTGGATTTGTAAAGTTTCAAACATTGCAACATATTCATCTACCGTGGAGGTTCCTTGTTCGAGTCTTTGAAATTGTTGGTAGAGTTCTTGAATGTAATTGCTGGGAATGAACTTGTCGTCCATAAATTCTTTGAGTAAGGACCATGTTTGGATTGCTCTTCCTCCGAGTTGTCTTATGCTTGTCCACCAAATACTTGTATAACCGGTGAACTCAATCGTGACTAGCTGTAACTTTTTGTCTTCTTTGAGGTTATAACAACTGAATATTCGATCTATTTTGTCTCTCCATTCGATGTAGTTGTGACCGTTAGTGGATCCATGGAATGGTGGAATTGATACTTTGACAAGGCTTAAGTCATCTCGTTGTATTGGCCTTCTTTGTGGAAAGGCGTATGTCTCCTCAGCCTCTTTGTTGGCGTTATGATGATTTTGATTCATCTTTAGTTGAGCAACTTCTCGTTGTAGTGAGAGAACGAGTTCCCTCAAATTTTCTTCGAAGCGAGATGTTGAAGTTTCGGCCATCATTGAGGTTGTAGCCTCGTCTTTTTGCATTGCCTTGGATGTTCCTCGAGTCATCATATGTAAAAAGATGATTTTTTTTTTTGTTAGGACGCTTTAGCTCTGATACCAGATGATGCGTGCACGGAATACTGACGCACGTGATGGATGAACGCAACGCTTTTCTCCTCCTTGGATAAGGACGCAGCTGCAAATTTCTTTCGTGATATAACTCACACGAAAGGGACTTTGGATATAACTCACCAAAGGGTTCTTTGGATATCACTCACCAAAGGAAGAAAATGATCTCTCCAATTCCCGAAAAGCAAAAGCTTTCTTTTTTATTAATCTCCAACTGACTAGAACATAAGAGTAGGTGGCTTTATATAGCCTTTTGCGAATATAAATTAGGAAACTAAAAGAAAATAGGAAACCTATAAAAAAATAGGAAACTAAAAAAAAGATTAAAAAAATCTCCTAAAAATCTTCTAAGAAATCTTTTTAAATCTTTAGTTTGTTTTATCTTCTAAGGCTGAGATATCTTCTCTTTCTTCAAGATCTTCTTGTTGTGATTCTCGGCCAATTTGGAATCTTTCATTGATCTTTGATTTGACATTGCATCAAGTCGACAAGAGCTAACAAAGTGATCGATAGATCCACTTGTACACGCAACAGTAATTTTTCAATGGTGAGGAGGTGGTCGACCAACCAAAGGGTGGTCGATTGGTCAGACAGACTTCTATATATAGGGGCACTCTGAATTGAAGATTAAATAAAAGAAATCATAGAAAAATGCTGCCAAAATTATTACTTGATATTTCTCTTCTAGGTTGAGAGCTAGCCTAACTCTCCAACTCCCTAACTTGAGATTTTATATTTGTGAGAGTTAGGAACTTTAGTTTTACCTTTTTCTTGTTCTCAACTACAAAAAGAGTGATGCCTCGTGAATAGTCAAAAGAAAGGTGATGCTCTGTAAATAGTCATTGAAAATGTTTGATTGGCACTCGTGAAGCCAATCATCACTAAACAGAGTGGTCGACAGGAGCTAACAAAGTTGTCAACCAATCCGCTTGTACATGCAACGGTAACTTTTCAACGGTCGGGAGGTGGTCAACCAAGCAGAGGGTGTTCGATCAGTCAGACAGACTTCTATATATAGAGGCATTCTGAATTGGAGATTAAAGAAAAGAAATTATACAAAAATGATATTTCTCTTCTAAATTGAGAGCTAGCTAACTTTCCAACTCCCAAACTTGAAATTTTATATTTGTGAGAGTTAGTAACTTTAGTTTTACATTTTTCTTGTTCTCAACTACAAAAAGGGTGATGCCCCGTGAATAGTCAAAAGAAAGGGTGATGCCTTGTAAATAGTCATTGTAAATGTTTGATTGGCACCTGTGAAGTCAATCATCACTAACCGGGGAGGATAGTGGGTTAAGGATCTCCAAGTGGGAAACTTGGAGCACGGACGTATGCGGGTTTGCCAGACCGTGTGAACAAATTGTTTGCATCTCTCTTCCCTTATCTTTTTCTTTTATGGATGTGTTGAATGCATATTAGTGTTAAATCACTTAGGGAAAAGAGATTATAATATCGCACGAAAAAGTTAGCTCACCTAATCCACTCTCCCCCCTCCCCTCCCCTCTTCTCTTAGGTGTGCATATGGTCAAACAAGAGGTATCAAAGCAAGGTTAATTAACTTTTTTGTGATATTGTGCATATTGGTTAAATTTGTTTACTTTGCATCAATTGGTTTAAATTTCTTGTTGAAAATTATTTGAATAAATTTGATTGAATTATTTGGTTGTACAAATTATTATGTCTTTCAACATGCATGTTGAAAGTCAATTATTAGCTAGACCTCCATACTTTGATGGTAATGATTATGAATATTGGAAGTCTAAGATGAGAATTTATATTCAATCTTTAGATTATGATCTTTGGAACATTATTGAAAATGGGTCTTTTATTTTGTTTAAAATTGAAAATGGTATAGATGTTTCAAAATTGTATAGTGAGTTTAATAATGTAGATAAAAGAAAATTATGCATGAATGTTAAAGCTATTAATACTTTATATTGTGCATTGAATAGGGATGAGTTTAATAGGATACAAGCATGTGATAAGGCCTATAAAATATGAAAATTGCTTGAAATCACACATGAAGACACTAATCAAGTAAAAGAAAATAAATTGATCATGCTTATTCATGAATATGAATTATTTTCTATGAATAAAGATGAAACTATTAGTAAAATGTTTACTCGCTTTATTAACTTTACTAATGGTTTGATAGTGTTTGGTAGAATTTATCTCAATGAAGAGTTGGTTAGAGAAATTCTTAGATGTCTACCAAGGATATAGCAACCGAAGGTGAGGGTGATCCAAGAGGCACGCGATCTCAAGGTATTAAAGATGGAGGAACTCATTAGTTCCCTAATGATGCACGAGATTACGATGATGGACAATGAAAAAAAGGAGCAAAAGGAGAAGGAAATCTTCAAATCAAAGTGCTTTGCTCTCAAAGCCTTCTCAAGCAATCAAGATGAATCTAGGGAACAGGATGAAGATGAGGACATAAAATTCATAACCCAAAAATTCAATAAGTATCTTCAACGAAAGAATGGGAAAGGGAAGAAGGTAATAGTTTGTTTTGGATGTAGAAAACTCGAGACCTATGATTTTCCCAAAGCAAAGAAAAAGACAAGGGCCTTTAAGAAGAAAGCTATGTTGGCCACATAGGATGATAGTGATGAAAAGTCTTCATACAGAAGAGAAGAAATGGAGAGCATATGCTTCATGGCCAAGGAGGAAAAGATACACAATTCATCTTGTGATGTAGATGATAGTATTGATGATAATGATGAATTGTTGGATGCCTTTAATGAATTTTTTAATCAATTTAATGTGCTTAAACGTAAATATAAATTGTTGAAAAAGGAGAATGACAATTTGATGAAAGAGCATGATACAATGGTTAAATCTTTTGAAAATCAAATTGTTGAGTTAAAAAGCATGAATGATAATTTAGTTGCTACTATTAAATCTTTTGAATTTGATGTTTATGAATTGAAAGCTAAAAATAATAATTTGAACTCTATTGTGCTTAAATTCACAAATGGTAACAAGAATTTTATCGTGCTTTTAGGAAAGCAAAGAGTTACATTTGATAAAATCAGAATTTGCTATCAACCCTTTGCAAAAGGAAAAATTATGAAAATTTCTTTGTTTTTCCTACTATTTTTAATACTTGTAATTGCATAAAACATAAATCTTTTTGTTGCTTATTAAATTTTAGTGATAAAAGGGCAAATTTTAAAATGGTTTGAGTTCTTAGTAATTGTTTGATCAATTATACTCTTAATTTGAATTGAATTAATTTTATTGCATGCATATTCTTATTGGTATCGTTGAGTTTAAATTTTGTTAATCCAACAATTGGTAATATAACTTGTGATTTTTTTTAATAGCCTTGTTGGTTCATTTTGATATTTTAATTGAATCCCTATTATTTTGAATTTGTACATTGACATAGGGAGAGAAAATTTATTGAATGTTTTAATTGTTTTGATGCTAAGTGTAATAAACCCTATGATTTGTTTTTAGTATATTGCTAAAGGGGGAGAGAAATTTTATTACAATTAATATCATGTTATTGAAATTATTAATATGTCTCCCCATTGAATTCTTCTTTTTTCAAAGGAGGAGAGATTAATATAAGTTGTTAGAAAAACATGTATAACATAAACTAATATATATATATATATATATATATATATATATATATATATATATATGCATAAATTAAGAGGGAGATATCAAATTATGCAATACCATATGCACATGCTTAAGGAGAGAAATAAACAACTTATAATATATTGTCATCATAAAAAATGGGGAGATTGTTAGCCTAAGATATGTTAAGCTTATTTGTTTTGATGATGAATGTTTAAGTTAATAATAAGTTGTTTATGATTTGAATATGTCTAACTTGATTATTATTTAGTGTATAATTAATCTTCATTAGAAATACCTCTTAACATGGGTACTTATATGTACTAACATGTTTGTTTAAGTCCATATAGCTAGTGGTTAAGTTTTTGAACTAAAACACTTCAAGATGTGCAAAACACGAAGAAGAGGTCGACCAAGGCCAAGAGGGTGGTCGACCAGATAGGCTGTAGAAGAGCTAGAATAGAGAAGCGGTCAGATGGCGTTGAAGAATTAGTCGACCAAAAATTTGATAGATTGCTCCTATTTTCTGAAGCAGTGGAAGCAGTCGACCGAACGTGGAGATGGGTTGACTGGAAAATGGAGAGTGCCAAGCAAAGTCAGAGATATGAAGAAAGCGGTTAACGGAGCTGACAAAGTGGTCGACTAATCCGACTATACACGCAACAGTAACTTTCCAACAGTCGGGAGGTGGTGGACTAAACAAAGGGTGGTTGACCAGTCAGACAAACTTCTAAATATAGAGGCACTTTGAATTAAAGATTAAAGAAGAAAAATCATATTAAAATGCTGCCAAAATTATTACTCGATATTTCTCTTCTAGATTGAGTGCTAGCCTAACTCTCCAACTCTCAAATTTGAGATTTTATATTTGTGAGAGTTAGGAACTTTAGTTTTACATTTTTCTTGTACTCAACTATAAAAAGAGTGACACCCTGTGAATAGTCATTGTAAAGGTTTGATTGACAACCGTGAAGTCAATCATCACTAACCGGGAAAGTTAATGGGTTAAGGATCTCCAAGTGTGAAACTAGGAGCGCGGACGAAAACAGGTTTGCTGAACTGCGTGAACAAATTGTTTGTATCTCACTTCCCTTATCTTTTACTTTTATGTATATGTTGATTGCATATTAGTGTTAAATCACTTAGGGAAAGAGATTATAATATCACACAAAAAAGTTAGCTCACTTAATTCACCCTCCCCCTTTTCCCCTCTGAGGTGTGCATACGGTCCAATAGGATGGGCAGTCTGAGTGTACAATTCAAATTCTCGATGACATGTTAAGGTCTTATATTCTAAATTTTGGAAGTATTTGGATAGATCATTTGCCTTTAATAGAGTTTGTCTATAATAACAGTTATCAGACCAATATTGGGGTTTCGCCCAATGAGGCTTTGTATGAAAGACTGTTCCGATCACCGTTATGTTGGGTAGAGGCTATGGAACATATTACTTTCAGGCTTGATGTGATACAAGAAACTACTGAGAAAGTTCAATTGATAAAGGAAAGGCTGAGAGCAGGTCAAAGTCGTCAGAAAAGTTATGCAAACCTATTACAAAGAAAAATTGAATTTGAAACTGTGAATTTTGTATCCTTGAATGTCAAACCCAAGAGGAGTATAAGCCGTTTTGGAGTAAAAAGAAAGTTGGCTCCCAGTTATATTGGTCCTTTTCAGATTATTGAAAGAGTTGGCCCAGTGGCGTATCGTCTGGACTTTGCCACCACAGTTAAACTATGTTCCTAATGTATTACATGTTTCTATGTTAAGAAAGTATGTATCTGATCCATCACATAGAATCTCTTGGACTGAAGTGTGTATCCAGGAGGATGTTTCATATGAGAAGGAACCTAATAAAATAATAGGTCATGAGATAAGAGTTCTTTGTCATCATAAGATACCATTAGTTTAGGTGCAATGGAAGAACCATAATGAAAGAGAAGCTACTTGGGAAATCAAATCGAAAATGATGGAAAAATATCCTCACTTATTCAATGGTACAATTGAAGTTGTTTTAAATTTCGGTCATGAAATTCATTAAGTGGGGAAGAATGTAACAACCGGCACTTAAAAAAAATCTTTAAAAATTTTAAAATCCCCTTATCAATGATTGTTGCTGAGCAACAAGGGAGGGTCTCCCCTATTTCTCTGTAGTGGGGGAATGGTCGATCCCAACTTCTTCCTCTATAGATTCTTCCGCTCCTTCCAAATTTTCCATCTCCGATGAGCTGAGTTGTGAGGAAGAAAAGGGAGGGGTGCTCCTACGGGCTTCCGTCTTTCCATTCATCACCCGAGGTATGTTTCAAATTCCTTTCTATTCTTATTCTTTGTGAGTTGGTGGCTAACATGCGAAATTGATTTCTGTAAGGATCAAGAGTTGGGTATCGTCGTTGGAAGGTTGTTGCAGACGAGACTATCTTGGCAAAGAGGTCAACTACTTCAGGTTCCAAGACTTAGGAGGTTATTGGACTTATCTACTATTGGGCTTCACTGAGCCTTTTTCTGTTAGGCCTTGGTATTGGTAGACCAAAATTCGATGTAGATGTTATTTTATGTTCAACATACATTATTTATTTAAAATTTTGATTTTTCACATATTCTCGTATGAGATAACGTGCTCCTATTTACTTTTCAGTTCAGTTACATTTACTTTTTTATACTGTTGTTAACTAGAGTAACGGGACATCTGTATGTGTCGTGTCCATGTGTGCAAAACCCTAAACCTGACCAGGGTCTTTTTAGCTGTTGTCATCGCCTGAGTATCGCTGTTATTTAATTTCATTACTTGCTCTATTGTTGATTTCTACTTTCCTTATATATTGAGTTTGTTATAAAAATAAATTTTTGGCATGAATACATATTTTTATAACCTAAATGTCGTATATAAAATCTAATCCCTACTGAGTTTAGTTGACTCGTCCCAGATCTGACTCCCCCTTTCAGGAAACAATCAAAGCGCTTTCCAACTACCATCATAGGAGTAGATTTTGGAGATTTTCCCGAACAAAGTTATTTTATTTTCTTTTCTTGAGAAACTTAGAATATTTTTCGTGAGGTTCATACCTTAATTTTATTTTAAATTATTTTCACGTAATTTGGACCTTGTTATTTTACACTATGTTAATGTCACTTTTGAACCTTTAATTTTGGGTCAGGTTTGTAAAGTAAAACTTTAAGTCTTCCGCTACTAATTTTGGATTTAAGATGAGGATCAGACGGTTCAGTCCGTTTCGAGCCAAATCGTTCCTTCTTCTGTCTCGGGTCTCCTCTAGGGTATGACAGATGAGGTAATCATCAAAACATCGATAGAAATCTTGACAGCTATAGTAAAATAAGTCTACATCATTTTTCATAAGTTATAAATAAGGATCTATGAAAAAGGAGGGTCACACAATGGACTTTTTCGACACACCAATACAAAAATATGGTTTTCCGCAGATGGCAACCCTTAATGAGACATGAAGAATAAAAGTGACGACGAGCAATCACGAGAATAATAGTGCATAAAGTAAATAGAAACTTAAAATATTATGCAATAAATTCTGTCCATCCAGAATAAATTTATACAAATCCAAATAATTTAATCTCTCACCAGAAAATAAAACTAATACACTCTAAAGAAAAACACAACGGAAAAGCCCTCCAGTCACAACACTCCTAGCCGCTCTTGTCTTGTCCTTACCTGGAAGGGGAAGAGGTCATTTGGGGTGAGTGACTAACTCAGTAGAAAGTTATACTAAATGCGATAAATGTAAAATTGGTTTTATCATTTCACATTAAAACCATGATCAAAGTCAATGTCCTACATGAATTTAAAATCATTTCGAAAACATTCTTTATCATCAAAACATACTCCATGAGCCACCGATGAGGTAATCATCAAAACATCGTTGAATACCTAGTCAATTATAGTAAAATAAGCATACATCATTTTTCACAAGTTATAAATAAAGATACGTGAAAAAAGAGGGTCACTCAATTGACTATTCTGACACACAAATACAAAAAGGTGGTAGTCCATAGATGGCAACGCCTCATGAGACAAGAAGGATAAAAGTGATGGTGATTCGAAGACCCAGCAGTGTCACATGAGTGGCCAGTGATCCGAAGACCAGGCAACCACACCACCAGTAAAATTGAGAACCTGATATGATTGCCGGTGACAGATTACTCCACGACTAACAACCTGTTAGATCCAAATTGAAAAGGGTTGTCGACGAGCGTAGTTCTGTGACGACACAACCGTCCATCAAATGAAATGGTTACTAGGCGAGTAAAACTCAGAGATTAACAACCTTCAATCTATGTGCGAAAACACCCAAACCAAGTTTAGAGATTTGAAACCCAAGAAACGTGTCATCACTACCCTACTACCATTTCACTTTAGGGATTTGAAACCCAATGACATGTCATCAATGCCTTATTACCCATTTCACATGTGTACATAAGTAATATTCAAGCAACAAAAGATGCAAGGGGATAGGCTTATGATGCTTTGATACCAAAATCCCTCAAAGCATCAAGAGGATTCATCCTCCTAAATATACATATTAGATCAAACCAAATATCATGCGTAGAAAATAAATGTGAAAAACTCACGTACGTATAATATAAAAACATATGTGCTATCAAATTGTCTTTATCGAGTTTTCATATATGGCAACTCACAAAATATATTTTGAAAATCATGTCATGCAATGTAGTGTATAAAATATAAAATTCCTACCTTTTTGGCTACCTTTCTTACCAACCGGACCTACAATCTCGGGTACTGGTTTGAATTCCTTAAATTTGTCTGAGCCTATAACATGAAAATAGGAATTTTCCATTAACAAAATAAATAGGAAATGTGGGAGGGTCCTAAACCGAGATTAGGAACCCAAACTAGAAATTTGTAAAAAAATAATAATAATAATATTGTGGAAGGGCGTCCGTAGATGCAGAACAATGTGTCCACCGACGAGGAACAATGCTCTTGCGGAAACTCACTCGTTTGTTCCGTAGAAATGTAATAGTGTTTCTATGAAAACTCTCTTGTGCATTTCGCAGAAATGCAACAGTGCTCCACGAAAAGCCTAATTTTCGCGGAAAAACTTGATTTCTGCATAAGTAAACGTTTCCATGGAAGCTTGGGCTTTTGCAAACACGTGTGAAGCACGTAAGCTACGTGGAAATCCCATTTTCCACAAACGTGAACATTTTCTTGGAAGCCTAAACTTCTTCAGATCTGAACATCTCCACAACAATTGCCTTCAGCGAACACATTCTAAGTATCCACTATAGATTTCCAGCACAAAACAGAAAGAAGAAAATTTCTCCTATGTCGGGTCTCTACCTTCATTTGGCATTAACCCTTCATTGAAACTTCTGGATTTGAGCTTCCAAGTTCGGATCCGAACCCAACAACCAAACTAGACTCTCGACTCGAAAATACTTTTAAGAATTGACTTGCCCTTAAAATCCCTTCACATGAGTCATAGATCGATACTCTCAAAACGCGGATCTACGGCCAAAGTTTCCTCCTCAAAACCTTGGTTTCTCTTCACTCTCTACTTCTACATGGCCAAATGAAGAAAATAGAGAGTTTCTTTTCCCCTCACTTTATAATTTAATTATTATTTTTATTTTTATTTAATATATATCCCCAATATATATATTAAATACACTTCTTTTAATTTTTTGGTTGATCCAATATTCCTGAACATTTTCCAACTTTGATCCGAAATAATTCACATTTAATATTTTTAATTGAAAAATGTACAATATTAGGTGAAACACATTGTACATTTACCAAAAAACCCAAATTTTTACCTGTTTGACCCATTGACCAAAAATTCACATGTGAATGCTACGCGATAAATCAGTTAACCCCGAACACTTTGACCGAAAATAGCAAAAATGTTTTACACGTGAAATTTGTATATTTAAAAATGTATTGTTCTTACGGGTTCTACCACTATATTCAATGCATAAGAAAGATTGATTTTATCATATATCAGATAAAATAATGAGCTAGAGAAATATGAATGCATAGATTTATATTTAAAAAAATTCCATTTTAAAAAACATGTTTCATTAGCCAACTGTTGGTGAATATAGAAAATAGTTCTACATAATATATCATAGTTATATAGAAAATAGTACAACTACCATTTTTCATAGAAAATGGACCTAGTGATATGATATCGAAAGTTGTCTCAATACATATATCACATGTAACAAACAAGCACTTTCGCTCAATAGATAGTGTGTATCAAACAAATAGCTCATATCACAGGTCCAATACAGCCAAAAACTTTGTTCAAAAAATTAATTGAACTACTATGCATGATGAAAATAAACATTTAAAACCAATGTACGTATATAAAAACATTGAATGTTGTAAGAAAAGACATGTCATGCTTTTTCAGTGTGATATATCCCAAAATAAGAATTTCGAAAACCATGATGCATATGAGAATACGGCAATAGAAACTCTTACCTCGACGGTGGTAAATCTTCTTACCACTAGCAACAGTATGCTAAAAAATAGGTTTGAATTTAATATATTTGTTTTAACTTACAAAAATATTGATATCGGAATTCCTTCTAAAACTCTAAAGATAATGGATGAGTCCTATACTAAAAATAAGAAGCCAAACCAGAATGACTAAACAAATGGTTGGGAACTTCCTTGAGGCAATAAAGCTCAGGCCAGAGGAACATCAGAAGAGAAAGCCCAAGAATAGCTCAAGAAAAGGTCCAAGAAAAGCTCAAATGGCCTTTGCCTAATGAGCATCGCAGCGCAACATGCATTGTCTATATGGGTCTTAACCGCATTCAAGCCCAAAAAACGTCATCGGCGTCGCTGTTTCTCCCACATACGAGGCTGCGACGCCCCACGAGTTTTTCAATTGGGGTTTTGAGAAAAACCTTGATTTCCATCTATCTCAACTGTGAATTGATTTTAAGCCCACACTAATGCTACTTATACTCAAAATTGACTAGATTTCAATCTTGAATAACTAACGATTTTGAGTTTTTATGCTCAAAATTGCATTATCATGAAAATATGAAAACTCAATTAAAACTAATGAGATTCAGCCTAGAATTACGTATCCTCGATGACCGTTGACAAAATCTCAAAGATTCAAATGCAACGAACATGAAATAAGCTTGAAAATCTCATGATTTCTCTCCTCCTCTCTAGGTCTCCCTCTTCATGCTAAACAAAAGGGACTTCAACCCTTTTTATATGACAAAATTATTTGTTTTATATTTTTCATTTAATATATATATAGGGAAAATGACAAATCAACCATTGTGGTTTACGATCAATGACAAGTCAACCACTGTGATATATTTTCTAACAAGTTAACCACTGACATATGGGAAAATGACAAATCCAACATCGTTGTCATGTTTGTTGTTAAAAAATTGATCTAGAGCCGCGGCGTTTGTGTGGAAAGAAGGAAAAATTTTGCCTGGACGCCGCGGTGGCGTCCATCAGAATGCTTTTTGCAAAAATGTTTGGCCTGTACACCGTGGCTTGGTCTGGAAAAATGTTTGATCACAAATGTGAGAGCTTAAACGCGTGATTTTGGCCCTAAGAAAGGTGGTTCATGGGTTAAACCTGATGACAAATGATAGACCCCTGAGAGAGCTTCGATTTGATACCTTCTGCGATCAATTCTAACACTTGTAGCGAAAGTTATGGTATTTTGAAGGTGAAAATATCAAAAATCTAATAAAAAATTGCATTCGTAAAACATATACATAAAGAATTCGAAGTAACCATGAAACACAATTGATCGAGAACTGCTGCGAACTGTAAAGTAGCCATGCATGAAAAACAGAGAGTTCCAGAGACGCCGCGTCGTCCAGGCCCCTTTTAGCCTGGACGCCAGGCCGGCGTCCAAGCCCCTTTTGCTTGGACGCACCGCGGCGTCTCTGGAACTCTCTGTTTTTCATGCATGGCTACTTTACAGTCCGCAACGGTTCTCGATCAATTTATGTTTCATGATTACTTTGAATTCTTTATGTATATGTTTTACGAATGCAATGTTTTTATTAGATTTTTGACCTCTTCACCTTCAAAATACCATAACTTTCATTACAAGTGTCAGAATCGATCGCAGAAGGTATCAAATCGAAGCTCTTTCGGAGCTCTATCATTTTTCATCGAGTTTACCCCATGACCCCTCTTTCTCAGGCCCAAAATCATGCATTTAAGCCCTCAAATTTATGATCAAACATTTTTCCAAACCAAGCCGCGATGTACAGGCCAAAAATTTTTGCAGAAGGCATTCTAATGGACGCCTCCGCGGCGTCCAAGCCAAATTTGGCCTTCTTTATACACGAACGCCGTGGCTCCAGATCAATTTGTTAACGGCAAACATGACAGCGATGTTGGATTTATCATTTTCCCATATGTCAGTGGTTAACTTGTTAGAAAATATACCACAGTGGTTGACTTGTCATTGATCGCAAACCACGATGGTTGATTTGTCATTTTCCCATATATATATATATATAATAAATTCTTAAACTTTGATATGTTAAAAATTTAAATGTTATTCCAATATAACTTTAATTTATCTAATATTATTTCAAAATTTTAACTAAGTGATAACTCTCAATGTTTACTTGATTAACAATTTCATCAAACTTACCGATGTTAACATGATAACAAATTACAAAAATTTGAGTGCATAGTATATTTTAGGAAAATTAACAAAACAACTACTAAACTATGAAATCAATGACGAGTCAATCACAAAACAATTTTTGTTAACCAATACAACACTCAACTATAGAAAAAAAAAATGGAGCAAATATCATTGTTACGTTTTTCATTAAAAAAGCATTGTCTTTCTATGGCGAATCATGAACGTTGTCTTTCAATTGCGGAAAGTGAGTCATTGAAATAAGATTAAGGAAAGACGTCTTTCTGCAGAGGAAAAACAACATCTTTCCAATCAAATTATGAATTCTTCTAAGCAATTTGACGACGACGTTCCTGTACATTGTTCAAGCTCTAATGGCTTCAAAATAATAATGTCTGCACTGAAAGAAGCCTATAAACAATTAGAAACTCTTAAATTGACAATAAAAGATGTGTTAATCACAAATTCATTGAAGCCACTCGGTAGAACCCTGAATTTAGAAAAAAAAAATAACGACATTATTAATTTCGCAACAACCGAATAAATTCATGTAGTGAGCGACAGGTTAAAAAATATTTTCGAGGAAAAGCTTCATACTCTTTCATTTTCAAAGTAAGTTCATTAAAAACGGCAATGGTTGCGTAATTTATTTTTCCTAATTGAGTGTTTTATTTGTTAGCAAAAATTATTTAATGATTGACTTGTCATTGATCTCATAATTCATTGATTGTTTCGTTAATTTCCCTATATTTTACATTAAAATTTAATATTTAAAATATTAAATAATTCCTGTTTAAACATCATAAGAATAATTCAAGGTTAACTCTGTCACAAAAATCAATTTATAATAGCAAGCTTAGAAGGTGCATTTATATTTGGATAGCCTACTCTCAAAGGAGAAATTTGAGTAATTTGAATTAAAGTAATCAATAAATACTCTATTACAACAAGTGTGAGCTATGAAATTTTAACCATGGAATCAATGCAATGTGTACAATACCAGCTATATACACCACTTATGCAAAAGACTAGTAGCCATAATCCAATCTAAAATGCAATGAGTTTGGCAAAGAGGTTGAGAAAACCTTAGCCCTCTCCACCCATTATAGAAGCAAAATTTTATTGATCTTCCTCGTTTTGCATTCCAATTTCGAGTCTCTTTTTATGTCCAACTTCCACAAGCAAAGTTAAAAGAGCTTCACACACCTGGGAGGCGTTGGCTTCGGAAGGGTCATCGTTCAAATCCGAATAAACCATCCATCCATGGTCTAGTTTCCGCCTGGGTCGTACTACAACCGACCCAGGAACTTCTGCATCCCGACAAGTCACAAGCCCATCACTCTTCTCGCCATATCTGGCCTGGAGAAGCTGAGCGCATGCAGCCATGGTTGCACCTAACGGCACTATGACAGGGAGTTTGGCCGGCTGGCCAATGGACCGAGGAGCCAGAGGTAGCTCTGCGTGAGCCACCCGTGATAGTGTAGCCAAAACTGCAGGAGAAATGCTAGCTTCAGTGCGAAATGATACGACAGGAAGTTCTTCTGGCAAAAGGTGTGTCCTTAGAAACTTCTTTCTCTTCTCATAGGTTAGGTCTTCCAGAGCTTGCATGTCACCCTGAAAAAACAGATGATATTAATGATTTTTCTATTCTACTGCTGTTAGAGAAACGCCACACTTAAAGACTTGAGAAACAACTATTAGATCAACAGTCACAAATATGAATCACAAGATAATAGAATAATATGCCACTTAAAAGATTCAAAATCAATTCAGTCAACAAAATTCTAGATTAGACATCATGCAATTTCAATTGATAAACATAGACTAAAGCCTCTGGAAATTTATAATATCCTAGAAAATTTCCCGCAACAAAGACACGAAGATTATTGCAAACAAAAAAGAAATCCTTTATTTTAAGTACCCACTGAACCAAATTTGCAAGCTCAATTCCCCAGCTATTCAACCAAGATTACCTTCCACAACCTAGGAATGCCAATGGTGGCTTTGACGTTAGGTAAAAAGAATGGAATACTGAAAGCAAAACACAAGCGTTTAGAAGAAGGGCACAAGTCATGTCACTAAGCTCATGCAGACCTTAATCACTTTGCAAATAAGAATCTCCATGATCTTTCGAACGTTGACATAATCACCAAGTTGTCCTTCTCGCAAGATATCTGAAGCAATTGGGCTACCACCATAAGGACTTTGGGCTAATACTAGACCAGCTACCTTATCTTTCAAATCAGACCAATACTGGGATAATGCAGCTGCTGCATCCACTCCGCCTTTGCTGTGGCCAAGAAGCAAGACGCGCTTCCTTGAACCCCAATAAATTTCCTCAATGTACTCCTTTAGCTCTCTGGCATTTTTCTCAACTGAAGCCTGATTACTAATTGATCCAATTAGAATAATATGTAAAAGTAATAATTGATTATCAAAATTTAATAAGAAATAAAAATGCACCTCACTGTGAATCTTCGCAATATGACAGGCCAGGCCCATCTTGGAGAAACTCAATTTTGTATTAACGAAATAAAGTGGTCCATGGTTGCTGAAAAGACCTACAATTAACAGAAGAAACAAAATATGATCAGTGTATACAATGCCTCCAATGACAAGGCGTGAAAATGATGTATTATAAAAATGAGTAAATTTAGATATCATAAATACTTCAGATTATTAAAAAAAAAAATCAAATGCTACCTGGAATGAACAAGTAAACCACTGTGTTTGGCAACTTGTGGATACCATGCCTGAGAAGATAGCATTGAGTAAATGACATTGATAACATGTAAAATGGCATGTTATAAAATATTGCATCATTCACCATACCTGATGTTGTCCAGAATTTCCATAAATCTTTCTGTTCCGTCTTCAACAGGGGGCATCCCAGAACAATGCTGCAGCCATCCGATATCATCTGCAGACCCTTGAATGGTCCTCCGAGTCCGTTCAATAAGGCTGAAAAAATAAAAGTTCTCATGATTGTTATCCCAAAGATAGTCATTCACAGCAAAATCTAGAATAAGGAATATGTATGACTTCTGTTGAAAAATAAAAGGTACACAAAAACTAGTTAGATTGAATATATTGTTTCTGATAAATAAGAGGTGCATGACCTTCAACGTTCTAGGTTTAAGTGAATGCACATCAACTATAAAAAACCATGGCAGGTAGAAATGTCGTTATGATTGACTTCCATTGTCTCCCACAAAATAAGTAGGCCATTTACTTGTTTATTCTGATGATAAAACAAAGGTTGTACCTCACATTTAATGTATAAGCAACCGTTCAGCTCTAAGCACTCCCTTTCAAGAAATTTTAAATGGCTAGAAATAAACTTCTACACATAATTGTTACCCTTGAAATATGGAAATTCCATTTCGCGCAGAATTGTTAGATTCTACAAGTGCTCCAACATTGGAAGATGATTTTTTGAATGTGGTTCTTGTTTTGTCTTCAAGTACAACAGAAGCAGAAGTTGAACTGCTGGGCAAATCAGCAAATTTTGATTGGATAATCCTTGAAGCTTGACAATCACTAACAACAAGTTGTAATCCTACAGCTTCTTTGGAAGAAATTGTTATCATTTCTCTCTCATCTGAGGAAGAACTTTCAAGACCAGTAGAACCCGAATCTACTGCAATTAGACCAAAAATATGAAAAGTGAGTGAAGTAAATGAAAAATGTACCTTAAGATATTAATATAAGATAGGCATTGATGTAAATAATATATCTTTACATTACCCACGTGGTATTCCTGTGCAGGAGAATATTAAATATGTAGACTAATTGTTATGGCGTATATTTGCTGAAAATTTTTTAGTATCAAAATAAATAATCATAAAAACTTTTAGTCTGTAAGTGAGCTCTATGAAGTACTAATGACAGAGTTTTAATACAATAGATTTGGGTGGAGTAGAA